>CM076574.1:1220536575-1220972279 GCA_034641835.2 Pinus albicaulis
GACCTTAAACCGTTTGGAGTAGGGATCCCGTCCGGAGTGTGGGTCCGGCTACCACTTAAGATGACTTCTCTTCGGTCTCAAAAGAACCTGCTTGAACCTGCGGACATACACTTATTCACCTGATATAGAATACGAGATTAACGTGTTAAACATGAATCAAAACTATGTGTAGCAAGATTATAGACAAAGCACATACACCTCGGGAGATGTCAGCAACACATCTTTGTAGGGGAACAACAGAGTGGTAGTCTCATCAAAATAGCCAGCTTCTTTATGATAAGATACCTCTCCACTTTCTGAAAGATGAAACGAATGCTAACAAAATAGTTCGTTAACATTCATTAATAGAACAGATAATAAAATGAACATCATTGATACAACACGGATAGCCATGACATATAAACGATATCATGAAAAGAGCAGTTTCATTAATCATAGGATATTCTGAAACTGTTGAAGGAAATACACAAAGTGTTTATACAGCAAAACACATCATAACCATAGGGTATTTTAACAAGATTCTATATTCATATGCTCAAGTGTCAGATCTTTAAATACAATGCTTGTAGCTCCTGAGTGTCCCAAAAGAAAAAGCCCTTTGTACAATGTCCCGTAGGAGTATTTATAATGCCAAAATTGTCTGTTGGGTTTCCTTGACTGTTCGCCTTCTTGACTTTTGGGCTACCTTGAGACCCACTCCTTCTGCGACCTGGGTAGGTGATGCGACCTGCGACCTAGGTATGAGATGCGACTTGCGACCTGTTCTGTTGGTGCGATTTGCGACCTGGTTCTTCTTGCTGCTCAGGACTTGCTGCTGCCAGGACGCGAACTGTTAATGTCAACCTGTTGTTCCCTAAGGAAATCCTGCCATGCCTGGTATTCTGCCGCTATGGGGGACACCAGAGGCACCTCCTCTTTCAGCCTATGCACACATTCCAAAGCATTTGGTACTAAGGTCTCCCTTTTCTGTCCGATCTGATTTGAGAGCGACGCAAGCTTGGTATAAATCCGCGCTGGAGCGGCGATGAATTGACTGAGATGCTCTTGAGATGCGGAGGGCTCTGGATCAGCTGCGGCCTGCTTGATAGGTTGCAAGAATGTTTGAATATCTTGGTTTACTTGTTCCCAGGTTTTATCCTCTTCTAATGCTCCAAGCGATGGGATGTGATGCAGCGTATGCATTGAGTCGATACCACTAATCAGGTGGTCGTACGAGGACATCACTTTGTCTAGGTCTTTAGACAATTTGTCTCCAGATTGCATCGCTATGCGGAGTTGAACTTTTGCATCCTGCGTGTGGATCCAGTCCCTCTTAGGCAAATTTTCAGGTGCCTGAGGGTACTGTATGGTCCAACCCATCATCCTGTCCAAAGCCTATGAAGCCTCTTTGAGCTGATCTTGTCTTTGCCTGGTTTCTACTCGTGCTCTTGCCAGAGGAGCGACTGTTTGTTTGATGGTGAACATTTCACCATATACCTGTCTCATAGTCATTTCCAACACCTCACACTCCTTGAAAATGGCAAGCGAGACTTCATTTGCTGGTAGAGCTTGGTTTCGAAGTTGCTGGACTTCTGCTTGCAATTATGCTTTCTCCTGCTCTGCTATCTTTTCGCGTTGCTCAGCTGCGTGCAGTCTGTTTTGTAGGGATACTATTTCTCTACTCATCCGGGTTACATTCTCTTCCGTAGCCGCAGCGAAGGCAGTACCTGCTGATGCTATCATTACCGGATTAGTCCTGGTATCCAAAAATATATCCTTGCCTGTTGACACTGCGGATGATGCAGAGGGACTTTGTGCCAACGACCTCCTCTTCTCTTGACGGATTTTGAACGAAAACTGATCAAATGTGAGTCTGGTCAGGTCGAACACATCTTCTTCCTGTCTCTGGGGCGATCTAACATCAGAGAGTTGTGTGCGGCCCAAAGGTATGTCGAGAGGAGTTACCTCAAGATCATCTAGCGTGTCATCCTCTCTTTCCTCTGTGTTCTTCTCTTCTTCTTCCTTCCTCCGCCGTTCAGCTTCTGCTGCTGCTTCTATCTCGGCCCTCTTCTTCTGTTCAGCTGCAGCAACCTGCTCGGCTTTCTTTTGGCGTTCAGCCTCTGCGGCTGCTTCTATTTCGGCCCTCTTCTTCTGTTCAGCTACAGCAGCCTGCTCAGCTTTCTTTTGGCGTTCAGCCTCTGCCTTGTCCAGCTCTGTCTTAAGCGCCTGTTCCGCTGCAGCTTGCGCCTCTTTGTCTTCTTTTTCTTTCCTGGCCTCTTTGGCCAGCTTCTTCTTTTTTGTTGTTGTTGCACTCTTTTGGCGCGCCTCCTCATCTTCTTTTAGCTTTTTCTCCCTTTCCTGCTGGGCTTTTGCTTCTGCCTCCTTTTGTTTGATGGATGGAGTTGGCCCTGTGTTGATTCGGGATTTCTGGAGCATGGATGAAGAGGAACCTCCTAACTGACGTCTTCTGTCTTCTAAGTTCTGATCATCTGAGTCTTCCTGGACCACGTCAATTCCCGGAGCAAGTTGTCTTTCAGCATTATACCAGTTTCTTCTCTCATCTTCCGCTGGGCGTTCAAGATGTTGATAAGTCCACTTGAGGTTGGCTCTCCGGCAGTGTTCAGGGACAATCCTCTCTGGGTCATATGTTCGGTGTTCAAGTGCCCCCAGCTGATAACTTCTCATTGCTTCTACCTCTGCTAGCACTTCCTTGAAGTCTTTAACTGTGAATGCACCAATGGTGAGGGGCAGAGTGGGCCACAGTTTCTTTTTGCCCTTAGACAGGATGTTGGAGAATCCGTGTGACATTTGAAAGCACACCTCCTGAATCAGCATTTTGTCCGTCACGAAGCAAGGCATAGCATGTGGCGCCTTGTAACTGCCAAAGATTCGGATGAAGGTGTACCCAGGGAAAGGGAACCAGTGCGCCACTTTAGCCAGAGTCTCCTTGGCCTGCCACGACATGCAAGGGGCGTCTTGGCCAAATAAATGTCTGTACAGAGCGGGAACAAATATTTGGGAGATCTGATCTATGTCCTGTTTGTATTTGGACTCCCAAAATACTTTGAGTTGTAGATGAATTGCGCGTGCGTTCTCGGAGTCCCAGTTGTGCTCCCATCCATCAAACTCTACTCGGGCGCAAACCGCGTCTAGTAGGTACGAGGCCATGTAAAATTCAGCAGGCATCCCTTCGTCCGGGGCCAATGCCGAGTTCAAGTTGGTCTGCATCGACGTCATCATTATGCCGGCCCAGTTGAAACGGGTGCCTTGTGTTGTCACATATTCCATGATGGTAGCCCAACTGCCGCTGAAGGTGGAGCAATCTGGGTGCCCGTACAGTCTGCAGAGCATGGCGGCAACCAATTTGTAAACCTTCCTTAGGCTCGCCACTGGGTATTCCTGGTTCTTTTTTACTTTGAACTTCTCGGGCTCCTCCCACCATTGTTTAATAGTATCAACTATTGGGACGGCGTGAGCCGCAGCCCATTCTGGAGAGAAATGCTGGTTTGGGCGAGGAAGTGAATAATAAATGTGTGCATCCGAGCCTACCAGCGTAGTGAAAGCTCTGCCTTGGGAATCCCTGATCACAAAATTTTCGGGGTCTTTCTTTTGTATGATCCAGTCTATGATCTCTGGACATGGGAATATGGCTGGATGCGCTCCTGCCAGATGTAGTTTGGACCTCTTTACCGCGCAGCATTTCCCGTCCGGGGAGCTCTTTCCGGGAAATTTTTCTTCCACTTAGCGAACTCGATAAACGTCACACACTTACGTCGTCGTCTTTTGAAAAAGTACATAATGTATCTCGGTATATTGGGGGTGGGGACACCACCTCCAGTTCATCAATCTCTTCCACTATTTTCTTGTCCTTCCTCCGAGATAGCGGGGGTGCCATGTCACTAGAATCTGAGAGCACAGGTATGCACTCTATGTCTTCTTGAGTTTCACCTGTCAAATTCAGAAAGGAGTCCCACGATAAGAACGACATGGTGAGAAAAACAAGTGCGCTTAGTGATGAAACTCAATCGCGTTAATGCGAGCCGGATCGGTGAGTCGTTGGGTCGCGGATCACACAAACAGGGCCCGGGCGCGACCTTGCGACCTTGCGACCTGGCGACCTGGGGTCGCTGGGTCGCTAGGTCGCAGATCTACGAAAAAATGGAAAATGCGACCTAGCGACCTGGCGACTAGGTCGCTGGGTCGCAGGGTCGCAAATCTCGAAAACTGGAGAGAATGCGACTCTGCGACCTCGCGACTAGGTCGCTGGGTCGCAGGTCGCAGACTGGCTTGCCGGGGGTTTGGTGCGCGCGGCCTTGAACTTTTTTTTTGCCCCCTTTCTCTTGGGAATCTGCAAGGTTTCTGGGCCCCGGGAGAGCTGTGGCATGTTTTTAAAGGTAAAGGGATGATGCCATGGGGTGAAACATCAAACAGTGAGGTTTTGGGCAATTTATGAAATATGTAATTTGCAAAAACCTCAGAAAACATTAAAGCACGGCAAAAAGACAATTTAAAGGCTACAGGGGAGATGGGTTTAGTAAGAAAATCATAAAAACGGAAACAGCAGGAAGAAATGGAAACTTACCCGGGAAAAACTCGTCAGTTGAGCTGTCAGAGGCGTTTTCCTTACAAATCGCTGAATGTAAAAAATGCGACCTGCGACCTCCCTTTTATAGAAAGTCGCACGTGCGGGCAATTAATGCAGGTTGCTAGGTCGCAGATTTGTCAAACTTTGAGTTTTGCGACCTGGCGACCTGGGGTCGCTGGGTCGCAAGGTCGCTAAGTCGCGATTTTCTGAAAATGACAAAATTGCGACCTGGCGACCTGGCGACCTGGCGACCCGAGGTCGCTAGGTCGCAAGGTCGCATTTTTCATCAGTTTAGGGGATCTGCGACCTTGCGACCTGGCGACCTGAGGTCGCGGGGTCGCTAGGTCGCTAGGTCGCAGTTTTCATGAATTGTTTACTTTTGCGACTTAGTGACTTAGCAATTTCTCTTTGTTTCTATGGGGCTCCGAAAATTTGAAATGGTGGTCAAAATTTTGGAGGGTGTTGTAGAGACTGCAACAAATGGCGATTCACTGGACGAACTTAGAGTCTCTGCTGATGGTTAGTCTTTGCGGGGGGAGGGAGGGGCTTATGCTAACTGTTCTCTTTTACCTTGTGGTTGCCATTTCCTAGCCTTCGGCATCTAGCTGGGTTGCTCAACCTGTTGGTCTGGTTGGGCGCCATTCAAACGAATTCTTTCTTCAGGCCTCCGGACTGGAAGGGTTGGAGAACTCTAGGCGGCCACAGGGTCTGGTACGATTATTTTTTCCTCATCGTGTTTCTCCGCTGCCAGCGAACCTCTCGGTCCCGGCGGAGTCACTGCCTAGGAATCGTGAACGTTGCTCCGCTGCCAGCGAGCCTGGTCAGTACCCCGGCGGAGTCGTTACATCACCTCTCTGCGCAGGAAGCCTTTCTCAATCCTTTACCCTTATTTGTGTGCTATTGCACTTATTTTGAATGTGCCCGAGGCACTTATTTAGATGTGCTTATGGCACTTATTTGAAATGGCCATTTGGCCTGGGCGGATGAGGGATCCCGACTTATTTTGCTTGCAGAGAGGTTGTTCCTGGGCTGGTATGAGGACTTTGGTTTTTCCCAGACGCCCTATCGTAGCTTAGAGTATCTCTCTTCCCTTCTGGTCCGGTTACCATTTACACTGCATTTTCTTTTGTGGACACCCTCTCAGACTGGCGAGGTAAGTTCTTCTGCTTGACGACTTGTGCTTGGTAATGTGCTACCTCTAGGTGTGGAGGGCAAACAAACTTTCGCCGCCTTTGAGTTTATCGGGAAAGGCTTTCCATCAGCGGAGAACCTGCTGCAGTATGCCAATCTGCGTAGCTCTAACAAATCCTTCCTTAGGTTTTTATTCTATTTTATTTATATATATATATATATATATATTTATTTTTATTTATTTATTTTTTTTTTTTTTTTTAACAAATAAAAGACAAGGAACTATGGTACAAAACCAGACAGCCCTCGAAGGGCTGTTAAGTGAAATAGTGTTTGAGGTCATGCCCGTTTACCGGGAGGACCTCGACTCGTCCATCAAGGGTTTGCAATCTGAATGTGTGTGATCCTATCTTTTCATTAATTTGGAACGGGCCTGTCCAAAGTGCTTGGAACTTGGCATGCTTCCCCTTTTCCTCATGGGCTTTATCCCACTTAAGGACCAGGTCTCCTACTTCAAAATTTTTGTTCCTTGCGGACTTTTTATCAAACCATCTTTTGATTCGGCTCTGATGGATGGCAAACTTTTCCCGGGTCTTTTGCCTTTATTCCTCCAACTTCAGCAAAGTATCGATTCGAGTCTGTAAGGTGGGACACGGGGTACCATGACATTCTTGGGACAGTTGGAGGGCCGGGAGAGATAGATGAGAAGGGAGGACAGCTTCTTTTCCATACACGAGGAAAAATGGGGAGGTGCCTAAAGAGGACTTGGGAGTAATACGGTCAGCCCACAGTGCATTGTGAAGGGCATTGTGCCAGTTGCGCTGGTGGGATAGAAGAGTCTTCTTAATAATCCGGATGAGGTTCTTGTTAGTGGACTCAGCTAATCCATTTCCCTGGGGATAGTAGTTTGCAGAATGTTTCAAAATAATTCCATTTTCCAGCACAAAATCATATAACTTAAAAGATGAGAAATAAGTCGCATTATCAAAAACTAAAGAAGTCGGAACGCCAAACCTGGTCATGATGGAATGCGTGAGGAATTCTATTACCTCTTGATCGTTGATTCGGCGTAACGGTGTTGCCTCGACCCACCTGGTGAAGTAATCAGTGGCCGTAATGATATACCGATGTTGTTTAGAAGAGTGAGGGTGTGATTTCACCAACTACATCCAAACCCCACTGTTGGAAAGGTTCCTCTACTGCTACTGAGAGTAAGGGGGCGGCTGGCCGTGCTTCTCGGTTGGCGAACTTCTGGCACTGAATGCATTTCTGAACATATGCATGCGTGTCTCTAAAAAGAGTAGGCCAATAGTATCCTGCACGCATTATCTTATGGGCAGTAGTATCTCCGAAAAAATGACCTCCAGCTGGTCCGTCATGCAGCTCAGTTAAGATTTTCTGCACTTCGTCAGTTTCCAAGCAGCGTAACAGGACCCCATCGTGGTGTTTCTTGAACAACTTACCTTGGATCAGTTGGTGAGATGCGGCTTTTAGTCTTATTGCGCGTTTCTGTCGGGCAATAAGAGCAGGGTCCATTGTGCCTTGGGCCAAATATCTTGAAATGTCCAAATACCAAGAAGGGCTATTTTGCTGAGGCACATGGTCGCTCTGATACATGTCGATCTCTTGTTCCCAACATTCTTCTTCACTGTCACGAGCATTTGCAGCCTCTGCGGCCATCTGACATAAGCCCTGTCCTTTCACGGTATGTGCTGGTTTGAACTCTAAATCGTATTCTTGTAAACACGCCATCCAGTTACCCCGCCTTTCGCCTAGCTCTTGCTGTACAAAAAGTGAGCGGACTGCTAGGTGTGGTACAAAAACCGTGACGTGATTTTTCAAAATGTAGGGCCTAAAATGTTTCACGGCCTTGTAAACCTCATAGGCTTGCTTGTCAATTTCCGGATAGTTTAATTCAGCTCCCTGTAAACCGGTGCTCATAAAATAAATGGGCCGTTCATCATTGTTATTATCTTTCTGCGTGAGGACAGCCGCAAGCGAGGAGTCTGAAGCAAAAGTGTATAGGATGAAACCTTTATCAAAATCTGGACTTTGGAGGGAAGGAGTTTCAGCTATAGCCCTTTTGATTTTATCAAAGGCCTCTTTCTCTGGGGGATTCCATTGGAATACAGCATTATTTTTAATCATTCCCTGCAAAAGGGTCCGACTATCTCATACGAAATCAAATGAATTGTCAATAAATTAATCTTCCTCTAAAGAGAAGGATTGTGATTGCCGTTGTCATAAAGGGACCCCAGCGTATGGCTTTGTGTCTGCTCCTCGATCAACCATAATGCCTTGCTTAGTGATAATGTGGCCTAGCAAGTTTCCCTCTGCCACAGCGAAAACGCTCTTTTTAGGGTTGAGCGATATTCCGTACCTCCTGCACCTCTCGAATATTTGCTTGAGGTGGCGTAAATGATCGCCCCTGCGTTTTGAAAATACAGTAACATCGTCCAAATAAACCACCACGCTCTGCCCTATTAAACCGCGGAAGGCTATGTCCATGGCTCGTTGGAAGGTTGCCCCTGCATTGATCAATCCAAAGGGCATGCGTCTGAAAGCGAAGGTTCCCCATTTTGTCCGGAATGTGGTGTTCAATCTGTCCGGTTCAGCTACCAGCACTTGGTTATAGCCGGAGAAGCCGTCCAATAGGGAGAACATCTCAGATCCAGACACAGCTTGTAATATCTGTTCCATGGGGGGCACCGGGTAGTTGTCTTTGTTTGAGGACCGATTCAGATTGCGGAAATCTACACACAAGCGGATCTCGCCAGACTTCTTTCGCACAGGTACCAGATTCGACACCCACGTGGAGTGAAGAACTTTAAAAATAATGCGCGCATCTAAGAGCTTCTTAAGTTCTTTTAGAATCATTGGCTCCAAAGCTGGATGCACTTTTCTGAGTTTCTGTTGGAAGGGTTTAACGCCTTCCCTCATGGGTATTACATGCTGAATGATACGAGTATCGTATGTACGTAGATCTTCATATGTCCAAGCAAATACATCACGATACTTCCGGAATAACTGGGTGAAAGTCCGTGCCTCTTCATAATTGCAGTCTTTGCCAAGGTTAACGAACTTAGGGTTCTCATCTGACCCCAAGTTTACTTGCCGATGTGCCAATATGGAACTTTTCACTTTGGTGTTCGGAGGCCTGCGGAATCGGTTTTGCAGATCAAACATATTTTCTAGTGATACCACTCCCTTGGGCATAATGTTCTCTTTGCGTTCATCATTCTTTTTCCGTAACGCATGCTCATGTTCTTCCTCATCTATCGCCGCGTCCTTGAATATTTCAGTATTGCACATAAAGTCCAAAATCTGTTGATCATCGTTAAAAACGCGTAAATTAGAAATATTGTCTGGCACAGAGGGCCTATATATAATTTCAATAGAAAAACCGTCCCTCAAAGGGGTGAATCTAGCAGCAGCATTAGCCAGAGTATCTGCTGCTGCATTGTGCATCCTAAGGACAGATTTAATTCCAAATGCATCAAAACCAGAAATCAATCGCCATACCTCTTGTTGATACGCCTTTAAATGCGGAGGTAAACAGTGAATAGTGTTGCGTACCTGGCGGGTGATAATCTCGGAATCTCCAATGACCTGCAAACATTTTACCTTCAAGTCCAGTGCCTTTTTAAGTTCGAGGATTAATTCCTCGTACTCAGCAGAGTTGTTGGTGCACTGGAACTCTAGCCGGCATGAGATTAAGTATTTATTCTTGTGCGGATCAAGCAATATGCAACCAGCACCGGCTCCGTCATGGGTCTTGGAGCCGTCATAATACAAGGTCCACATGTCACTTTCCGGCTCCTTCAGGGTACTAGGTTGTGGAGGGGTCCCTACTGGTGGTGAGTTAGGGATAACTTGCTCTTCTGTGACAAGTGCTAGTTCAGATTGGACTTCGGGGCCTACGGAAGACTGAGGGGGTTGGTAGCATCCGAATATTGCCTCCAGAAAGCACATGCCAAGCTCTTCTTGTGCAAAGCTGATGGGTTCATTAACGGCATCCAAATCAATGACGGTGTGTTTCATATAGGGTTCACTCTCTACCCTGATTTGATTATTCCGCCCCTTGTAAGGAAGCCACAAGTGGGACCAGTCGGTGGCGAAGTAGCCTTGTAATTTGCTGGACCAATCTCTACTGAGCAATAGGCCGTATGCTTCTGGAATATCAACAACCACAATGTCGATGCACTGATGGACCCTAGAGTCTGATGACAAGCAGATGATGACATTGTTCAAATCCCCTATGGCAGGTACTTGTGATCTATCGAGTTGTATGATTTTTGCATCAGTCTTCTCCAGGCGAATGTTAAGTTTCTTACAGACAGATAAAGGCATGACGTTTGTAGAAGCACCGGAGTCGACCAGACAGTTGTGGACATTGAAGTTGAAAATCTCGAAGGACAAAAGGAAAGGGGGTGTGGATCCTCTAGAGTTTGTATTAATGGCGTTTACTATGGATTGCACATCTGGTCCGGCTTGCGCAGACGTGTTGCTCACAGTCTTCGTAGCTGAAGTATTTGCGAAAGCCTTAAGAATGAGCTCCTTTTGATTAGTAATGCGGGCCAACTCATAGAGAGAAATGTTTTCTCTTGTTTTTTTCATATCTTCAACAATGTTATAGCTGGGCTTTGGTTGAGGGCTAGGCTCGGCGGAAGTCTTAGAGGATTCTGTCAGAAGTTTTCTCTTTTGACTCGCTCGGGTAGTGTTGTTGGGAAGTTTTTCCGTGACAGATTGTTTTCCGTTCCCAGGGGGCAGGATTTTCCTTAGGAAAGCCCTTTTCTTGTCTTCATAAGACTGTTCGGGAACAGGTCCTTTGCTTCTGAGGCTATAATTCCGCACGGGCTGATCCTTGGGAGCATCTGCCATGTAAATATCGATAGGGGTAAGGTTTTCTCCACCTCAAATTATGTCAAAAGCAAGGATAGAGGATCCTAGTTCTTCATTTGAGGGCGGATCTTCATCGTGATCTGAAACCTCATCCTCCGTCACATCCCCTAGAGTTTGATCATCTAAAAGATGATTAACTACTGCTGTCATGCTGCCAATCCATTGAGGGCATGTTTTCTCGGAATGGGCAGCTTGGTGGAAAGAACAGAAATTATCTTTCCCTATCTCTTCCACATTGAGAGCAGTATTTGTGTTGGACGGAGGTCTGTTAGTATTGGGATTAATTTTTCTGAAAAAAGGTTTGGGTGGTCTACTACTAGTTGTGGCTTCTGCGCCCTTTCTCCTGAGGTCAGTGACTTCATTTGTTAAATGCTTGAGCGTTTTCGCCATGCTTTCAAAATCAAAAGCATCTCTATCCCTATCAGTAGTCTTAGGAGTGGAGGACTGACCTCTTTTTGTGTTAGGCTTGTGATCATCTCTCCCTTCATGATCGATGGCTCCTATCGAAAGCATGTCTTTTTCCACAGCGAGAGCAGCCTCATAATTAGCCGTAAGGTTAGCGCGGGCTTCCCGTTTCACGAAAACTGCAATATCTCTAGGTAGGGCTTTGGTGTAGTAGTCAATGGTGATTGAGTCATCCAACGCTAAGTTTGGAGGAAATTTTTGCAGTATGGTAGCAAAGCGTTGGTTGAAGTCCTTAACCTTTTCCTTTTTTTGACACTTGATGGTGCTCAGTTCAGTTAGAAGCATGGAAGGAGTTTTATCTTCTGAAAACTTATGCAGGAAAATGCGACGGAATTGTTCCCATGAAGTGATGGAGGCACTGGGGAGAGATCGGTACCAAGTGGCTGCCTTGTTTTCGAGGGTATGGGGAAAAAGTCGACATGCGACATCATCGGACTGGACTCTCATGATTTGCAGCGACAAATAGAAGCTGCTGATATGATCTTCAGCTAAGGTGCCCTTCTCAGGGTCGAACTTAGGGAGATGTTTCTCTGGATGTCTAGGCAGATCCTGGATCGGGCCTAAAAGGTTTAACGGGGATTGAGCCATCCAGGCCAGGGGTTGCACTCTTCTCGCTCGCTGGTGTTGCCTAAACTGATGTTCAGATTCACCTTCCGAACCTGAGACCGATGCTTCTGACTCGTGACGGGAGTGTTCGTCTTGGTGTCTCCCACGGTGTAGAAAATCTCTAAGATATCCCAAGTTGTTTACAGGAGGCCTTACTGGGTTTGGGTGGCGGTTGCGAGCTTGGTTTCCTTGGCCTCGGCCTCTATCTCCTCTACCTCCGGCCCCTCGGCCTCTATTCCTATCTCCTTCATTTCTACGAGCCCTATTCCCCCCGTCTATATTTCCTCGGCCTCTGCCTCCCTCACCATCCCCTGGTGGGGGGTGTGCCTGGTTGTTGTTTTGTCGAGTCTGGTTAGGCTGGGAGTCGGGGAAAGGCTCGGTGTCAGCAAACTCTTCGCCCTCTTGGAGGATAGGATCATTTTCTTCAACGGCATTTGCGAGGTCTTCCAACATGAGATTTACGAGCTCGGGTATGGTACTAGCGATGGCACCGTTACGGGTGATGTTCTCGGGCGGAGTTCTAGTATGGGCAAGGTATTCCATGATTGGAGTGAACCGTAAATGGTTGACAAGATCTAGGGCAGCTGGGCGTAAGGCTCTCAGCTGCTCCCTAGTGATTTCATAATATCGAAGCTCCCTCCCTGGAATATCTTCTGGAAGAGGAGGGTTAGTTTCATTGTTTATGACCTCCCCTTGGGGAGTTTGTGATGGGATGTTTGTTGTGTGCTGGGAGGCTGCCATTCAGGCCCTCCTTCTAGCGCCAATTCTGTTGATGGGAAAATTTGTCCGGCCAACAGTAGGGGATCTCCCCGGTAGAAAGTCCCAATTAGACCTTAAACCGTTTGGAGTAGGGATCCCGTCCGGAGTGTGGGTCCGGCTACCACTTAAGATGACTTCTCTTCGGTCTCAAAAGAACCTGCTTGAACCTGCGAACATACACTTATTCACCTGAGATAGAATACGAGATTAACGTGTTAAACATGAATCAAACACTATGTGTAGCAAGATTATAGATAAAGCACATACACCTCAAGAGATGTCATTAGCAACACATCTTTTGTGGGGTAATTGCTTGTGCAGTAGTCTGATCACACAAGAAATAGTTCTTTATGATAAGATACCTCTGCACTTCCTGATAGATGAAACGAAATGCTAACAAAATAGTTTATTAACATTCATTAATAGAACAGATAATAAGATGAACATCATTGATACAAGACGTATAAACGATATCATGAAAAGAACAGATTCATTAATCATAGGATATTCTGAAACTGTTAAAGGAAATACACAAAGTGTTCATACAGCCAAACACATCATAACCATAGGGTGTTTTAACAAGATTCTATATTCATATGCTCAAGTGTCAGATCTTCACACAATGCTTGTAGCTCTTGAGTTTTTTCCCTCAGAAAAGCCCCCTTTTACAATGTCCCGTAGGAGTATTTATACTGCAAAATTGTCCGTTGGGTTTCCTTGAATGTTCGTCTTCTTGACCTTTGGGTTACCTTGCGACCCACTCCTTCTGCGACCTGGGTAGGAGATGCGACCTGCGACCTGTCCTGTTGGTGCGATTTGCGACCTGGTTCTATTTTCTGCTCAGGACTTGCTGCTGCCGGGACGAGAACTGTTAATGTCAGGGATGTCAACCTGTTGTTCCCTGAGGAAATTCTGCCATGCCTGGTACTCTGCCGCTATGGGGAAGACCAGAGGTACCTCCTCTTTCAGCCTATGCACACATTCCAAAGCGTTTGGTACTAAGGTCTCCCTTTTCTGTCCGATCTGATTTGAGAGCGACGCAAGCTTGGTATAAATCCGCACTGGAGCGGCGATGAATTGACTGAGATGCTCTTGAGATGCGGAGGGCTCTGGATCAGCTGCGGCCTGTTTGATAGGTTGCAAGAACGATTGAATGTCCTGGTTTACTTGTTCCCAGGTTTTCTCCTCTTCTAATGCCCCAAGCGATGGGATGTGATGCAGCGTATGCATGGAGTCGATACCACTAATCATGTGGTTGTACGAGGACATCACTTTGTCCAGGTCCTTAGACAATTTGTCTCCAGATTGCATCGCCATGCGGAGTTGAACTTTTGCATCCTGCGTCTGGATCCAGTCCCTCTTAGGCAAATTTTCAGGTGCCTGAGGGTACTGTATTGTCCAACCCATCATCCTGTCCAAAGCCTGTGAAGCCTCTTGGAGCTGATCTTGTCTTTGCCTGGTTTCCATTCGTGCTCTTGCCAGAGGAGCGACTGTTTGTTTGATGGTGAACATTTCACCATATACCTGTCTCATAGTCACTTCCAACACCTCACACTCCTTGAAAATGGCAAGCGAGACTTCATTTGCTGGTAGAGCTTGGTTTCAAAGTTGCTGGACTTCTGCTTGCAATTCTGCTTTCTCCTGCTCTGCTATCTTTTCGCGTTGCTCAGCTGCGTGCAGTCTGTTTTGTAGAGATACTATTTCTCTACTCATCCGAGTTACATTCTCTTCCGTAGCCGCAGCGAAGGCAGTACCTGCTGATGCTATCATTACCGGATTAGTCCTAGTATCCAAAACTATATCCTTGCCTGTCGACACTGCGGATGATGCAGAGGGACTTTGTGCCAACGACCTCCTCTTCTCTTGACGGATTTTGAACGAAAACTGATCAAATGTGAGTCTGGTTAGGTCGAACACATCTTCTTCCTGTCTCTGGGGCGATCTAACATCAGAGAGTTTTGTACGGCCCAGAGGTATGTCGAGAGGAGTTACCTCAAGATCGTCTAGCGTGTCATCCTCTCTTTCCTCTGTGTTCTTCTCTTCTTCTTCCTTCCTCCGCCGTTCAGCTTCTGCTGCTGCTTCTATCTCGGCCCTCTTCTTCTGTTCAGCTACAGCAGCTTGCTCGGCTTTCTTTTGGCGTTCAGCCTCTGCTGCTGCTTCTATCTCGGCCCTCTTCTTCTGTTCAGCGGCAGCAGCCTGCTCGGCTTTCTTTTGGCGTTCAGCCTCTGCCTTGTCCAGCTCTGCCTTAAGCGCCTGTTCCGCTGCAGCTTGTGCCTCCTTGTCTTATTTTTCTTTCCTGGCCTCTTTGGCCAGCTTTTTCTTTTGTGTTGCTGTTGCACTCTTTTGGCGCGCCTCCTCATCTTCTTTTAGCTTTTTCTCCCTTTCTTGCTGGGCTTTTGCCTCTGCTTCCTTTTGTTTGATGGATGGAGTTGGCCCTGTGTTGATTCGGGATTTCTTGAGTATGGATGAAGAGGCACCTCCTAACTGACGTCGTCTGTCTTCTAAGTTCTGATCATCTGAGTCTTCCTGGACCACGTCAATTCCCGGAGCAAGTTGTCTTTCAGCATCATACCAGTTTCTTCTCTCATCTTCCGCTGGGCGTTCAAGATGCTGATAAGTCCACTTGAGGTTGGCTCTCATGTTGTTCGTTTCAAATCCTCTGACTGTGTTCAAGTGCCTCACCAACTTCTCATTGCCGCTCGTTAGCACTTCCTTGAAGTCTTTAACCGTGAAATGCACCAATGGTGAGTGCGGTAGTGGGCTGTCACTTCGTTTTCTTTTTGCTCCTGAGTCAGGATGTTGGAGAAGCCGTGTGACATTTGAAAGCACACCTCCTGAATCAGCATTTTGTCCGTCACGAAGCAAGGCATAGCATGTGGCGCCTTGTAGCTGCCAAAGACTCGGATGAAGGTGTACCCAGGGAAAGGGAACCAGTGCGCCACTTTAGCCAGAGTCTCCTTGGCCCGCCATGACATGCAAGGGGCGTCTTGGCCAAATAAATGTCTGTACAGAGCGGGAACAAATATTTGGGAGATCTTATCTATGTCCTGTTTAATAGACTCCAAAATACTTTGGAGTTGTAGACAGAATTGCGCGCGCGTTTCCTGAGTCCCACCAGTGCTCCCCATCCATCAAACTCACTTCCTGGCGCAAACCGCTTCTGCAGGTACGAGGCCATGTAAAATTCAGCTGGGTAGAACCAAAATTGGCCGCCGAGTTCAAGCTGGAATCCGCATCGACGCTCATCATTATGCCGGCCCGGGGCCCTGAAAACCCGGTGCCCTTGTGTTGTCACATATTCCATGACAGCCCATCCGCCGCCGGGAAGGTGGAGCAATCCGGCGCCCGTAAAGTTCCAGAGCATGGCGCAACCAATTTGTAAACCTTCCTTAGGCCCCACCGGGCATTCCCCGGGGTTCTTTTTTTACCTTGAACTTCCTTTTTGTGCCCTTCCCACCATCATAGCATCAACTATTGGGATCACAAGAGCAAAAGAGTCTATCTCCCGGAGAGAAATGCTGGTTTGGGCGAGGCAGTGAATAATAAATGTGTGCATCCGAGCCTACCAGCGTAGTGAAAGCTCTGCCTTGGTGATCCCTGATCACGAACTTCTCGGGGTCTGTCTTTTGTATAATCCAGTCTATGACCTCCGGACATGGGAATATGGCTGGATGCGCCCGTGCCAGATGGAGTTTGGAACTCTTTACCGCCAAGTATACTTCCCGGTCTGGGAGCTCTTCTGGAAATTCTTCTTCCAATTTAGCGAACTCCTGATAAATCTGGTCCCATCTCATGCTGTCGTCTTTTGAAAAAGTACATAGTGTATCTCGGTATATTGGGGGCGGGGACACCACCACCAGCTCATCAATCTCATCCACTATTTTCTTGTCCTTTCTCCGAGATAGCGGGGGCGCCATGTCACTAGAATCTGAGAGCACAGGTATGCACTCTATGTCTTCTTGAGTTTCACCTGTCAAATTCAGAAAGGAGTCCCACGATAAGAAAGACATGGTGATAAAAAAACAGTTACAGTTTAGTGATGAAATCTAACTGCGTTAATGCGAAGCTGGACTGGTGAGTCGCTGGGTCGCGGATCACACAAACAGGGCCTGGGCGCGACCTTGCGACCTTGCGACCTGGCGACCTGGGGTCGCTGGGTCGCTAGGTCGCAGATCTACGAAAAAATGGAAAATGCGACCTAGCGACCTGGCGACTAGGTCGCTGGGTTGCAGGGTCGCAAATCCCGAAAACTGGAGAGAATGCGACTCTGCGACCTCGCGACTAGGTCGCTGGGTCGCAGGTCGCAGACTGGCTTGCCGGGAGTTTGGTGCGCGCGGCCTTGAACTTTTTTTTTGCCCCCTTTCTCTTGGGAATCTGCAAGGTTTCTGGGCCCCGGGAGAGCTGTGGCATGTTTTTAAAGGTAAAGGGATGATGCCATGGGGTGAAACAGCAAACAGTGAGGTTTTGGGCAATTTATGAAATATGTAATTTGCAAAAACCTCAGAAAACATTAAAGCACGGCCAAAAGACAATTTAAAGGCTACAGGGGAGATGGGTTTAGTAAGAAAATCATAAAAACGGAAACAGCAGGAAGAAATGGCAACTTACCCGGGAAAAACTCGTCAGTTGAGCTGTCAGAGGCGTTTTCCTTACAAATCGCTGAATGTAAAAAATGCGACCTGCGACCTCCCTTTTATAGAAATTCGCACGTGCGGGCACACGTGGGGTCGCCAGGCCGCATTTGTCAACTTTTGAGTTTTGCGACCCGGCGACCCGGGGTCGCTGGGTCGCAAGGTCGCCAAGTCGCGATTTTCCTCGAAAATTATAGACCAGGACCGGCGACCTCGGCGACTCCGAGGTCGCTAGGTCGCAAGGTCGCATTTTGCATCAGTTTAGGGGATATGCGACCTGGCGACCTGGCGACCTGAGGTCGCGGAGTCGCTAGGTCGCTAGGTTGCATTTTTCATGAATTGTTTACTTTTGCGACTTAGTGACTTAGCAATTTCTCTTTGTTTCTAAGGGGCTCCGAAAATTTGAAATGGTAGTCAAAATTTTGGAGGGTGTTGTAGAGACTGCAACAAATGGCGATTCACTGGATGAACTCAGAGTCTCTGCTGATGGTTAGTCTTTGCGGGGGGAGGGAGGGGCTTATGCTAACTGTCCTCTTTACCTTGTGGTTGCCATTTCCTAGCCTTCGGCATCTAGCTGGGTTGCTCAACCTGTTGGTCTGATTGGGCGCCATTCAAACAAATTCTTTCTTCAGGTCTCCGGACTGGAAGGGTTGGAGAACTCCAGGCGGCCACAGGGTCTGGTACGATTATTTTGTCCTCATCGTGTTGCTCCGCTGCCAGCGAACCTCTCGGTCCCGGCGGAGTCACTACCTAGGAATCGTGAATGTTGCTCCGCTGCCAGCGAGCCTGGTCAGTACCCCGGCGGAGTCGTTACATCACCTCTCTGCGCAGGAAGCCTTTCTCAATCCTTTACCCTTATTTGTGTGCTATTGCACTTATTTTGAATGTGCCTGAGGCACTTATTTAGATGTGCTTATGGCAATTATTTGAAATGGCCATTTGGCCTGGGCGGATGAGGGATCCCGACTTATTTTGCTTGCAGAGAGGTTGTTCCTGGTCTGGTATGAGGACTTTGGTTTTTCCCAGACGCCCTATCGTAGCTTAGAGTATCTCTCTTCCCTTCTGGTCCGGTTACCATTTACACTGCATTTTCTTTTGTGGACACCCTCTCAGACTGGCGAGGTAAGTTCTTCTGCTTGACGACTTGTGCTTGGTAATGTGCTACCTCTAGGTGTGGAGGGCAAACAAACTTTCGCCGCCTTTGAGTTTATCGGGAAAGGCTTTCCATCAGCGGAGAACCTGCTGCAGTATGCCAATCTGCGTAGCTCTAACAAATCCTTCCTTAGGTTTTTATTCTATTTTATTTATATATATATATATATATTTAATTTTATTTATTTTTTTATTTATTTATTTTTATTTTTTTTAACAAATAAAAGACAAGGAACTATGGTACAAAACCAGACAGCCCTCGGAGGGCTGTTAAGTGAAATAGTGTTTGAGGTCATGCCCGTTTACCGGGAGGACCTCGACTCGTCCATCAAGGGTTTGTAATCTGAATGTGTGTGATCCTATCTTTTCATTAATTTGGAACGGGCCTGTCCAAAGTGCTTGGAACTTAGCATGCTTCCCCTTTTCCTCATGGGCTCTATCCCACTTAAGGACCAGGTCTCCTACTTCAAAAATTTTATTTCCCGCGGACTTTTTATCAAACCATCTTTTGATTCGGCTCTGATGGATGGCAAACTTTTCCCGGGTCTTTTTCCTTTCTTCCTCCAATTTCAGCAAGGTGTCGATTCGGTTCTGCAAGGTGGGACACGGGGTGCCATGACATTCTTGGGACAGCTGGAGGGCCGGGAGAGATAGATGAGAAGGTAGAACAACTTCTTTTCCATACACGAGGAAAAATGGGGAGGTGCCTAAATAGGACTTTGGAGTAATACGGTCAGCCCACAGTGCATTGTGAAGGGCATTGTGCCAGTTACGCTGGTGGGATAGAAGGGTCTTCTTAATAATCCGGATGAGGTTCTTGTTAGTGGACTCAGCTAATCCATTTCCCTGGGGATAGTAGTTCACAGAATGTTTCAAAATAATTCCATTTTCCAGCGCAAAATCATATAACTTAAAAGATGAGAAATAAGTCGCATTATCAAAAACTAAAGAAGTCGGAACGCCAAACCTGGTCATGATGGAATGCGTGAGGAATTCTATTACCTCTTGATCGTTGATTCGGCGTAACGGTGTTTCCTCAACCCACCTGGTGAAGTAATCAGTGGCCGTAAGAATATACCGATGTTGTTTAGAAGAGTGCGGTAGGATTTCCCCAATTACGTCTAAACCCCATTGTTGGAAAGGTTCTTCTACTGCTACTGAGAGTAGTGGTGCGGCTGGCCGTGCTTCTCGGTTGGCGAACTTCTGGCACTGAATGCATTTCCGAACATATGCATGCGCGTCTCTGAAAAGAGTAGGCCAATAATATCCTGCACGCATTATCTTATGGGCAGTGGTATCTCCGGCAAAATGACCTCCAGCTGGTCCGTCATGCAACTCAGTTAAGATTTTCTGTGCTTCTTCA
Organism: Pinus albicaulis; assembly: GCA_034641835.2. Classification (NCBI taxonomy): domain Eukaryota; kingdom Viridiplantae; phylum Streptophyta; class Pinopsida; order Pinales; family Pinaceae; genus Pinus; species Pinus albicaulis. Next base: position 1,220,556,149 of record CM076574.1, read on the forward strand.
GTTTCCAAGCAGCGTAACAGGACCCCATCGTGGTGTTTCTTGAACAACTTACCTTGGATCAGTTGGTGAGATGCGGCTTTTAGTCTTATTGCGCGTTTCTGTCGGGCAGTAAGAGCAGGGTCCATCGTGCCTTGGGCCAGATATCTTGAAATGTCAGAATACCAAGAAGGGCTATTTTGCTGGGGCACATGGTCGCTCTGATACATGTCGATTTCTTGTTCCCAACATTCTTCTTCCATCTCGCGTGTATTTGCAGCCTCTGCGGCCATTTGACATAAGCCCCGTCCTTTGACGGTATGTGCTGGTTTGAACTCTAAATCGTATTCTTGTAAACATGCCATCCAGTTGCCCCGCCTTTCGCCTAGTTCTTGCTGTACGAAGAGTGAGCGGACTGCTGGGTGCGGTACAAAAACCGTGACGTGATTTTTCAAGATGTAGGGCCTAAAATGTTTTACGGCCTTGTAAACCGCATAGGCTTGCTTGTCAATTTCCGGATAGTTTAATTCAGCTCCCTGTAGACCGGTGCTCATAAAAGAAATGGGTCGTTCATCGTTGTTATTATCTTTCTGCGTGAGGACAGCCGCAAGCGAGGAGTCTGAAGCGAAAGTGTATAGGATGAAACCTTTATCAAAATCTGGACTTTGGAGGGAAGGAGTTTCAGCTATAGCCTTTTTGATCTTATCGAAGGCCTCTTTCTCTGGGGGATTCCATTGGAATACAGTATTCTTTTTAATCATTCCCTGCAGTGGTCTGACTATCTGCGCGAAATCTGAAATGAATTTACGGACAAAATTAATCTTCCCCAGGAAGGATTGCATCGCTTTCTTGTTGCTTGGGGGCAGAATCTGAGCGATGGCTTTAGCCCGTTCCGGATCAACTATAATGCCCTGTTTAGTGATAATTTGGCCTAGCAAGTTTCCTTCTGCCACAGCGAAAACACTTTTTTTAGGATTGAGCGATATTCCGTACCTCCTGCACCTCTCGAAGATTTGCTTGAGGTGGCGTAAATGATCGCCCCTGCGTTTTGAAAATACAGTAACATCGTCCAAATAAACCACCACGCTCTGCCCTATTAAACTGCGGAAGGCTATGTTCATGGCTCGTTGGAAGGTTGCCCCTGCATTGATCAAGCCAAAGGGCATGCGTCTGAAAGCGAAGGTTCCCCATTTTGTCCGGAATGTGGTTTTCAGTCTGTCCGGTTCAGCTACCAGCACCTGGTTATAGCCAGAGAAACCATCCAATAGGGAGAACATTTCAGATCCAGACACAACTTGTAATATCTGTTCCATGGGGGGCACCGGGTAGTTGTCTTTGTTTGAGGACCGATTCAGATTGCGGAAATCTACACACAAGCGGATCTCACCAGACTTCTTTCGCACAGGTACCAGATTCGACACCCACGTGGAGTGACGAACTTTGAAAATAATGCGCGCATCCAAGAGCTTCTTAAGTTCTTTTAGAATCATTGGCTCCAAAACTGGATGCACTTTTCTGAGTTTCTGTTGGAAGGGTTTAACGCCTTCCCTCATGGGTATTACATGCTGAATAATACGAGTATCGTATGTACGTAGATCTTCATATGTCCAGGAAAATACATCACGATACTTCCGGAATAACTGGGTGAAAGCCCGTGTCTCTTCATCACTGCAGTCTTTACCAAGGTTGACAAACTTAGGGTTCTCATCTGACCCCAAGTTGACTTGCCGATGTGCCAATATGGAACTTTGCACTTTGGTGTTCGGAGGCCTGCGGAATCGGTTTTACAGATCAAACATCTTTTCTAGTGATACCACCCCCTTGGGCATAATGTTCTCTTTGTGTTCATCATTCTTTTTCTGTATCGCATGCTCATGTTCTTCATCATCGATCGCCGCGTCTTTGAATACTTCAGTATTGCACATAAAGTCCAAAATCTGTTGATCATCGTTAAAAATGCGTAAATTAGAAATATTGTCTGGCACAGAGGGCCTATATACAATTTCAATAGAAAAACCGTCCCTCAAAGGGGTGAATCTAGCAGCAGCATTGGCCAGAGTATCTGCTGCTGCGTTGTGCATCCTAAGGACAGATTTAATTCCAAATGCATCAAAACCAGAAATCAAACGCCATACCTCTTGTTGATACGCCTTTAAATGTGGAGATAAACAGTGAATAGTGTTGCGTACATGGCGGGTGATGATCTCGGAATCTCCAATGACCTGCAAACATTTTACCTTCAAGTCCAGTGCCTTTTTAAGTCCTAGGATTAATGCCTCGTACTCAGCAGAGTTGTTGGTGCACTGGAACTCTAGCCGGCATGAGATCAAGTATTTATTCTTGTGCGGGTCAAGCAATATGCAACCAGCACCAGCTCCGTCATTAGTCTTGGATCCATCATAATACAAGGTCCATAGGTCACTTTCCGGCTCCTTCAGGGCACTAGGTTGTGAAGGGGTTTCTGCAGGTGATAAGTCAGGGATTACTTGCTCCTCAGTGACAAAGGTTACTTCAGATTGAACCTCGGGGCCTATAGGAGACTGGGGGGTTTGGTAGCATCCAAATATTGACTCCAGAAAGCACATGCTAAGCTCTTCTTGTGCAAAGCTGATGGGTTCATTAACGGCGTCCAGATCAGTGACGGTGTGTTTCATGTAAGGCTCACTTTCTACCCTGATTTGATTATTCCGCCCCTTGTAAGGAAGCCACAAGTGGGACCAGTCGGTGGCGAAGTAGCCTTGTAATTTGCTGGACCAATCTCTACTGAGCAATAGGCCGTATGCTTCCGGAATATCGACAACCACAATGTCGATGCACTGATGGACCCTAGAGTCTGATGACATTGTTCAATTCCCCTATGGCAGGTACTTGTGATCTATCGAGTTGTATGATTTTTGCATCAGTCTTCTCCGGGTGAATATTAAGTTTCTTACAGACAGATAAAGGCATGACGTTTGTAGAGGCACCAGAGTCGACCAGACAGTTGTGGACATTGAAGTTGAAAATCTCGAAGGACAAAAGGAAAGGGGGTGTGGATCCTCTAGAGTTTGTATTGATGGCGTTTACTATGGATTGTACATCTGGTCCGGCTTGCGCAGACGTGTTGCTCACAGTCTTCGTAGCTGAAGTATTTGCGAAAGCCTTAAGAATGAGCTCCTTTTGATTAGTAATGCAGGCCAGCTCATAGAGAGAAATGTTTGCTCTTGTTTTCTTCATATCTTCAACAATGTTATAGCTGGGCTCTGGTTGAGGGCTAGGCTCGGCGGAAGTCTTAGAGGATTCTGTCGGAAGTTTTCTCTTTTGACTCGCTCGGGTAGTGTTGTTGGGAAGTTTTTTCGGGACAGATTGTTTTCCGTTTCTTGGGGGCAGGATTTTCCTTAGGAAAGCCCTTTTCTTGTCTTCATAAGACTGCTCGGGAACAGGTCCTTTGCTTCTGAGGCTATAATTCCGCACGGGCTGATCCTTGGGAGCATCTGCCATGTAAATATCGATAGGGGTAAGGTTTTCTCCACCTCGAATTATGTCAAAAGCAAGGATAGAGGATCCTGGTTCTTCATTTGAGGGCGGATCTTCATCGTGATCTGAAAACTCATCCTCCGTCACATCCCCCGGAGTTTGATCATCTAAAAGCTGATTAACTACTGCTGTCATGCTGCCAATCCATTGAGGGCATGTTTTCTCGGAATGGGCAGCTTGGTGGAAAGAACAGAAATTATCTTTCCCTATCTCTTCCACATTGAGAGCAGTATTTGTGTTGGACGGAGGTCTGTTAGTATTGGGATTACTTTTTCTGAAAAAAGGTTTGGGCGGTCTACTACTAGTTGTGGCTTCTGCGCCCTTTCTCCTGAGGTCAGTGACTTCATTTGTTAAATGCTTGAGCGTTTTGGCCATGCTTTCAAAATCAAAAGCATCTCTATCCCTATCAGTAGTCTTAGGAGTGGAGGACTGACCTCTTTTTGTGTTAGGCTTGTGATCATCTCTCCCTTCATGATCAATGGCTCCTATCGAAAGCATGTCTTTTTCCACAGCGAGATCAGCCTCATAATTAGCCGTAAGGTTAGCGCGGGCTTCACGTTTGACGAAAACTGCAATATCTCTAGGTAGGGATTTGGTGTAGTAGTCAATGGTGATTGAGTCATCCAACGCTAAGTTTGGAGGAAATTTCTGCAGTATGGTAGCGAAGCGTTGGTTAAAGTCCTTAACCTTTTCATTTTTATGACACTTAATGGTGCTCAGTTCAGTTAGAAGCATGGAAGGAGTTTTATCTTCTGAAAACTTATGCAGGAAAGTGCGGCGGAATTGTTCCCATGAAGTGATAGAGGCACTGGGGAGAGAGCGGTACCAAGTGGCTGCCTTGTTTTCGAGGGTATGGGGAAACAGTCGACACGCGACATCATCGGACTGGACTCTCATGATTTGCAGAGACAAATAGAAGCTGCTGATATGATCTTCAGCTAAGGTGCCCTTCTCAGGGTCGAACTTAGGGAGATGTTTCTCTGGATGTCTAGGCAGATCTTGGAGCGGGCCTAAAAGTTTTAATGGGGATTGAGCCATCTAGGCCAGGGGTTGCACTCTTCTCGCCCACTGGTGTTGCCTAAACTGATGTTCAGATTCACCTTCCAAACCTGAGACCGATGCTTCTGACTCGTGACGGGAGTGTTCGTCTTGGTGTCTCCCATGGTGCAGAAAATCTCTAAGATATCCCAAGTTGTTTACAGGAGGCCTCATTGGGTTTGGGTGACGGTTGCGAGCTGGGTTTCCTTGGCCTCGGCCTCTATCCCCTCTACCTCCGGCCCCTCGACCTCTATTTCTTTCTCCTTCATTTCTACGGGCCCTATTCCCCCCGTCTACATTTCCTCGGCCTCTGCCTCCCTCACCATCCCCGGGTGGGGGGTGTGCCTGGTTGTTGTTTTGTCGAGTCTGGTTAGGCTGGGAGTCGGGGAAAGGCTCGGTGTCAGCAAACTCTTCGCCCTCTTGGAGGATGGGATCATTTTCTTCAACGGCATTTGCGAGGTCTTCCAACATGAGATTTACGAGCTCGGGTATAGTACTAGCGATGGCACCGTTACGGGTGATGTTCTCGAGCGGAGTTCTAGTATGGGCAAGGTATTCCATGATTGGAGTGAACCGTAAATGGTTGACAAGATCTCGGGCAGCTGGGCATAAGGCTCTCAGCTGCTCCCTAGTGATTTCATAATATCGAAGCTCCCTCCCTGGAATATCTTCTGGAAGGGGAGGGTTAGTTTCATTGTTTATGACCTCCCCTTGGGGAGTTTATGATGGGATGTTTGTTGTGTGCTGGGAGGCTGCCATTCTGCCCTCCTTCTAGCGCCAATTCTGTTGACGGGAAAATTTGTCCAGCCAACAGTAGGGGATCTCCCCGGTAGAAAGTCCCAATTAGACCTTAAACCGTTTGGAGTAGGGATCCCGTCCGGAGTGTGGGTCCGGCTACCACTTAAGATGACTTCTCTTCGGTCTCAAAAGAACCTGCTTGAACCTGCGAACATACACTTATTCACCTGATATAGAATACGAGATTAACGTGTTAAACATGAATTAAACACTATGTGTAGCAAGATGATAGATAAAGCACATACACCTCAAGAGATGTCATTAGCAACACATCTTTTGTGGGGTAATTGCTTGTACAGTGGTCTGATCACACAAAAAATAGTTCTTGATGATAAGACACCTCTGCACTTCCTGAAAGATGAAACGAAATGCTAACAATCTAGTTTATTAACATTCATTAATATAACAGATAATAAGATAAACATCATTGATACAACACGGATAGCCATGATGTATAAACGATATCATGAAAAGAACAGATTCATTAATCATAGGGTATTCTGAAACTGTTGAAAGAAATACACAAAGTGTTCATACAGCAAAACACATCATAACCATAGGGTATTTTAACAAGATTCTATATTCATATGCTCAAGTGTCAGATCTTTAAATACAATGCCTGTAGCTCCTGAGTTTCCCAAAAGAAAAAGCCCCATTGTACAATGTCCCGTAGGAGTATTTATAATGCCAAAATTGTCTGTTGGGTTTCCTTGACTGTTCGCCTTCTTGACTTTTGGGCTACCTTGCGACCAACTCCTTCTGCGACCTGGGTAGATGATGCGACCTGCGACCTAGGTAGGAGATGCGACCTGCGACCTGTGCTGTTGGTGCGATTTGCGACCTGGTTCTTCTTGCTGCTCAGGACTTGCTGCTGCCGGGACGCGAACTGTTAATGTCAGGGATGTCAACCTGTTGTTCCCTGAGGAAATCCTGCCATGCCTGGTATTCTGCCGCTATGGGGGACACCAGAGGTACCTCCTCTTTCAACCTATGCACACATTCCAAAGCGTTTGGTACTAAGGTCTCCCTTTTCTGTCCGATCTGATTTGAGAGCGACGCAAGCTTGGTATAAATCCGCGCTGGAGCGGCGATGAATTGACTGAGATTCTCTTGAGATGCGGAGGGCTCTGGATCAGCTCCGGCCTGCTTGATAGGTTGCAAGAATGTTTGAATATCCTGGTTTACTTGTTCCCAGGTTTTCTCCTCTTCTAATGCTCCAAGCGATGGGATGTGATGCAACGTATGCATTGAGTCGATACCACTAATCAGGTGGTCGTACGAGGACATCACTTTGTCCAGGTCTTTAGACAATTTGTCTCCAGATTGCATCGATATGCGGAGTTGAACTTTTGCATCCTGCGTGTGGATCCAGTCCCTCTTAGGCAAATTTTCAGGTGCCTGAGGGTACTGTATGGTCCAACCCATCATCCTGTCCAAAGCCTGTGAAGCCTCTTTGAGCTGATCTTGTCTTTGCCTGGTGTCCATTCGTGCTCTTGCCAGAGGAGCGACTGTTTGTTTGATGGTGAACATTTCACCATATACCTGTCTCATAGTCATTTCCAACACCTCACACTCCTTGAAAATGGCAAGCGAGACTTCATTTGCTGGCAGAGCTTGGTTTCGAAGTTGCTAGACTTCTGCTTGCAATGTTGCTTTCTCCTGCTCTGCTATCTTTTCGCGTTGCTCAGCTGCGTGCAGTCTGTTTTGTAGAGATACTATTTCTCTACTCATCCGGGTTACATTCTCTTCCGTAGCCGCAGCGAAGGCAGTACCTGCTGATGCTATCATTACCGGATTAGTCCTGGTATCCAAAACTATATCCTTGCCTGTTGACACTGCGGATGATGCAGAGGGACTTTTTGCCAACGATCTCCTCTTCTCTTGACGGATTTTGAACGAAAACTGATCAAATGTGAGTCTGGTCAGGTCGACCACATCTTCTTCCTGTCTCTGGGGCGATCTAAAATCAGAGAGTTTTGTACGGCCCAGAGGTATGTCGAGAGGAGTTACCTCAAGATCGTCTAGCATGTCATCCTCCCTTTCCTCTGTGTTCTTCTCTTCTTCTTCCTTCCTCCGCCGTTCAGCTTCTGCTGCTGCTTCTATTTCGGCCCTCTTCTTCTGTTCAGCTACAGCAACCTGTTCGGCTTTCTTTTGGCATTCAGCCTCTGCCTTGTCCAACTCTGCCTTAAGTGCCCGTTCCGCTGCAGCTTGTGCCTCCTTGTGTTCTTTTTCTTTCCTGGCCTCTTTGGCCAGCTTCTTCTTTTGTGTTGCTGTTGCACTCTTTTGGCGCGCCTCCTCATCTTCTTTTAGCTTTTTCTCCCTTTCTTGCTGGGCTTTTGCCTCTGCTTCCTTTTGTTTGATGGATGGAATTGGCCCTGTGTTGGTTCGAGATTTCTTGAGTACAGATGAAGAGGCACCTCCTAACTGACGACTTCTTTCCTCTAAGCTCTGATCATCTGGGTCTTCCTGGACCACGTCAGTTCCCGGGGCAAGTTGTCTTTCAGCATTATACCAGTTTCTTCTCTCATCTTCCGCTGGGCGCTCAAGATGCTGATAAGTCCACTTGAAATTGGCTCTCCGACAGTGTTCAGGGACTATTCTCTCTGGGTCATATGTTCGGTGTTCAAGCGCCCCGAGCTGATAACTTCTCATTGCTTCTGCTTCTGCTGTTACTTCCCTGAAGTCTTTAACTGTGAATGCACCAATGGTGAGGGGTAGCGTGGGCCACGGTTTCTTTTGCCCTTAGACAGGATGCTGGAGAATCCGTGTGACATTTGAAAGCACACCTCCTGAATAAGCATTTTGTCTGTCACGAAGCGAGGCAAAGCATGTGGCGCCTTGTAAGTTCCAAAGACTCGGATGAAGGTGTATCCAGGGAAAGGGAACCAGTGCGCCACTTTAACCAGAGTCTCCTTGGCCCGCCACGACATGCAAGGGGCGTCTTGGCCAAATAAATGTCTGTACAGAGCGGGAACAAATATTTGGGAGATCTGATCTATGTCCTGTTTGTATTTGGACTCCCAAAATACTTTGAGTTGTAGATGGATTGCGCGCGTGTTCTCGGAGTCCCAGTTGTGCTCCCATCCATCAAACTCTACTCGAGCGCAAACCGCATCTAGTAGGTATGAAGCCATGTAAAATTCAGCAGGCATTCCTTCGTCCGGGGCCAATGCCGAGTTCAAGTTGGTCTGCATAGACGTCATCAGTATGCCGGCCCAGTTAAAATGGGTGCCCTGTGTTGTCACATACTCCATGATAGTAGCCCAACTGCCGTTGAAAGTGGAGCAATCTGGGCGCCCGTAAAGTCTGCAGAGCATGGCGGCAACCAATTTGTAAACCTTCCTTAGGCTCGCCACTGGGTATTCCTGGTTATTTTTTACCTTGAACTTCTCGGGCTCCTCCCACCATTGTTTAATGGTATCCACTATTGGGATGGCGTGAGTAGCGGCCCATTCTCGGGTGAAATGCTGGTTTGGGCGAGGCAGTGAATAATAAATGTGTGCATCCGAGCCTACCAGCGTAGTGAAAGCTCTGCCTTCATAATCCCTGATCACAAACTTCTCGGGGTCTGTCTTTTGTATGATCCAGTCTATGATCTCCGGACATGGGAATATGGCTGGATGCGCTCCTGCCAGATGTAGTTTGGACCTCTTTACCGCCAAGTATACTTCTCGGTCTGGGAGATCTTCTGGAAATTCTTCTGGCAGTTTGGCGAACTCTTGATAAATCTGGTACCATCTCATGTTGTCGTCTTTCGAAAAAGTACATAATGTATCTCGGAATATTGGGGGTGGGGACACCACCACCAACTCATCAATCTCTTCCACTATTCTCTTGTCCTTTCTCCGAGATAGCGGAGGCGCCATGTCACTAGAATCTGAGAGCACAGGTATGCACTCTATGTCTTCACCTGTCAAATTCAGAAAGGAGTCCCACGATAAGAACGACATGGCGATAAAAACCAGTTACAATTTAGTGATGAAACCTAACTGCGTTAATGCAAAACTGGACTGGTGAGTCGCTGGGTCGCGGATCACACAAACAGGGCCCGAACGCGACCTTGCGACCTTGCGACCTGGCGACCTGGGGTCGCTGGGTCGCTAGGTCACAGATCTACGAAAACAATGGAAAGTGCGACCTAGCGACCTGGCGACTAGTTCGCTGGGTCGCAGGGTCGCAAATCCCGAAAACTGGAGAGAATGCGACTCTGCGACCTCGCGACTAGGTCGCTGGGTCGCAGGTCGCAGACTAGCTTGCCGGGGGTTTGGTGTGCGCGGCCTTGAACTTTTTTGCCCCCTTTCTCTTGGGAATTTGCAAGGTTTATGGGCCCAGGGAGAGCTGTGGCATGATTTTAAAGGTAAATGGATGATGCCATGGGGTGAAACAGCAAATAGTGAGGTTTTGGGCAATTTATGCAATATGTAATTTGCAAAACCTCAGAAAACATTAAAGCATGGCCAAAAGACAATTTAAAGGCTACAGGGGAGATGGGTTTAGTAAGAAAATCATTAAAACGGAAACAGCAGGAAGAAATGGCAACTTACCCGGGAAAAACTCGTCAGTTGAGCTGTCAGAGGCGTTTTCCTTACAAATCGCTGAATGTAAAAAATGCGACCTGCGACCTCCCTTTTATAGAAAGTCACACGTGCGGGAAATTAATGCAGGTCGCTAGGTCGCAGATTTGTCAAACTTTGAGTTTTTGCGACCTGGCGACCTTGCGACCTGGCGACCTAGGGTCGCTGGGTCGCAAGGTCGCTAAGTCGCGATTTTCTGAAAATTACAAAATTGCGACCTGGCGACCTGGCGACCCGAGGTCGCTAGGCCGCAAGGTCACATTTTTCATAAGTTTACGGGATATGCGACCTGGCGACCTGGCGACCTGAGGTCGCAGAGTCGCTAGGTCGCTAGGTCGCGGTTTTCATGAATTGTTTACTTTTGCGACTTAGTGACCTAGTAATTTCTCTTTGTTCCTAAGGGGCTCCGAAAATTTGAAATGGTAGTCAAAATTTTGGAGGGTGTTGTAGAGACTGCAACAAATGGCGATTCACCTGACGAACTCAGAGTCTCTGCTGATGGTTAGTCTTTGCGGGGGGAGGGAGGGGCTTATGCTGACTGTCCTTTTTACCTTGTGGTTTCCATTTCCTAGCCTTCGGCATCTAGCTGGGTTGCTCAACCTGTTGGTCTGGTTGGGCGCCATTCAAACAAATTCTTTCTTCAGGTCTCCGGACTGGAAGGGTTGGAGAACTCCAGGCGGCCACAGGGTCTGGTACGATTATTTTGTCCTCATCGTGTTGCTCCGCTGCCAGCGAACCTCTCGGTCCCGGCGGAGTCACTACCTAGGAATCGTGAATGTTGCTCCGCTGCCAGCGAGCCTGGTCAGTACCCCGGCGGAGTCGTTACATCACCTCTCTGCGCAGGAAGCCTTTCTCAATCCTTTACCCTTATTTGTGTGCTATTGCACTTATTTTGAATGTGCCTGAGGCACTTATTTAGATGTGCTTATGGAACTTATTTGAAATGGCCATTTGGCCTGGGCGGATGAGGGATCCCGACTTATTTTGCTTGCAGAGAGGTTGTTCCTGGTCTGGTATGAGGACTTTGGTTTTTCCCAGACGCCCTATCGTAGCTTAGAGTATCTCTCTTCCCTTCTGGTCCGGTTACCATTTACACTGCATTTTCTTTTGTGGACACCCTCTCAGACTGGCGAGGTAAGTTCCCCTGCTTGACGACTTGTGCTTGGCAATGTGCTACCTCTAGGTGTAGAGGGCAAACAACTTTCGCCGCCTTTGAGTTTATCGGGAAAGGCTTTCCATCAGCGGAGAACCTGCTGCAGTATGCCAATCTGCGTAGCTCTAACAAATCCTTCCTTAGGTTTTTATTCTATTTTATTTATATATATATATTTTTATTTATTTATTTTTATTATTTTATATATATATATATATATATATATATATATATATATATATATTTTTTTTTTTAACAAACAAAAGACAAGGAACTATGGTACAAAACCAGACAGCCCTCGAAGGGCTGTTAAGTGAAATAGTGTTTGAGGTCATGCCCGTTTACCGGGAGGACCTCGACTCGTCCATCAAGGGTTTGTAATCTGAATGTGTGTGATCCTATCTTTTCATTAATTTGAAACGGGCCTGTCCAAAGTGCTTGGAACTTAGCATGCTTCCCCTTTTCCTCATGGGCTTTATCCCACTTAAGGACCAGGTCTCCTACTTCAAAAATTTTATTTCCCGTGGACTTTTTATCAAACCATCTTTTGATTCGGCTCTGATGGATGGCAAACTTTTCCCGGGTCTTTTGCCTTTCTTCCTCCAATTTCAGCAAGGTGTCGATTCGGTTCTGCAAGGTGGGACACGGGGTGCCATGACATTCTTGGGACATCTGGAGGGCCGGGAGAGATAGATGAGAAGGTAGAACAGCTTCTTTTCCATACACGAGGAAAAATGGGGAGGTGCCTAAAGAGGACTTTGGAGTAATACGGTCAGCCCACAGTGCATTGTGAAGGGCATTGTGCCAGTTACGCTGGTGGGATAGAAGGGTCTTCTTAATAATCCGGAGGAGGTTCTTGTTAGTGGACTCAGCTAATCCATTTCCCTGGGGATAGTAGTTTGCAGAATGTTTCAAAATAATTCCATTTTCCAGCGCAAAATCATATAACTTAAAATATGAGAAATAAGTCGCATTATCAAAAACTAAAGAAGTCGGAACGCCAAACCTGGTCATGATGGAATGCGTGAGGAATTCTATTACCTCTTGATCGTTGATTCGGCGTAACGATGTTGCCTCGACCCACCTGGTGAAGTAATCAGTGGCCGTAAGGATATACCGATGTTGTTTAGAAGAGTGAGGTAGGATTTCCCCAATTACGTCCAAACCCCATTGTTGGAAAGGTTCCTCTACTGCTACTGAGAGTAGTGGTGCGGCCGGCCGTGCTTCTCGGTTGGCGAACTTCTGGCACTGAATGCATTTCCGAACATATGCATGCGCGTCTCTGAAAAGATTAGGCCAATAATATCCTGCACGCATTATCTTATGGGCAGTGGTATCTCCGGAAAAATGACCTCCAGCGGGTCCGTCATGTAACTCAGTTAAGATTTTCCGTGCTTCGTCAGTTTCCAAGCAGCGTAACAGGACCCCATCGTGGTGTTTCTTGAATAACTTACCTTGGACCAGTTGGTGAGATGCGGCTTTTAATCTTATTGCGCGCTTCTGTCGGGCGGTAAGAGCGGGGTCCATCGTGCCTTGGGCCAGATATCTTGAAATATCAGAATACCAAGAAGGGCTATTTTGCTGAGGCACATGGTCGCTCTGATACATGTCGATCTCTTGTTCCCAACATTCTTCTTCCATCTCACGAGTACTTGCAGCCTCTGCGGCCATTTGACATAAGCCCTGTCCTTTAACGGTATGTGCTGGCTTGAACTCTAAATCGTATTCTTGTAAACATGCCATCCAATTGCCCCGCCTTTCGCCTAGTTCTTGCTGTACGAAGAGTGAGCGGACTGCTGGGTGCGGTACAAAAACCGTGACGTGACTTTTCAAGATGTAGGGCCTAAAATGTTTTACGGCCTTGTAAACCGCATAGGCTTGCTTGTCAATTTCCGGATAGTTTAATTCAGCTCCTTGTAGACCGGTGCTCATAAAAGAAATGGGCCGTTCATCGTTGTTATTATCTTTCTACGTGAGGACGGCCGCAAGCGAGGAGTCTGAAGCGAAAGTGTATAGGATGAAACCTTTATCAAAATCTGGACTTTGGAGGGAAGGAGTTTCAGCTATAGCCCTTTTGATTTTGTCGAAGGCCTCTTTCTCTCGGGAATTCCATTTGAATGCAGCATTCTTTTTAATCATTCCCTGCAGTGGCCTGACTATTTGCGCGAAATCTGAAATGAATTTACGGACAAAATTAATCTTCCCCAGGAAGGATTGCATTGCTTTCTTGTTGTTTGGGGGCGGAATCTGAGCGATGGCTTTAGCCCGTTCCGGATCAACCACAATGCCCTGTTTAGTGATAATGTGGCCTAGCAAATTTCCCTCTGCCACAGCAAAAACGCTCTTTTTAGGATTGAGAGATATTCCATACCTCCTGCATCTCTCGAATATTTGCTTAAGGTGGCGTAAATGATCGCCCCTGCGTTTTGAAAATACAGTAACATCGTCCAAATAAACCACCACGCTCTGCCCTATTAGACCGCGGAAGGCTATGTCCATAGCTCGTTGGAAGGTGGCTCCTGCATTGATCAATCCAAAGGGCATGCGTCTGAAAGCAAAGGTTCCCCATTTTTTCCGGAATGTGGTTTTCAATCTGTCCGGTTCAGCTACCAGCACTTGGTTATAGCCGGAGAAGCCGTCCAATAGGGAGAACATCTCAGATCCAGACACAGCTTGTAATATCTGTTCCATGGGAGGCACCGGGTAGTTGTCTTTGTTTGAGGACCGATTCAGATTGCGAAAATCTACACACAAGAGAATCTCACCAGACTTCTTTCGCACAGGTACCAGATTCGACACCCACGTGGAGTGACGAACTTTGAAAATGATGCGAGCATTTAAAAGCTTCTTAAGTTCTTTTAGAATCATTGGCTCCAAAGCTGGATGTATTTTTCTGAGTTTCTGTTGGAAGGGTTTAACGCCTTCCCTCATGGGTATTACATGTTGAATGATACGAGTATCGTATGTACGTAGATCTTCATATGTCCAGGAAAATACATCACGATACTTCCGGAATAACTGGGTGAAAGCCCGTGCCTCTTCATCACTGCAGTCTTTGCCAAGGTTAACGAACTTAGGGTTCTCATCTGACCCCAAGTTGACTTGTCGATGTGCCAATATGGAACTTTGCACTTTGGTGTTCGGAGGCCTGCGGAATCGGTTTTGCAGATCAAACATCTTTTCTAGTGATACCACCCCCTTGGGCATAATGTTCTCTTTGTGTTCATCATTCTTTTTCTGTAACGTACTCTCATGTTCTTCCTCATCGATTGCCGCGTCCTTGAATACCTCAGTATTGCACATAAAGTCCAAAATCTGTTGATCATCGTTAAAAACGCGTAAATTAGAAATATTGTCTGGCACAGAGGGCCTATATACAATTTCAATAGAAAAGCCGTCTTTCAAAGGGGTGAATCTAGTAGCAGCGTTGGCCAGAGTATCTGCTGCTGCGTTGTGCATCCTAAGGACAGATTTAATTCCAAATGCATCAAAACCAAAAATCAAACGCCATACCTCTTGTTGATACGCCTTTAAATGTGGAGATAAACAGTGAATAGTGTTGCGTACCTGGCGGGTGATGATCTCGGAATCTCCAATGACCTGAAAACATTTTACCTTCAAGTCCAGTGCCTTTTTAAGTCCGAGGATTAATGCCTCGTACTCAGCAGAGTTGTTGGTGCACTGGAACTCTAGCCGGCATGAGATCAAGTATTTATTCTTGTGCGGGTCAAGCAATATGCAACCAGCACCAGCTCCGTCATTAGTCTTGGATCCATCATAATACAAGGTCCACAGGTCACTTTCTGGCTCCTTCAGGGCACTAGGTTGTGAAGGGGTCTCTGCTGGTGGTAAGTCAGGAATTATTTGCTCTTCAGTGACAAAGGCTACTTCAGATTGAACCTCGGGGCCTATAGGAGACTGAGGGGGTTGGTAGCATCCAAATATTTCTTCCAGAAAACACATGCTGAGCTCTTCTTGTGCAAAGCTGATGGGTTCATTAACGGCATCCAGATCAGTGACGGTGTGTTTCATATAGGGTTCACTCTCTACTCTGATCTGATTATTTCGCCCTTTGTAAGGAAGCCACAAGTGGGACCAATCAGTGGCAAAGTAGCCTTGTAATTTGCTGGACCAATCTCTACTGAGCAATAGACCGTATGCTTCCGGGATATCGACAACCACAATGTCAATGCATTGATGAACCCTAGAGTCTGATGACAAGCGGATGATGACATTGTTCAATTCTCCTATGCCGGGTACTTGTGATCTATCGAGTTGTATGATTTTTGCATCAGTCTTCTCCGGGCGAATGTTAAGTTTCTTACAGACAGATAAAGGCATGACGTTTGTAGAGGCACCGGAGTCGACCAGATAGTTGTGGACATTGAAGTTGAAAATCTCGAAGGACAAAAGGAAAGGGGGTGTGGATCCTCTAGAGTTTGTATTAATGGCGTTTACTATGGACTGCACATCTGGTCCGGCTTGCGCAGACGTGTTGCTCACAGTCTTCGTAGCTGAAGTATTTGCGAAAGCCTTAAGAATGAGCTCCCTTTGATTAGTAATGCGGGCCAACTCATAGAGAGAAATGTTTGCTCTTGTTTTCTTCATATCTTCAAAAATGTTATAGCTGGGCTCTGGTTGAGGGCTAGGCTCGGCGGAAGTCTTAGAGGACTCTGTCGGAAGTTTTCTCTTTTGACTCGCTCGGGTAGTGTTGTTGGGAAGTTTTTCCAGGACAGATTGTTTTCCGTTCCCAGGGGGCAGGATTTTCCTTAGGAAAGCCCTTTTCTTGTCTTCATAAGACTGTTCGGGAACAGGTCCTTTGCTTCTGAGGCTATAATTCCGCACGAGCTGATCCTTGGGAGCATCTGCCATGTAAATATCGATAGGGGTAAGGTTTTCTCCACCTCGAATTATGTCAAAAGCAAGGATAGAGGATCCTGGTTCTTCATTTGAGGGCGGATCTTCATCGTGATCTGAAAACTCATCCTCCGTCACATCCCCCGGAGTTTGATCATCTAAAAGCTGATTAACTACTGCTGTCATGCTGCCAATCCATTGAGGGCATGTTTTCTCGGAATGGGCAGCTTGGTGGAAAGAACAGAAATTATCTTTCCCTATCTCTTCCACATTGAGAGCAGTATTTGTGTTGGCCGGAGGTCTGTTAGTATTGAGATTACTTTTTCTGAAAAAAGGTTTTGGTGGTCTATTACTAGTCGTGGCTTCTGCGCCCTTTCTCCTGAGGTCAGTGACTTCATTTGTTAAATGCTTGAGCGTTTTGGCCATGCTTTCAAAGTCAAAAGCATCTCTATCCCTATCAGTAGTCTTAGGAGTGGAGGACTGACCTCTTTTTGTGTTAGGCTTGTGATCATCTCTCCCTTCATGATCGATGGCTCCTATCGAAAGCATGTCTTTTTCCACAGCGAGAGCAGCCTCATAATTAGCCGTAAGGTTAGCGCGGGCTTCACGTTTCACAAAAACTACAATATCTCTAGGTAGGGCTTTGGTGTAGTAGTCAATAGTGATTGAGTCATCCAACGCTAAGTTTGGAGGAAATTTCTGCAGTATGGTAGCAAAGCGTTGGTTGAAGTCCTTAACCTTTTCCTTTTTTTGACACTTGATGGTGCTCAGTTCAGTTAGAAGCATGGAAGGAGTTTTATCTTCTGAAAAATTATGCAGGAAAATGCGACAGAATTGTTCCCATGAAGTGATGGAGGCACTGGGGAGAGAGCGGTACCAAGTGGCTGCCTTGTTTTCGAGGGTATGGGGAAACAGTCAACATGCGACATCATCGGACTGGACTCTCATGATTTGCAGAGACAAATAGAAGCTGCTGATATGATCTTCAGCTAAGGTGCCCTTCTCAGGGTCGAACTTAGGGAGATGTTTCTCTGGATGTCTAGGCAGATCTTGGAGCGGGCCTAAAAGGTTTAACGGGGATTGAGCCATCCAGGCCAGGGGTTGCACTCTTCTTGCTCGCCGGTGTTGCCTAAACTGATGTTCAGATTCACCTTCCGAACCTGAGACCGATGCTTCTGACTCGTGACGGGAGTGTTCGTCTTGGTGTCTCCCACGGTGCAGAAAATCTCTAAGATATCCCAAGTTGTTTACAGGAGGCCTTACTGGGTTTGGGTGGTGGTTGCGAGCTTGGTTTCCTTGGCCTCGACCTCTATCTCCTCTACCTCCGGCCCCTCGGCCTCTATTCCTATCTCCTTCATTTCTACGAGCTCTATTTCCCCCATCTATGTTTCCTCGGCCTCTGCCTGCCTCACCATCCCCGGGTGGGGGGTGTGCCTGGTTGTTGTTTTGTCGAGTCTGGTTAGGCTGGGAGTCGGGGAAAGGCTCGGTGTCAGCAAACTCTTCACCCTCTTGGAGAATAGGATCATTTTCTTCAACAGCATTTGCGAGGTCTTCCAACATGAGATTTACGAGCTCGGGTATAGTACTCGCAATGGCACCGTTACGGGTGATGTTCTCGGGTGGAGTTCTAGTATGGGCAAGGTATTCCATGATTGGAGTGAACCGTAAATTGTTGACAAGATCTCGGGCAGCTGGGCGCAAGGCTCTTAGCTGCTCCCTAGTGATTTCAAAATATCGAAGCTCCCTCCCTGGAATATCTTCTAGAAGAGGAGGAGTAGTTTCATTGTTTATGACCTCCTCTTGGGGAGTTTGCGATGGGATGTTCGTTGTCTGCTGGGAGGCTGCCATCAGGCCCTCCTTCTAGTGCCAATTCTGTTGACGGGAAAATTTGTCCGGCCAACAGTAGGGTATCTCCCCGGTAGAAAGTGCCAATTAGACCTTAAACCGTTTGGAGTAGGGATCCCGTCTGGGGTGTGGGTCCGGCTACCACTTAAGATGACTTCCCTTCGGTCTCAAAAGAACCTATTTGAACCTGCGGACATACACTTATTCACATGATATAGAATACAATATTAATGTGTTAAACATGAATCAAACACTATGCATAGCAAGATTATAGATAAAGCACGTACACCTCAAGAGATGTCATTAGCAACACATCTTTTGTGGGGTAATGCTTGTACGGTAGCCTGATCACAAAAGAAATAGTTCTTGATGATAAGGTACCTGCTCACTTCCTGAAAGATGAAACGAAATGCTAACAAAATAGTTCATTAACATTCATTAATAGAACAGATAATAAAATGAACATCATTGATACAACACGGATAGCCATGACGCATAAACGATGACATGAAAAGTGCAGCTTCATTAATCATAGGATATTCTGAAACTGTACAAGGAATACGCAAAGTGTTCATACAGAAAAACACATCATAACCATAGGGTATTTTAACAAGACTCTATATTCATATGCTCAAATGTAGGATCTTTCAATACAAATGCATGTAGCTCTTGAGTTTTCCCAAAAAAGAAAAGCCCTTTGTACAATGTCCCGTAGGAGTATTTATAATGCCAAAATTGTCTGTCGGGTTTCCTTGACTATTCGCCTTCTTGACTTTTGGGCTATTTTGAGACCCACTCCTTCTGCGACCTGGGTAGGTGATGCGACCTGCGACCTAGGTATGAGATGCGACTTGCGACCTGTCCTGTTGGTGCGATTTGCGACCTGGTTCTTCTTGCTGCTCAGGACTTGCTGCTGCCAGGACGCGAACTGTTAATGTCAACCTGTTGTTCCCTAAGGAAATCCTGCCATGCCTGGTATTCTACCGCTATGGGGGACACCAGAGGCACCTCCTCTTTCAGCCTATACACGCATTCCAAAGCGTTTGGTACTAGGGTCTCCCTCTTCTGTCCGATCTGATTTGAGAGTGACACAAGCTTGGTATAAATCCGTGTTGGAGCGGCGATGAATTGACTGAGATGCTCTTGAGATGCGGAGGGCTCCGGATCAGCTGCGGCCTGCTTGATGGGTTGCAAGAATGTTTGAATATCCTGGTTTACTTGTTCCCAAGTTTTCTCTTCCTCTAATGCTCCAAGCGATGGGATGTGGTGCAGCGTATGCATTGAGTCGATACCACTAATCAGATGGTCGTACGAGGACATCACTTTGTCTAGGTCTTTAGTCAATTTTTCTCCAGATTGCATCGCTATGCGGAGTTGAACTTTCGCATCCTGCGTGTGGATCCAGTCCCTCTTAGGCAAATTTTCAGGTGCCTGAGGGTACTGGATGGTCCAACCCATCATCCTGTCCAAAGCCTGTGAAGCCTCTTTGAGCTGATCTTGTCTTTTCCTGGTTTCCATTCGTGCTCTTGCCAGAGGAGCGACTGTTTGTTTGATGGTGAACATTTCACCATATACCTGTCTCATAGTCATTTCCAACACCTCACACTCCTTGAAAATGGCAAGCGAGACTTCATTTGCCGGTAGAGCTTGGTTTCGAAGTCGCTGGACTTCTGCTTGCAATTCTGCTTTCTCCTGCTCTGCTATCTTTTCGCGT
Source organism: Pinus albicaulis (assembly GCA_034641835.2). Classification (NCBI taxonomy): domain Eukaryota; kingdom Viridiplantae; phylum Streptophyta; class Pinopsida; order Pinales; family Pinaceae; genus Pinus; species Pinus albicaulis. The sequence continues at coordinate 1,220,575,620 of CM076574.1, forward strand.
TGCTCAGCTGCGTGCAGTCTGTTTTGTAGAGATACTATTTCTCTACTCATCCGGGTTACATTCTCCTCCGTAGCCGCAGCGAAGGCAGTACCTGCTGACGCTATCATTACCGGATTAGTCCTGGTATCCAAAACTATATCCTTGCCTGTGGATACTGCAGATGATGCAGAGGGACTATGTGCCAACGACCTCCTCTTCTCTTGACGTATTTTGAACGAAAACTGATCAAATGTGAGTCTAGTCAGGTCGAACACATCTTCTTCCTGTCTCTGGGGTGATCTAACATCAGAGAGTTGTGTACGGCCCAAAGGTATGTCGAGAGGAGTTACCTCAAGATCATCTAGCGTGTCATCCTCTCTTTCCTCTGTGTTCTTCTCTTCTTCTTCCTTCCTCCGCCGTTCAGCTTCTGCGGCTGCTTCTATCTCGGCCCTCTTCTTCTGTTCAGCTGCAGCAGCCTGCTCGGCTTTCTTTTGGCGTTCGAAATTTCTTCCATCGCTTCTATTTCGACCTCTTTCTTCTCCGTTCGACCCACAGCCCTCGCCGTGGCCACGTTCAGCCCTCTCGCCTCGAACTCTGCCTTAAGCGCCTGTTCCGCTGCATCTTGCGCCTCTTTGTCTTCTTTTTCTTTCCTGGCCTCTTTGGCCAGCTTCTTCTTTTGTGTTGTTGTTGCACTCTTTTGGCGCGCCTCCTCATCTTCTTTTAGCTTTTTCTTCCTTTCCTGCTGGGCTTTTGCTTCTGCCTCCTTTTGTTTGATGGATGGAGTTGGCCCTGTGTTGATTCGGGATTTCTGGAGCATGGATGAAGAGGAACCTCCTAACTGACGTCTTCTGTCTTCTAAGTTCTGATCATCTGAGTCTTCCTGGACCACGTCAATTCCCGGAGCAAGTTGTCTTTCAACATTATACCAGTTTCTTCTCTCATCTTCCGCTGGGCGCTCAAGATGCTGATAAGTCCACTTGAGGTTGGCTCTCCGGCAGTGTTCAGGGACTAATCTCTCTGGGTCATAGTTTCGGTGTTCAAGTGCCCCCAGCTGATAACTTCTCATTGCTTCTGCCTCTGCTAGTACTTCCGTGAAGTCTTTAACTGTGAATGCACCAATAGTGAGGGGCAGAGTGGGCCATGGCATCTTTTTTCCCTTAGACAGGATGTTGGAGAATCCATGTGACATCTGAAAGCACACCTCCTGCATCAGCATTTTGTCCGTCACGAAGCGAGGCATAGCATGTGGCGCTTTGTAAGTTCCAAAGATTTGGATGAAGGTGTACCCAGGGAAAGGGAACCAGTGCGCCACTTTAACCAGAGTCTCCTTGGCCCGCCATGACATGCAAGGGGCGTCTTGGCCAAATAAATGTCTGTACAGAGAAGGAACAAATACTTGGGAGATCTGATCTATATCCTGTTTGTATTTAGACTCCCAAAATACCTTGAGTTGTAGATGGATTGCGCGCGTGTTCTCGGAGTCCCAGTTGTGCTCCCATCCATCAAACTCTACTCGGGCGCAAACCGCATCTAGTAGGTATGAAGCCATGTAAAATTCAGCAAGCATTCCTTCGTCTGGGGCCAATGCCGAGTTCAAGTTGGTCTGCATCGACGTCATCAGTATGCCGGCCCAGTTAAAACGGGTGCCCTGTGTTGTCACATACTCCATAATAGTGGCCCAACTGCCGTTGAAAGTGGAGCAATCTGGGCGCCCGTAAAGCCTGCAGAGCATTGCAGCAACCAATTTGTAAACTTTTCTTAGGCTCGCCACTGGGTATTCCTGGTTCTTTTTTAACTTGAACTTCTCGGGCTCCTCCCACCATTGTTTAATAGTATCAACTATCGGGACGGCGTGAGTAGCAGCCCATTCTCGAGTGAAATGCTGGTTTGGGCGAGGCAATGAATAATAAATGTGTGCATCCGAGCCTACCAGCGTAGTGAAAGCTCGCTCATAACTTCGATCACAAATTTCTTGTCCGTTCTTTGTATGAGCTCCACTATGATCTCCTGGGAGGTGGGAATATGGTCGGGATGCGCCCTCGCCGCGTATGCGTAACAGACCTTTTACAGATTTGCATACTTTCTCGTCCGGGAGATCTTCCTAATTCTTCTCAAAATGGCGAACTCTATAACCGGCACCATCTCACGTCGGTTTTTCGAAAGCACATGTATCCTTTATTGGGGGACACCACCACCAACTCATCAATCTCTTCCACTATTCTCTTGTCCTTTCTCCGAGATAGCGGGGGCGCCATGTCACTAGAATCTGAGAGCACAGGTATGCACTCTATGTCTTCACCTGTCAAATTCAGAAAGGAGTCCCACGATAAGAACGACATGGCGATAAAAACTAGTTACAATTTAGTGATGAAACATAACTGCGTTAATGCAAAACTGGACTGATGAGTCGCTGGGTCGCGGATCACGCAAACAGGGCCCGGGCGCGACCTTGCGACCTTGCGACCTGGCGACCTGGGGTCGCTGGGTCGCTAGGTCGCAGATCTACGAAAACAATGCCGAAAACAATGAAGTGCGACCTAGCGACACCGGCGGCCCAGATCGGCGGGTCGCGAGGTCGCCGTCTGGCCCCGGAAGAGAATGCGACTCGCGACTCACGGGCCCGAGGAGAGTACATGGCATGATTTTAAAGGTAAAGGGATGATGCCATGGGGTGAAACAACAAACAGTGAGGTTTTGGGCAATTTATGCAATATGTAATTTGCAAAACCTCAGAAAACATTAAAGCATGGCCAAAAGACAATTTAAAGGCTACAGGGGAGATGGGTTTAGTAAGAAAATCATTAAAACGGAAACAGCAGGAAGAAATGGCAACTTACCCGGGAAAAACTCGTCAGTTGAGCTGTCAGAGGCGTTTTCCTTACAAATCGCTGAATGTAAAAAATGCGACCTGCGACCTCCATTTTATAGAAAGTCGCACGTGCGGGCAATTAATGCAGGTCGCTAGGTCGCAGATTTGTCAAACTTTGAGCTTTGCGACCTGGCGACCTTGCGACCTGGCGACCTGGGGTCGCTGGGTCGCAAGGTCGCTAAGTCGCGATTTTCTGAAAATTACAAAATTGCGACCTGGCGACCCGAGGTCGCTAGGTCGCAAGGTCGCATTTTTCATAAGTTTAGGGGATATGCGACCTGGCGACCTGGCGACCTGAGGTTGCGGAGTCGCTAGGTCGCTAGGTCGCGGTTTTCATGAATTGTTTACTTTTGCGACTTAGTGACCTAGTAATTTCTCTTTGTTCCTAAGGGGCTCCGAAAATTTGAAATGGTAGTCAAAATTTTGGAGGGTGTTGTAGAGACTGCAGCACCTTCCCATGAGAAGACTCCATAATTCTTGAAGCTCACATGCTGAGCCAAGAAGGATGCTTTGATACCACTGTAATATCCCAAAATGGGACTATTCATCAATGCCTACTGGAATAACACACTCTTCACAAATTGGTGCACTGAAATGAGTTTTCAGCTCCTATATCGCTTAGATAAGTGGACCTAGTGTCTAGATCCAAAAGAAGAGAAAAAAAAAATCAAACTAGGTGAGGTAAACAGACCTCCCACCACCTAGTATGGCTGGAAAACACCCAATGAAGGGGCTACAACTATATGCAACAAACTGCTTCATAAATAACGCAGTTCCACTGAAGTAAAGAAAGAGGTCAATATGGGGGCTCAAAGATCATATATACATTAGCAAATTAGATTTACATTACAGGCCATACAGTGTAAAAGAGAAAGTAGAAGACTATACAAGAATAAATCCTCAGAAATGAGGTGCTACAACCACAAGAAATGTTTGCATAAACTTGCAAGCGTTATTTTAATGGGCTAAAGAAGTAGTATATTACAACTCAGATCTATAGCATATCTGTACACAAAAATATAGATCTAATTCAGATCTTTATACAATAAAATCTCATCTATACATTTCCCTTGGGGTTTTGTGCAAAACATGAAAGTACAAGAGTAGATCTGAGATCTAGAGTTGCAGATATGCAGTAATATTCAGAAATATCTGAATCATATGATAGAACAATAGATCAGATCTAAAACAAACATGGATTGGATGGCTAATCCATGGATCACCACAGTGAGAGGAAGAATCCTATCACTAGAGATCTCTCCTCCAAAATGTAGACAAAATACCCTGCAACTGCAAATTTGCAAATAACACAGTTATGGAAGGGATACTATGCTGTAGGCTCTCAGAATGGTTTTGCCTGATGCCAAGGTCTAGATATATAGCTCAAATGATCTAGGACACTCTTACCAATGGGATAGAAGTCTTTCCCAGTGAAAAGGGGTGCTAGATGTCCATAGATCTGAAGAGATCTATCTCCCACTTGCTGCAACTCACAAGGACAACCAAACCTTCAATAGGATTAGCACTGTAGGTGTAAGGTGAAGCTTGGCCCAAGCCTAATAGTGGGTAAGACAAGAAAAAATCCTCCAAGAGTTGCTATAGGAAGGAGGTGGGATTCCCACTCAGGAACACCCAATGCTAAACAACATTATTCTCAGCTAAACAGCTAGAGAATGATATATGTTTGAACAGACATTATATTCAGAAAATAATAATCTTCAACAACCCCCTCATGTTTCTCTCCTCTTCCTTTTATAAGATAGGAGTCTTGTAAAACCCTAAACCACTTCAATAATTTAGCTCCTTTCACATGTAGAGTCTCCATCTAGAACTGCGATGTGCCTCAAGGAGGTTCAATGCATCTATATTGCACTGTAGATATGGTCATGGTTGACTTGATCAAGTGATAAACCTCTTTCACACTCAAGTGTGTTTATAAAATGGCCTAGATTTAGCCTTGTTTACATTGGGCATTGATTTATTTTGATGTTTTCAGGAGTTTTACATGTCCTCCTTTACACTTTATTCATCAACATGAAAAGCAAAACAAAACACAGAAAAATTGAATATTCCCATTAGCTTGGGCTAAGTGGGAATACTACAGCTTCCATTTCTACTCCAATGTATCTATTCCAAAAGTTATCACAGTATGGCCTATGGCTTAGTATTTTTTTATTAATCCTATAAAAAACCACGCAACAAAAAAAATTGAGCATTTTTTTGAAGGACCATTAATCAGCGAAATGGTTAGTGTTGAGGTATAAAAGGTGTATTTTTAATGCCTATTTATCCTACATTAATTATCAATCCGAGAACGTCTTTTTGTTTCAAGAGTGTACTTTGTTTGAGACTACAATTTAGCTAAGAGTAATGTTGTGAGAGATGTAGTATAGTATTCTAGATACAAGAGTAAACAGATGCTTGTAAAGAAATCTAATTACAATAACATGAATGAAAATACTCTGAAATATTAACTATTCATTCTGCAAAGTATCAATCAAGGATACAGTAGCAATAACTCATTCCCTTAGAAATCGATGCAACTAAAATCATACTGGAACAAGGCAATCAATCTGGGAACTTGGAAGCTATAACCAATGTTCTCTACAGTTGATAGTCCTGCTCTTTGAGCAATCAAAGTGAAATCGAAATTGAACTACTTGCTATTGAAAATAAACTAAGAAGAAATTCTTTTAAAAGAAAGAATTGGAAAGGAACAACAATTTGTAATCTATATGCCTACATAGAAAACTGTAAATAAACAATCTCTCTACAATATGAAACTAACGAATTAGAAATGAACAGAAAACAGTAATTGAACAGAAAATATGAACTTAACAAAATCAGATAACAAATCTTCTTAAACTTCAACCCTGTTGATATCAAACGCTATTACATAATCAATAAAAATGAACAATAATCCAATGGAACATCAAACAGAGCTAAGTATAGAATAGCAAAGCTTTATAAGTGATAGCAAGGTGAATAAGACAGTAATGATGATCCTTGCTAAAATAGAAAAACAATGCAATCCATTAGTGCACACAACAATCCAGTACTCAATTCAACAGTAATTAAGTAACTCTGTAATCATAATGAAACCAAACACAATTATCACACGACAATAATCAAAGGATAGAAATACAGACAGCATAACAATTCCACTAGGCCCAGGCCCTTAGCACCAGTGAAACACTGTTGGGTTACTTCAGAGCTTGAAAGATGAAATGAAACACGCCTTTGTATTAATCAAACATAAAATTGTTACAATGACCACTCTCTAATCACGAGAGTCAATAAAACACAATATTACAAAAGGAATGTTTTTAATCAACTGATCTGACTCCCTACAATCGCTAAAGGTGTTGCCTTATATAACAAACTCAACGGACAAGACAAGGAACGAGATAAGGTTTGAACAGCGATCCCTCAAGATCGAAGGATCCTGAGGGACTCGCTTCTCTTCTTTCTTTAGTTGTCACTTGATTTCCTTTGACCGAAGCCGAGCTGTCCCCTGCCTTCTCTTAGCAATGCGTTCGGATTTCCTTGTCTTTGGCAGGATTTGGTCTAATGCTGGAGGAAAAACAATTGCACTTACTTTAGCCTTGCCTCTGGTATAGCTGTTCACCTCGCCTGATTCCTATTTTTAGCAATAAAAGGCAGTTTTTAGTTACATTTTACAATAAACATAAATCTTTACAATTCTAGCACAATTCTTGTAATAAGTCACCTTTCTAAAGTAAAAAGAATTATGTTTAAAGTAAAAGAATGGGAAAACACATAGTGAATTCATACCTTTTCCACTGCTCAACATACCCCCCTGCTTACCCTTTTTCGTGTCCTCATGAAAACCATAGTTTACATGCAAAGCAGTTAAAGAATAAGCTAGAGAGGGTTTTTCATCAAAAGGCCTAAAACCATGCATTGCATCTAATGGTTTGAAGACATGTCCTATCTGTCCTTTGGGTAATTCATAAATGGCTTTATAATCTATAGCAGGATACCATGCAATGGGGCTTTGAAACCTACACCCTAGCAATAATGGGCATTCCCTCAAAATGAGGTTTCTATAGAGAACCAAGCAATCTGTAGCTAATCCAAAAATTTTATAGTTAAATGGTTCTCTATTTTGAACATTCCGATTGGAAATTCCCCATAGGACCTTAGCTGCTATGTAGGCCTAGTTTCTAATAGATATGAAATAGTCTATCCCATTTAAGACAATTGCTTTATGGACAGGCCCCAATGCTTGGATAACACCTTCTCTTGTCATCAAAGTCTTCTTCCTAGCCCATAATTGTAACGGGTGCTTAGGTTCACTCCTAACCCACAAGTCTAACTCATTTTCCTGCCTTTGAAAAACATTATAGGATTTGAGCCATTTTAACTGATTAACAACAAAGGAAATAAATGTTTGGTATTGGATTTCACCCACAAAAGGGCTGGGATTTGTCTCAATATCATTTTCCAATATGAGATTATGCAAATAGAGCTCACACAGGAGACGTTGTACCTTTACCCCATAGAGTTTGCAGCATGTTACAAAATCATCTATAGTGTTTAAATCTATAGATTTTCCTGCCCTAAATGCTTTAATCTTTAATTATAAATATCTCTCTAATAAAAATAAAGCATAATTCTTGGCAGGGCATCTACAAGCTAAAACATCTGTGTATAATGAGCAGAGAGTGTCCATTCAATTCTTGGCTAATTTTAATTGATCCATTACCTTTTTAGCCTTTGATCTGCCTTTCGACATTTCTCATGAGCTTCAGCCTCTACAGCATGGATGATCTTCATTTGCTGCTGCAACTCCTAATATTTCCTTCTAGGAACAGTGTCTTCTTCAAGTTTTTCCCTTTTCTGTTGAGCCTGTGCCAACTCTTCTTGGAGTCTGGCTAATGTAGGGTCACTAAAAGTGTTTTTACTACAGGCTTGCACATTTTCACTTGAGGTTGCTCCATCTGGAACAGCTGCTGGCTGTTCCATATCTTCATGATTAGGCTCAGCCATAGTCTCTGCAACTTAGGGCTTTATTTTAGTGGCCACTTTCCTCTTTTTCAAGGCTCGTCTGGTGACTATTCTTCTTTTCTTTCGTTTGGGAATTTTTTTCATTTTAAGAACCCTAATGGTTTGCCTAAGTTGTTCCACTAGTCTCTAAAGTTTCAGTTGTTCCCTCTGAAGTTTTTCAAGCTCAGTTACTTTCTTCCTTTTCCTTGATGGAATAGTTGTTCCTATTTCTGGACTCAATTGCTCAGTGGGGTTTTGCTCCTCATCAGCCGTGCCTTCAGTTGGGCTTGCTTCTCTGTTTTCTTCTTGGGGCACTTCTTCAGTGTTCATATGCCCCCGACTGAATTCTTCAGGGATTATACCCTCAATTGACTCTGCAATTCCCTGAGAAATTTTGGTTTGGGACACTACTTCAGTGTTCTCCTTTTCCTGTCCATTCTTCTCAGGGGAAGTAACCCCAATTGATTCTACCATTTTGTTAGGGTTTTCTCCTTCTGTTTATCCAAAATTCCCTCATCTGTTTCTTTATTGACAACATATTGCTCTTGCAATTGGTTGATATCAACATTAAGGTCTAGAGGGTTGTGAGGCTGCACATATTCACTCATATTGGCCAAAATTTGGGCCATTTGGTCTTCTTGCAAAGGGATTCGTGGTGAACTTGCAGTAGTTTTTTCAGGAGGCTTTGTTCCCTCTCTTTCACTGATGTGATTATCTTCATCCTCCTCGCAAGTATGGTAACTACCTTCTTCCTCATCAAAGTATCAAATTTCTCCCTCTACACTAGTATGAGGACTTCCTTCTCCTTCCTCAATTTCCTCTTCTTCATCGTTTCGTTCTCTTGTGCTACTTTGTTTCTCACCACTGGTGTGGTGAGTCATTTCTTCTTCATCCTCATCAATACGGGGACTCCCTCCTTCCAATTGTGGAGGTTGTTCATCCTCCAAGCTAGGAAATTCCAAGGGCTGCCTACTGCTACCCGGAAGGCCTTCTATCTTTCCCCTACTTCTTTTTGAACGGGAGGACTGTGTACATTTTGATGGCTCAGCTGCCGAGCTAGTCATTCTCTTTCATTTTGGGGCAGGTAAGGCTAATACTCCATCAATCAAAAATATCAAATCTTCTCAAATGGTATGTTGTTGGGCAAGACTATGACTTACTATTAATCTGATTAGGCAATAGTGGCTGACCACCATGTCTGTGTGCTGAGCTTTTCTTATACTATGGGCAACTTCATGCAGTAAGGAATTTAAAAATGCACAAATTTACAGTACATTTTTGCTTTAATACTGCCAATAGCTTAAGGTGGCGAGGTCTTACCACGTCTTTTCTTCCATCGCATGTTATATATGCTTGCACTACCTTTGCCAATTCTATCCATGGTTCTCCCAATGATGCCGATTGAAATCCTTTGCCTTTGACGACCAATGTCTGTCCTTCTTCCTGGAAAATATTCATGGCTTCTTGAAGCCTGACCTTCTTATGAGTCCATACAGTTCCTTGCGCTGGTAGACTAGACACCTCTGAAATTATTTCATCTGTTACTGCTATCTGTCTTCCTCTAACCATGGAGTATCCTTCCTGCAAATTCTGTAGAAACTCGGTAGCTACTGTTTCATGGGGTTGTTGTAGCCTTGTGAAGTATGTAATCCATCCCAATTTTTCCAGAATCTCTCGTGAAACATCAGAAACAACTAGCACTTGCGGCTCGCTATGAATTGGTCGACCTCCCATCTTCTCTACACACTGTTACTTTTTTCCAAACACATAGTAATGTAATGGAACAACACAACACAGTGAATTGGAATAATATCGTTAAGTTTTTGTTATTCCCTAGAATGTAGGGATTTGATTCGCATACAGGTAAAAAAAATATAGGGATTTGATCTGCATGCAGTGATTAAGAGGCATCTGCGCCCCCCCTAGAGGATGATAGGTCATCCTCGACCGTAAAATAACAGAGGAAAGTACTACACAACAGTTTGTACAGCAAGAAAAAGCATGCATACTTATGATACAATCAATCAAATTATTGCATTTATTGAAATCGATGTGTGTGATTAAATCATAAATAGATATAGAAATGTTTGTAATGATTTAAAGATAAGGAAAAGGGACAGCTAATGTGAACACAAGTACTAATGCATTTATTACCCACTCAAACTAATGTGATCTATTTATGATGATTTTCATGTATAATAGGTTCGAAATCAAGGGTTTAGGATTCATAATTTCATTTGATATTTAGATTGAGATATTAGAAAAAGGGTTTAATATTACTATTGATTTGTAGAAATGTGACTCCAATACCATCAACAAAGCTCTGTTGCCCACAGGTGTCCATAACCTTGACAAAGTTGCTTTCTCACCCTTGGAACCATTGCCCTTTATTTATGCCTAGAGAAGTGTTGTTTAATGTCATAACAGAGGCCATTGTGCTGGCTTGGGAACCAGATGAATCACAATGCCATTCACCGAGAAGAAGTGAAAGGTGGGCATGCCGGCTCATGATGAGACCTCCTGTTCCAAGGACTTCTTAGTTTTTTTCAATTGTCCATTGGACCATATCCTTGGTGTGGTGGCCATGATGGGAATGCCACTTCACCTGCTTCCTTATAATCATGGTAGGCTGGCTCTTAATGAGACCCCCTATCCTCCATCTGCCATATCATAAAATTGTTAGTGAAATATTTTTTCTTCTTTTTCATATAGCACTTTCCTATTTATATATAAAAGATGGCTCAACACTCCTTAAGATTAGGGATGGTAGAAGAAGTCTAAACATCTATATAGAAAAGAATATGCCCTTATTCCTACTCAATAAGTAAAAATCAAAGAAAGTTATAAAGATTTGGGGAAGAACCAACATGATAAAGGTAATCGATCATAGTAATTTTAGTGATAGTAAGACAACAAAGTCATATTATTGATTATGTCCTTTTTTCCTTTTTCTTATCATCACCAAACAATCTATTAAAAAAAATGACAATTTCTTTTGATTTACTGATTCCAGTAAGCTTTAATTTGTGTGATTTTGTATAAATAGTATGTTTGCCTTTAGAAGAGTCATTAGAAATCCTCAAAATGTTGGTCTAAAACAAGAAAAATAATACAATCAAAAAGTGTTGTTCCTTTGGAAAGGAACAGTAGAAACAATCTGCGGAAATGTTGTTCCTCTGGAAAGGAACAACAAAAACAATATTCGAAAAGTGTTGTTCCTTTCGAAAGGAACAGCAAAAAGAATCTGCGAAACTGCTGTTCCTTTCGAAAGGAAAAACAAAACAATCTGCGAAACAGTGAAAATAAATAGCACAACTGATGTTCCTTTGAAAAGGAACAAAAAAAAAACTCTCAGCAAAGCTGTTGTTCCTTTCGAAAGGAACAACAAAAATGCTGTTCCTTTGGAAAGGAACAACAAAAACTCAAAATAAGCGAAATAAACAGAGTTTGAAGAAACAAAATTCCACTAAAAAAAGAAAAATAAATGAACAATATTTATGTACAAATTTCAAAGGAAAGAAATGATTTAATCAATAGGTGTTGAAGAGGAGTTATCCCCTTCAGCAAGAATTTGCATGGTAGAATCTTCCCGTAGTTGCTGGTAAAAGGATTCTCGAGTAAGCGGTTTATGGTAAAGTCGTACTCGATGACCGTTTACTTTGAAGGAATGTCCAGATCCATCAATGGTGGTTAATGTAATGGTGCCATTATCATGCACCTTTTGTATCTCGTAAGGTCCAAGCCATTGTGTCTAGAGTTTCCCTGGAAAATCCTGAAACCTGGAGTCATATAGGAGTGCCCAATCTCCTTCGTGGAAGATATTTTCTTTGATGAGGGCGTCATGCCATTTTTCTCTCTATTGTTGAATTAACGCAGTGTGCTAAAGAGAAGAGAGCGTAATTTCATCTAACTCATTGATTTGCTGCAATCTCTCGGCTTGGGCTTCATTTAAATCTAGGCCCACCTTCTGGGTTGTTCTTAATGTCTGAATTTAAAACTCTATTGGAAAGATGGGCTATTTTACAAATACCAATTGATATGGTGAATGTCCCGTAGTAGCTCTCCATGTTGTTCAGTATGCCCACAAGGCCTCTGGCAATCTGTAGGCCCAGTCACGTCTATGTGAGGCAACAGTTTTTGTCAATATAGACTCGATCACTTTATTCATGCTCTCTACCTGGCCATTTGCCTGTGGTTGGTATGGGGTTGTAATCTTGTGCTGAATGTGGTAATTCTATAATGTTTCAGCGAGTTTATTACCTACAAACTTCGGTCCTCCATCTATGATTATGTCCCTTGGGAGGCCATATCGCACAAATATTTGGAAAAGGAATTGTATTACAGAGTCCTCTGTAGCTTTCGAAAGTGTCTCTGCTTCAACCCATTTAGTGACATACTCAATTGCAACTAGGATGTATGTTCTTTGGTTTGATGGGGGGTTAATGGGGCCAAAAAAATCGAGCTGCCAACGTTCAAATGGTTCAATTACTAGTTGTGGGTTCAAAGGAATTTCGTCAGACTGTCCAGGGAAACCTTCCCTTTGGCAGCTATCACAGGCCTGCACAAATTTTTTAGCATCTTTAAAAATGGTAGGCCAATAATAGCCTGTCTATAAAACCTTATGGGCGGTTCTACGATCTGCAAAATTTTCGCCACACGGCTCGTCATGGAATGCTTTCATAATATCAAATACTTCGTCCTCCTGGACGCATCTCTTAATTTTCATATTTGACCCTGTATGAAACATGTAGCCCCCAATCCAAGAGAATCGGGTACTACGCTGTATTATCTGCTTTTGATCATTAAGGGTTATATGTTTAAGTAATTTACCTATTGCCAAATAACTTTCTATATCAGCATACCATGGGGTTCTAACAGTAACAGCGAACAAATTTTCATCTGGGAAGTGGTCTTCGACTGCTGCTACATCTGTTGGCTTTGGCATTCTTGACAGAAAATCAGCTACAGGGTTCTCTTTTCCAGGTCGATCTTTGATTGTAATGTCGAATTCCTGCAATAAAATCAACCATCTTGTCACTCTTCCATTTGTAACAGGTTTATTTTCTAAAAATTTAATGGCAGAGTGATCAGTATATAGAACTACAGGATACCTAGTTATATAATGTCTAAACTTATTTACAGCATGTACTATAGCTAAAAATTCCTTCTCAGTCACAGTATATTTTAGTTCAGCAGGAGATAGATTTTTGCTGATATAATAGATTGCATATGGTTTTTTATCCTCTTCCTACCCAAGCACTGCTCCAATCGCTGTGTCTAAGGCATCAGATGAAATTTGGAATGGAAAATTCCAATTTGGGCCCCTCAGCACTGGGGCTGTTGATACCAGCTTTTTCAGATCATTGAAGGCATTGTCACATTTATCTGTCAAAATAAAATCAACATTTCCTATTAGTGCATATAAAGGTGTAGCTATTAGAGAATAATGTTCTATAAATCTCCTATAGTAACCGGAAAATCCAAGAAAGCTACGTACCTCTGTTTGTGTGGTGGGTGTAGGTATTAACAAAATTATTTGAATTTTGGTTGGATCCACCGGAATTCCAGCTGCTGAAATATAATGTCCTAAGATAAGTCCTTCGGTCATCATCATATGACACTTTTCATGGCTTAAACAAAGCCTAGTGTCAATACATCTTTGCAACACCTTTTCTAAATTTTCTAATGCTGGCTCAAAATCATCTCCGTAAGGTGTGAAGTCATCCATATATACTTCGATCCCTTCATTTATTAAATTTGAAAAGATGTTGAGAATGGCCGTTTCAAATTTAGCAAGGGCATTGCATAGGCCAAAGGGTAAGACTCGGTAGGAAAATGTCCCCCAAGGACAGGTAAAAGTAGTTTTGTCTTGGTCTTTAGGGGCAATCTGGATTTGATTGTACCCACTGAAGCCATCGAGGAAAGAAAAGAATTTCTTTCCTGCCAATGTGTCTAATACCTAGTCAATGAAAGGAAGGGGAAAGTGGTCTTTTTGGATTGCCTTGTTGAGTTCTCGGTAATCTACACATATTCTCCACTTCCCATTCTTCTTTGGTACCACTACTAATGGAGAGACACACTTGCTATCAGATATTGGGTAAATGAAATTAACATCCAATAGTTTTTGTAATTCATCTTTCACAATATCGTTAAGGTGAGGGTTTAGTATTCTTTGGGGTTGGCGAATGGGTCTCGCATCCTTTTCGGTGTAGATGTGGTGTGTGGATAATTGGGGGTCAATTCCCTTCATGTCTGGACAATCCCATGAAAATGCTACTTTATATTTCCGTAGTAATTGGACCAACTTCTCTTCTTGTTTAGCAGTCAGATTTTTGTTAATATTTAGAGTTTTTCCTAGCTCAATTTCTGCAATCTTACTACTGTACACAGAAGTAGTGGGTATTACTTGATCAAGGATGTCTTTCAAAGGATCTTCTTCTTCTTTATTATTAAATGCTGCCTTGATCATGTGACATTGTAGATGGGATCTAATTCGTGGTTTGTTAATAAAAATATTAATGATATCATCCTTTGTTTGGTCTTTAAAATCGAGGGCATCTTCTATAGTTAGAGGTGATCTCATATTTTCCATAAGATATGATACAGGTTGCTTTCTTGTTTTGATTATTGATAGGCTTGGTTGGGATGGAGGATATAAAGCTAAATTCTTGACATGGTTTCCCCTTGTTATTGTCATGTTTCCTTGTCGACAACCAATATAAGCATCGGCAGTTGCCAACCAAGGTCTACCTAGGATTAACAGGTGTCCATCTAGTCGGTTCTTTGGGTTGATAACCAGGAAGTCAGCAGAGTATTCCCAGGAATCTACGGATACCATTACATCTTGTAGTGTACCTTCTGGTTTGACTACCGATCAGTCAACCAATTCTAATAAGGTTATTGTTGGTTCTAATGATGTAATGCCAAGTTTTTGATAGGTGGTGGTTGTTAAGATATTGATTGCAGCTCCCAAATCAACTAAAGAATTTGGGAACAATTTCCCATTGATTTGCACCGTCACTATAGGATTTCTTGGGTCTTCATATTTTACAGATGTTTCCATTCTTGATAATAAGTCAGATAGAGTACCGACTATTTGGACAGTTGGGTTGGTGGTTGTTCTCCTCTTTGGCTTCTTTATACACAGTTCCATAATGGTTTTTGCATAAATAGGAATGTCTTGGATAGCTTGGAGGAGAGGGATTTTTATACACAGATTTTTTAATTCTCCTAGAATATCAAAATCAGGATATTCTAACAGGCGAGGTATGCTTAATCATTCTGGGAATGGTGGAGAAGAGGTTGTTGCTTGTTGTGGAGTTTGATGTTGATTTTGTTGTTGAACCACCTTCTCTTTTTGAAATGTTTGTTCTATAGGTAATGAATCTTTAGTATGAACATTTTTGTCTCTCTCTGTTTCTACTATACTTCCAGACCTCAATTGAAGGTCATTACACTCCCTCAGTTCAGTTTCTAATTCTGGTGGTTCCATTATTTGGACAGACTGAACTGGCCTATTGTTTGTGTTTGGGTTGGGCTGGACTGGGAGTTGTGGTCTTAAGTTGGTCTGGGGGTTTTGTGGTAATGTATAGGGAGCTGGATGATTTGTAGGTATTTTCCAGTTTGACTCCCAGGCCTGACTCTGCGAAGTAGAGGGGGACCATTATGTTGGATAAGAATTGTTTTTCCAAAACGGTGGGCAGAAAGGAAAGTTTGGCCAATTAGTTTGGTTTGTTTGATTTGGTCATGATGATGTAGGAAATGTCTGTTGTGACCAATTGGGGAAAGGTGGTTGGTTTTTCCACATTCCATTATATTGCTGAGCATTATATTGAGGAGGCTGAAAAGAAGAAAATGGATCAGTTGGCATACTTGATTGTCGTGGCTGCCATTGTTGGCGCTGATTAAGTAAGCATACCACTTATGATTCTTCTTCTTCCTCTTTATAGACTACCTTTAACCCAGGAAGTGAGGGAAATCCTTCTGTGGGGTGGTCTTTTATGCAAATGGCACAAACTTTGATTATATCCAGCGGGCACTCTTTGTGGTTGTGTTTCTTCCTGCATATGGGACAGAATACTACCAAATTTTGTTCTGATTCTGCTTGCTTTTGTTTGGCTTGCATAATGTCGAACTGCATTGTTAGAGTCCCCAGAATATCTATTTTAAAATCTTCCATTAGATTTCCAATCTCTGCACGAGTTACACCTTCATTGGAGATCTTATTATCCCTTGTGATCATGTCATGTTCTGCTGATTTTAGCCTTGTATTGCCCCTCGAACTCCTGATACACAAATCAATAATGTTAGCATAGTTCTCCTGATATATATCCCCTTTTCCCATAATATTCAATGTTTCAACCCATTGATCCTTCATCCCCCTAATTAATGTAGTCTTCAGCACATTATCAAGTAAGGGTAAAGATGCATAAGGAGATCTCTGGAGATTATATTGAAACCGTTCCACATATTCTTTCAGGGTTTCATTCGGTTTTGCTATCATTTGAAATATTTCGTCTTTTAGTTCTCGAGACCTACAATAATCTTGATATTTCTTTAGAAACACATATTTCATCTGATCCCAATTAGTTATAACACCCCCACCTAGCCCCATAAACCATCGTAAGGCTACCCCTTTTAATGTGGAAGGAAATAGTTTTAATTTTTGGGGATCGGTGGTGTAGTCATACCCCCTGAATAACACATCAAATTCAAACAGAAATGCATCTGGATATTCTGATGTCAAGCCATGAAATGTAGGAATATGTTGAAGAGGAATGGCTTTCATAGGTGCATTAACTGCAGTATCCAGTATAGGATATTGCAGTGTGGAAGTTGTTGGGGTGTCTATTGGTTTTGGTTCTGGGCCATTTGATCAAATATGTACCAATATCCTTCTGGGATCTCAAGGTAGTTCCTGGGCTGACTGGAAGGAGTAGGAATGGTCTTGACAACACTCCCTTGATCTGGAACAATAAATATTCCTTGCTGGCCTACTGTTTGAGGAGAGTCAGGTCCTTTGTTTTAAATGAGTTTGACAACACTTCCTTTATCTAGACTTCTCACTATTTGGACTATTTCAAAAGGAGATTTTGGTTCTTCTGTTTCTCCTGTTTCCCCTTCTCCTTCACGGAGATTTCTAGAGTTCCCTTATTGTGGAGAAATTAGGCAGGGATTCTCAATTTCTTGGGAATCTTGCTCAATTCCCACTGTTTGACTATGTATCTCAGCAAAGGCTTCAGATGGTGACTCTGTGGCCTGAAGGGAACTAGTAGGCTGTCTAGAGATAACTTTCCTAGGTCCTACTGATGGCTGAGATTCAGTCTTCTTAAGGATTTTGTCAATGAAAGATGTTCGCCCAAGGGTCACCGGTCCCTTAGGTTTTTCGGGTTTAGGAGGAATTATGTTTTGTTTAGCTGGTTTATTCATTCAAGAAAATAAGGCTTCATTCCTACCTAAAGAAAGAATTTTTACCTAATTCTGTTGTGAAGCGAGCTGTGAGCAAGTATGTTCCTTGCCCAGCGTGCACGTTCTTACCTTCCGTCTTTAATACCCAATTCTTCACAAGCAGAAAAAAAAATCAAATGTGCATCACTCCTTCGAAATGGCATACACCCTCCCCGGCAACGGCGCCAAAATGTTGAGGTATAAAAGGTGTCTTTTTAACACCTATTTATCCTACATTAATTTTCAATCCGACAACGACTTTTTGTTTCAACAGTGTACTCTATTTGAGACTGCAATTTAGCTAAGAGTAATGTTGTGAGAGATGTAGTATAGTATTCTAGATACAAGAGTAAATGGATGCTTGTAAAGAAATCTAATTACAATAACATGAATGCAAATACTGTGAAATCTTAACTATTCATTCTGCAAAGCATCAATCAAGGATACAGTAGCAATAACTCATTCCCTTAGAAATCGATGCAACTGAAATCATACTGGAACAAGGCAATCAATCTGGGAACTTGGAAGCTATAACCAGTGTTCTTTACAATTGACAGTCCTGCTCTTTGAGCAATCAAAGTGAAATCGAAATTGAACTACTTGCTATTGAAAATAAACTAAGAAGAATTTATTTTAAAAGTAGGAATTGGAAAGGAACAACAATTTGTAATCTATATGCCTACACAACAGACTGTAAATAAACAATCTCTCTGCAATATGAAACTAACAAATTAGAAATGAATAGCAAACAGTAATTGAACAGCAAATATGAACTTAACAAAATCAGATAACAAATCTTCTTAAACTTCAACCCTGTCGACAGCAAATGCTATTAGGTAATCAATAGAAATGAACAATAATCCAATGGAATAGAAAACAGAGCTAAGTATAGAACAAAAAATCTTTATAAGTGATAGCAAGGTGAATAAGACAGTAATGACGATCCTTGCTAAAATAGAACAACAATCCAATCCATTAGCGCACACAACAATCCAATACTCAATTCAACAGTAATTAAGTAACTCTGTAATCGTAATGAAACCAAACACAATTATCACACGACAGTAATCAAAGGATAGAAATACAGACAGCATAATGATTCCACCAGGGTCGGGCCCTTAGCACTAGTGAAACACTGCTAGGTTACTTCAGAGCTTGAAAGATGAAATGAAACGCGCCTTTGTATTAATCGAACATAAAAGTGTTACAGTGACCGCTCTCTGATCACGAGAGTCAATAAAACACAATATTACAAAAGGAATGTTTTCAATCAACTGATTTGAATCCCTACAATCGCTAAAGGCATTTCCTTATATAACAAACTTGACAGACAAGACAAGGAATGAGATAAGGTTTGAACAGCGATCCCTCGGGATCGAAGGATCTTGAGGGATTCTCTTCTCTTCTTTTTTTAGCTATCACTTGATTTCCTTTGACCGAAGCCGAGCTGTCCCCTGCCTTCTCTTAGCAATGCGTTCGGATTTCCTTGTCTTTCGCAGGATTTGGTCTAACACTGTAGGAACAACAGTTGCACTTACTTTAGCCTCACCTCTGGTATAGGTTTTCACCTCGCTTGATTCCTGTTTTTAGTAATAAAAGGCAGTTTTTAGTTACATTTTACAATAAACATAAATATTTACAATTCTACCACAATTCTTGTAATAAGTCACCTTTCTAAAGTAAAAAGAATTATGTTTAAAGTAAAAGAATCGGAAAACACATAGTGAATTCATACCTTTTCCACTGCTCAACAGTTAGTTCCATTTGATTATTTTTTTCTTTAACCATATATTTTATATTCCAAAGAACATACATGTTTTAGTCATATTAAACAAGAAAAATTGAATCCATTACAAGGATATACTCATTATGAGCTCAAACATGTCACATGTAGGTGTTGAACCTAGCTAGGGAGGAGAAAATTTCTCCTATGTTGGAAAAATACTGGGGGGTGGGGAAGGGGGGGGCGTGAATTAGTATTTAGAGCTTACTGATAATTTTAACTTCTGCTTTACTGGATTCCATACGCGACTTTGATGAATGCAACTTGCATATATATGCACATATGCCAAAAGAAATTTGCGTATACTGATATAATTTTATTGTTAGAAAAAATTTCAGAAACAATCTTTAACTCAGCTTCTCATTCATGCATCTGTTATTTAATCAGTAAATATGTGCAGTAATAGAAAAATAAATCATCACACATGAACACAAATATTGAAGGAGGAAACCCAATTCGGGAGAAAACCACCGCTGTTGTCATCTTCGTCTTCAATATTTATTATATGGAAAATTGCTTACAATATTGTACTGATGCAAACACATATCAATACACAGGCATCTACCTATAGAAGGCTGCAACCTTCTCTCATTTCCCAGCTGCAACTGGAAGGGAGCTACAACCCCCTGATCTTGTTTACCAGCCACTACTGGAAGGGAGCTTCAACCCCCTGATCAGAACACCAGCTTCTATTGGCACGAAGATTCTACTTCCCTCAAAATCACCATATTTCTTCACTTCTCTTCAGAAAACATGCGCCAGTTCTCATATCTAATCATCTCTTCAATGGATCATGCAAGAACATAGTCATTTTAGGTCTAGAGATCTTGATCCATCAATCTGTCCAAAGGTGCATCATAAATTCAGATTTATCAATAAAACAGAGTTCATCCAATGCAGATATACTTCAGAGAGAAGTATTTAGTGATAGCCCTTACACATGCACACCTTTGCACTATGATCTTCTTCTTCTTATATATATTCATCCTTTACCAATACCATGAGTCAAAACAACACTGCTGCCAATGGTATTCTTGGAAAAAAACAAATAGACGACATGGCACTCAAACCTATGGGTTAATACCACAGTAATGCCCCTTAGTATTATCTTTTTGGAGCACAAAAGGCATACAAGACTTGGATCATTCTTATCCACATGTATACGTGACTTCGCTTGTACGAATCTGCGTATAGAAACTTCAATATGAGTATTACCAAATATTTTGATGGACTTTACACATTTTGTCTAATGGACTCCTGAGCTTTTGTTGAAGACAAATACTTCATCTTTATCAGAGAGTTTCCATCAAGGACAACATATTAAGACATAGGAATCATATTGCCAACAATCTCCCCCTTTGGACTTGATGGCAACCATGATGGTGTTTTATCACCACAATAGAGATACATAACCATTATTCAAACACCAAAAATATTCTCCCCATTTCACATTAAGGTCAAAGGGAATTATTTTGACCATGCTCCTGTTGAGTTCATGCTGAATGTTCAAACATATTTTTCAATGAAGTACATGACTCTATAACTCAACCAAGTGGAATTACATATTAAACTAGACTACCCAACCAAGTGGATTTACAAAGTAGAACAAGTCCTTACATGACTAAATGGAACAATTTACATCATGAGTGTCAAATTATAGAACTGACATGTCATAAACAGGACCAAAAAGATTTCAAGAGAGAGATCATATATCAGAAACCAATCAAAATGCCAACAATTCATCCTTTTCACCAAGACAGGTGCTCCCCCTAAGTTGATGCATCCTGAACACCTTCAACAACCAATTCATCAAAGCATCTTCATCAGAGAATGATATAGAAATATGAATACATGAACAACAACAGAGATGATCCAACAACACCACAACTTTTCTAAGCACTAACCCAGAGAATTTCTTGTCAGCAAAACTCATACGTAGTTTTGTGCACAGAAACGTACATATATACATGATTCTTCTTTATGAAACCAACGTATCAAATTTAAAAATTCTGAAATTAAGCATATTTGATTAGAGAGGTAGAGACAACTCCTAGCTTATTTCTGAGATATTCAAATGATTCCCTAGGAAGAGGTTTAGTAAATATATCAGCAATTTGTTCTTTGGAGGGAACATACTCCAATTTAACCTTTTGTTCAAGCACTTGTTCACGTAGGAAGTGATACTTGATAGGAATGTGCTTAGTCTTGGAATGCATAACAAGATTATTTGAGATACTAATAGCACTTATATTTTCACATAGAATGGATTTGGGAGTTGAACATTTGATTTGAATGTATTGTAGAGTCTACATGATCCAAAGAATTTGTGTGAAAAAAGATGCAGAAACCACATATTCTGATTCTACTATAGATAAGGCAATAGAACTTTGTTTCTTACTGAACCAAGATACTAATTGGGGCCCCATATAGAATGCACCCCCACTAGTGCTTTTTTTATCATCAACATTTCCAGCCCAATCTGCATCTGTGTAAGCATGAAGAGTGAGATCAACATTAGTTGGATACAATAGACCAAAGTCTTGAGTCCCTTGTAGATATTTGAATATTCTTTTTACAACCTAGATATGAGACTCTTTTGGATTAGCTTGGAATCAGCCAACAATCCCAACTGCATGCACGATGTCTGGTCTTGTCCCAATTAGATACAACAGACTTCCAATCATGGATCTATATTCTGGTTGATTCACTGTGGGAGAATCATCATGAGAACTGAGGTTACATCCAATTACCATTGGGGTACTCACATGTTTGCAGTCTTCCATACCATACTTCTTCAAAAAATTTGTAAGATATTTTTCTTGTGATAAGAATATGCCATCTGTTGCTTGTTGCACTTGTAAGACAAGAAAAAATGTTAGCTCCCCAAGTAAAGACATTTCAAATTCTTGTTGCATAATAGAGGAAAATTTATGACTCATGACTCTTCATTACATCCAAAAATGATTTCATCAACATATACAACTACAATCAACAGTTTATCATTCTCTAGTTTTGTATATAAGTTACTGTCAACAAATCCCTTTGTAAAACCTTGTTGATGAAGATATTTGTCAAAACGATAGTACCATGCTCGAGGAGCTTGTTTGAGACGATATAAAGCCTTTTTAAGTTTGCAAACAAGTTTTTCATCAATTCCCAGAATGAATCCTTCTGGTTGTTATATATAAACTTCTTCTTCTAGATCACCATTGATAAAGGAAGATTTAACATCCATTTGATAGAATTTGATTTTTTGAAAAATTGAAAAGCAAAAAAAATTCTTATTTCTTCAAGTCTAGCTACAGGAGAAAATGTTTCTTCAAAGTATATACCTTTTTCTTGAGCATAACCTTTACAAAAAAGTCTAGCTTTGTTTCTAATAACATCTCCATTTTCATTTAATTTGTTTTTGAATATCCATTTTGTTCCAATCACATTTTTATCATGAGGTCTTGGAACCAATTCTCAAGTATGATTCTTTTCAATCTGATCAAGTTCTTTGTTCATGGCTTGAATCCAACATTCATCTTTGCTATCTTGATTCACATTCTGTGGTTCAATAGTGGATAGAAATGCCAAATAGCTAGGAGATCCTACAAGAGTTATTCTTGTTTGGACACCTGATTCCTTTTCTCCCAAAATTTGAGATTCTGGATGATTCTTTTGAACATTCCTGGATGGAGCCTTTTCATATAGATCTTCTTCTAGTGCTTCATTGGGTTCACCTTCTATATTGTTTCTATTTGATGTAGGAAGATATACATCATCATCATCTTCATTTGTTGTTGGTATTTCCCTTTTAGGAGCTGAGAGAGACTCATCAATTACAACATCAATACATTCAACAATCTTCTAAAGTCTTTTATCGTAACATTTATATGCTTTACTTCTAGAAGAGTAACCAAGAAATATTCCTTCATCTGCTCTAGGTTCAAACTTACCAATTTTTTCATCATTGTTCTTGATAAAACATTTGCTTCCGAAAACTCTAAAGTGCTTTACGCTGGGAAGATTTCCATACCAGAGTTCATAAGGAGTTTTATCACTGTTCACCTGAACATTAGCCTTGTTCAGAATATTTACCGCAATATGTGTTGCTTCTCCCCAATAGGTATCAGGAGCTCCAAATTCATCAAGCATAGCCCGATCCATTTGTTGAACTATTCTATTCATCCTTTTTGCCACGCCATTTTGTTGTGGGGTTCCAGTTACAGAAAAATGTCTTTTTATGCCATGATGTTCACAAAAATCAAAGAATTCATCTGATATATATTATCCTCCTTGGTCAGATCTGAGAGATTTGATTTTTAGATCTAATTCATTTTCAACCAAAGATTTGAAGATCTTAAATTTTTCCTGTGTCAAGTTCACGTACTATACATTCTTTTGAACTAAAGACAACTTCATTTTCTTGATCAAACATTTGAATCACACTTAGCAGGTTGTGTTTTAATCCATCCACATACATAACATTGTTAGATTTCACCTTTTCTTTTAGAAAAATAGAACCTTTTCCTTTAATGACAGCTGGAGAGTCATTTCCAAAAGTAACATTATTTTCTTTCTCTAGAGCATTGTATGAAAGGAGTTTATTTATGTCACCTGTCATGTGTTTTGAGCATCTGCTATCAATGTACCATTGATTTTCTTCCCCTTCTGCAAATAAAGCTATGCCACAGCTTTCAACCTGTAAGTCTTTCTTTCTCCAAACCTTGGAAATTGAAGCTATATGTTCTTTTGGCTGAAATTTCTCTTGCATTCAGATTCTTTATGACCAAAGTTATTGGAATAAGCACATTCAATTTCATTTTGAAGAGGAGAAATTTTTTTATAAGTATTCTTCTTTATTCCAGTCTCATTTCTTTTCTTTCTTGCTTCTCTGGTCATGATGGTTTTGTATGCAACACATTGAGCAGCCTTATGACTAAAATTATGATAAGAGAAACATTGTCCATTAAAGAAGAAATTTTTGTGATCATGAAACCTTCTGTTTATGTTTACCTGCTGATTGATATTTCTGTTATTGCTCTTCCTTGTATTAAAGTGGTCATGCTTTACCTGTGTAGTTTCTTTGTTCTTTTGCTGAGAGACCGAATGTTGTAGGATGACTTTAGCTGCATTTAGATAGATTGGTGTTGAATACTGAGATGATTCTCCAATATAACCAAGACCTGTCTTTATAAGAGGAGAGTGTTGTACCTTGATAATTTCATCTAAGGTTTCAAATCCTTTAGCAAATCTAAGATTTAAAGTTTTTACTTTCTCAATTTCCTTCCTTAGACTTACAATTTCACATTCTAATTTCTCATTGTGCTTCTCCTTTTCCATAAGCTGATTTTTTAGAGTATATATGGAAATTTTGTTTTCTTCCAAACATATTTTGAGATGATTTATTTCTTCAAGAAAGTCATTTTCTTCTAATGCATCCATAAAAGTATCACTAGTGTCCTTTTCAAAAGCCATGAGAAGTCTAATACCTTGATCAGATTCTCCTTCTTCACTATTTGATAAACCATCACTATCTTCATGAGTATAGTAGATTTTTCTATTGATAAACCATTTCTTATTTCCTTTAGTGTAATGTTCCTACTTAGCCTTAGCTAAGAGGAGACATTAAATTTTGATTTAATTTATGTTTTATGGATAAATGAATAAAGGAGGACATGTAAAACTCCTAATAAATCAATGCCCATGTGAACAAAGACAAATCTGGGCTATGTAAATAATCACTTGTAGGTGTGAAAGAGGGTTGAGCCAAATATTGGGTCCACCTTGACCAAATCAACTGCGTTGTATAGGTTCATTGTATCTCCAAGAGGGACTGCGCAGTTCTAGAAGGGAGCCTCTAATGTGAAAAGGACCAATTCATCCAAGTGGTTTAGGGTTTGCAAAGACTTTCTCATGCTATAAAAAGGAGGAGAAGACACTTGAAGAGGTTGTTGATGAATTATATTTCTGAAGTATTTGTCTACTTAGACAAATACCATTCTCTGTTGTTTAGTGGAGGATTATGATTAGAATTCTTGTTTAGGAGTTTCATCTCTTCCCTTGAGGTTAATTGGAGGAGTTCTTTGCTGAAGTTGGCCACTATCTAGTTTGAGACCAAGCTTTATCTTTCATGAGCAGCGCTGGCCCATTGAGGGTTTTGCAGCTGCTATCTTTGTAGCAAGTGGCATTTTAGATCTGCTTAGATCTAGTTGTTTTTGAGATGCTTTCTCTATTGGAGAGTGTTCTTCAGCCTCCAAGGAGTTAGCTAATTTATATTTTATATCAGATCTATAATTTTCATTCCATGTATTCAGTCTCCTTCACCCTCTGCACAGTTTCTGCTCCATACTGCATTATTTTGTGAGAGGGCTTCCTTGTTTCAGTTTGTTATTAGTTTGGAGGAAGATCTCTTGGTGTTAGGCTTGCCTTCCCTTGGTGATCCATGGATTGGGTTGCTGATCCATGTCTCTACAGATATGATCTGTTTCAGCAATAAAAGTTATCTTCATAATTTTATGGGTTTTCTACAGCATAGTATATTGTAATTCAGATCTACAGCTTAATATGCAGTATTTTGATGTAATTCCAATTGGATCTTGTTCTTAAAGTATTGTAGCCTCCAGATCTGTATTATATTTGATGTTTCATCCATAGGTATATCATTGATCTGAAATTTAATGTACAGCAGCTGAACCATTTCGAAAATAATGTTGTCTATGTAATTCTGCAGTTTACTTCTAGTTGCAGCTCTCATTTCTGAAGGGATCTTGCCCTAGTTCTTTTTGTAATCAGTTGTAAGGGAAATAAACTCATGTGTAAATCTATTTTACTGATATATTACTTAAGTATCAGATATTTGGCTAAAATCATCTGAGTTTCAGTCAAATCTGCACAATTCTAGTAGCTGGGGTTTTCATTTTGTAGCAGCCTCTCTCTTTGGCTGATTTCTAGCTAGTCTTGTTTCTGGGAGATCTGTTTAATGTGCTTAAACTTATTTGTTTCTGCTAAAATTTCATATATATGTCACATACAGCTTGAACGAGGGGATACCAGCCCTGATCGAAATTTTCCTTTCTCATATTTTCTTATACAACATTTTCATTGAAGGCCTTGTTGATATTCCTGAATGGGATTATTCCAAGTTCTATAGGCAGAGTCTACAGTTGGCCAGGTAGCCTCTGGTTCTCACCCTTTTTTCAGAAGTGACATAACCATTAAATTCCTCTGTATTCCATCTCTAACATATAATCTTGAGAATCCCCAAAAAGGAACATTACAGTGGTATCGGAGCTCCACTCTTGGCACAAACTTTGCTAGCATTGGAGCCATAGTCATGCTACATTCCGAAGGTGAAGATCCTCTTTCTGAGAGGGAGAGGAGATACCAGAATAGAAGTCATAAAAAGTATGACTATACTACTGTTGACCTTGACAAGGGTCAAGACAAGGGGAAATCCCCTGAGTTGAATGATAAAGATAAGGAGGTAGAAGAGTTTGCAAAAAATCTCTTGGAAACCATGCAAGATCTATCCAAGGAAATAAAGGATATGAGGATAGATAGAATGAGGGATTCCCTTGGAAGACTCAATCAAGGAGAGAGTTCTGAAATGTCTCAGTTTGGGACTGGTCCACCAGTGAGCTTGTCACAAGCTCCACAGATCTCACAATGCTCTACAATGCCTACCTTCTTGGCTGTAGAGAATGAAGGGCTTCAATAGTCAACCTCTTTGGAAGGCTACTTTGCAAAATATGATTCACAAAGTCAAAGGCTCAAGGATAACTTGAGCTTTAATTCTGCCATCTCAAGGACCGGAGGAGGCCATTGTAGCAGTATAGAGATGGAGGTTTCCTTCATGGGAGGCACCACACCATGGGCAGGTTCTTCTTGCCTAATTTTGATGGATCACCCTCTTTTTCAGCTAAAGCATGGGTGGAAAAGTTGGACATCTACTTCCAGCTGAATAAAGTGCCGGAAGCAGAAGCCATTAAGATTGTTGCGCTGCATTTTGATGGAGAATTCCACAACTGGTGGTTTCATGGAATTTCTACATTGGGGCACAGAAATGTGTCCACTTATGCTGAGTTCACTAGAAGACTAGTGGAAAGATTTGATCAGAAGGATCCGGAGGCCCCTTTCATAAGCTTGGAAAAGCTTAAACAGACAGGAGATGTTGAAGCCTATATCTCTGAATTTTTGAGGCTGACTGTTAGGGTTCCTGATCTTTCAGTTGCAAGGAGAGTCTATATGGTCATAGATGGCTTGGAAGAACCTTTGCATGGGTTGTTCAAGTATACCAAACCCACCACTTTTCATGATGCCATTGAAAGAACCAGAGATATCCAAGATGCCTTGCCAAGAGCAAAGGCAACCCTCCCAAGCAAAGCCACTCACTCTTCTAAAGGGAAGGAAGGGAAAGCTACTCCACCCAAGGAGAGCTCATAGAAAAATCTTCTTGAAAATGATCTCCAAAGGGAGTTGAGAAAGAAGAAATTATGTTTCACTTGTAAAGATCCATGGGTGCTGGGACATAAATGTGCTGCTGGGAGAGCACATTACATTGAAGTCTTCTCTGATTGTGAAGAAAAGGAGGGAAATGATGGACCTAGGAGAGGTCACATCACTGGTGATGATGAGGAGGAGGATCCTTCATCATCCTGAGAAGAAGAAGGAGAATTTTCTCCAACCAGTGGGACTCTTGCTTCTTTGAAGGGAGTGCCCAAATATTTGACTCTTAGAGTTCAGGGTTCAGTTATGGACCAAATATTATCTATTCTGATCGACAGTGGGGCAACCCAAAACTTTATTGATGCTCACTTTGTGCAGAGGAGAGGGATCCCTACTGATTCTTTTGATGGGTTCTCTATTTTGGTTCTAGGGGACAGAACTATGCATTGCATGTAGTATGTTCCCTCACTTTATGTGACTATGGGGGCCTACACTTTGAGGGACCACTTCTTTGTAGTGGACATACCAGAAACCAACCTCATCTTGAGTGTCCAGTGGTTGATTACTTTGGGAAAAGTCACCACTGATTGGAGGGCCTTGCAGATGGAGTGGGTGGACTTGAAGAGTGGGAAGCAACAAGTTATTCAAGGCATGCACACTACCCTTCGCTTGATGTCTCAACCCACACAAAAAAGATGGAATTGTGCAGTGGGGGAAAGGACTTTACAGTTCCTTCCCTCATGCTCATGAGAAATATGCAAGAGAAATTCCTATAGCATGGAAAGCCACTTGGGGTGCCATTAGATTCTATGGGGAAGGCTTCACCAAGTGTTGAAACAATGGAAGAAAGAGTCACATCGCTATGGGAGGAAGCAAGGGGGAGGATCAGCCTTCCCACAAACAATGTTGGCATGCATGATGCCAAAAGAATAAGAAGCAACAAGGCAAGCACCACCATAGATGCATCTACAGTGTTGTCCTTGTTGAAGAGTGTAGATCCATAATGGAAGTCTCAAATCCTTGTGGAGTACTCCAAATATCTGCACACCGGGATGATCTTAGATGGCATAAAGCAAGGAGGGGGCTACTTGGTCCATGAAGGTGTTATCTATCATCTTGGTAAAGTATTCTTGTCTCAAGCCTCCAAGATTAAGCAAGAGATACTACAAAGAGCCCATAAGGAGTTCCTTTCCAGTTACATGCAATCAGCAAGAATCTACTCCCTAATCTTGAAGAGTTTTGATTGGGAGGGTATGGAGGAGGAGCTACATCAGCATTATGATTGGGAGGAACTAAACTAGCACTTACAAGATTGCGATAGTTATGTGGAGATGGGGTAGCCAAGGGATCCTATGCAGAAAACATTTCAGCCATCTCTTTCTTCTCTCAAAAGAGGGGAAAAACCCATGCCTAACTCTATGTGTGTGGGAGGTTTGTATGGTAAGAAATCTGATTTTGTAGAGCAAGTTTATTTTTCTGATTTGGCACACTCTCTTACCATATGTATGCATGCCATGGCTCCTACAAAGAGAAATTTTTCATGCAGATCTCATGGCAAAGATGGGGCCAATAAAAATTCAAAAGCTTGCCACTCCCTTGAGGTGCAAAGGGAGATTGTTTATCATGATGGGTGCTTTCCAAAGGCACCTAATGAGAGTTTCACTTTCAGCCATGTTAAAGTGACCCCTACAGCAAATATGTGGTGGGAACCACCTATCACATTCATATCTACTCAAAACAAGGAGTGTACTGCACTAGTACCTTATGTGGGATTGTGACCCACCTCCTCATGTGCAAATTTTAGTTTGCCTTTATGTGATTTTGCTAACATACATAGATGAAATATTGGTTTTGTTTATTGGTATGTATGGGAAAAGATTCAATAGTGTACATGTACCACATGGGATGGAACTTTATCCAGTACTTCATGATACATGTTTCAGATGTGACATTGGTTCACCCATGTTTATTTCTGTTGAGTTTTACACTCCTAAAGGGGCAGATTATGAACCTATCATGCTAGCCTTGGAGGAGCAGTTTTTGATGTATTGCCTTGGTGAACACTTACTTCATGATGAGAGCTTGATTCTTGATGGTGTCATCAATGGAGAAGGATAAGAAACATAGATCTTACCCTACCAGTTGCTTGAGGACAAGCAAAATTTTGAGGGGGAGGACTATAATGTTCCTACTTAGCCTTAGCTAAGAGGAGACATTAAATTTTGATTTAATTTATGTTTTATGGATAAATGAATAAAGGAGGACATGTAAAAATCCTAATAAATCAATGCCCATGTGAACAAAGATAAATTTGGGCTATGTAAATAATCACTTGCATGCGTGAAAGAGGGTTGAGCCAAAGATTGGGTCCACCTTGACCAAATCAACTGCGCTATCTAGGTTCATTGTATCTCCAACAGGGACTGCACAGTTTTAGAAGGGAGCCTCTAATGTGAAAAGGACCAATTCATCCAAGTGGTTTAGGGTTTGAAAAGAATTTCTCATTCTATAAAAAGGAGGAGAAGAGACTTGAAGAGGTTGTTGATGAATTATATTTCTGAAGTATTTGTCTGCTTAGAAAAATACCATTCTCAGTTGTTTAGTGGAGGATTGTGATTGGAATTCCTATTTAGGAGTTTCATATATTCCATTGAGTTTCATTGGAGGAGTTCTTTGCTGAAGTTAGCCACTATCTGGTTTGAGACCAAGCTCTATCTTTCATGACCAGCACTGGCCCATTGAGGGTTTTGCAGCTGCTATCTTTGTAGCAAGTGGCATTCTAGATCTGCTTAGATCTAGTTGTTTTTGAGAGGATTTATCTATTGGAGAGTGTTATTCAGCCTCCAAGGAGTTATATGATCTATATTTTATATCAAATCTGTAATTTTCATTCCATGTATTCAGTCTCCTTCACCCTCTGCACAGTTTCTGCTCCATACTGCGTTATTTTGTGAGAGGGCTTCCTTGTTTTAGTTTGCTATCAATTTGGAGGAAGATCTCTTGGTGTTAGGCTTGCCTTCCCTTGGTAATCCATGGATTGGGTTTCTGATCCATGTCTCTATAGATCTGATCTATTTCAGCAATAAAATTTATCTTCAAAAATTTCTGGGTTTTCTGCAACACAGTATATTGTAATTCAGATCTACAGCTTAATATGCAGTATTTTGATGTAATTCCAATTGGATATTGTTCTTAAAGTCTTGTAGCCTCCAGATATGTATTAGATATAATGTTTCATCCATAGATCTGTCATATATCTGAAATTTAATGTACAGCAGCTGAACCATTTGGAAAATAACGTTGTCTATGTAATTCTGCAGTTTACTTCTAGTTGCAGCTCTCATTTCGGAAGGGATCTTGCCCTAGTTATTTTTGTAATCAGTTGTAAAGGAAATAAAATCATGTGTAAATATGATTTAATGATATATTACTGAATTATCAGATTTTTTTCTGACCTCCTCTGAGTTTCAGTGAAATCTACACAATTCTAGTAGCTGGGGTTTTCATTTTGTAGCAGCCTTTCTCTTTGGCTTATTTCTAGCTAGTCTTGTTTCCGAGAGATCTGTTTAATGTGCTTAAACTTATTTTTTTCCTCTGAAATTGCATATATATGTCACATACATCTTGAATGAGGGGATCCCAGCCCTAATCTACGTTTTCCTTGCTCATATTTTCTTATACAACATTTTCATTGAAGGCCTTGTTGAGATTCCTGAATGGGATTATTCCAAGTTCTATAGGCAGAGTCTAAAGTTGGCCAGGTAGCCTCTATTTCTCACCCTCTTTTAAGAGGTGACATAACCAATAAATTCCTTTGTAGTCCATCTCTGACATAGAATCTTGAGAATCCCCAAAAAGGAACATTACATTTAGCCACTTCCTTTCCCTTTTCATAACTATCTTTATGGGGAAATTTAGCAGCATAATGACCAACTCTTCCACAAGAAAAACATTTAAAAGGAATCTTACCTTTGAATCTTCCAGTTCCAAGCTGTAGCTTCTTTACAAAATTTATCTCATCTTCTTCTGAAACATACTTTGATCCTTCTTGTTCTTCTACCTCCTTTCCTTTTGCAACAGCCTTGAAGACAACTTCTTTGACTTTATATGGACCTCCTTTTCTCATTTTACAAGTAGTTAGAATCCCATGAAGTTGAACAACAATAAGAGTTTGTAGATCCTGCTTCTCTTCAATGGAAGACACTTTTGATTCAAATTTGGGACTTAGAGATCTTAAAAACCTTTCTACCAGAGTAGTGTCAGATATAGTTTCACCCAGATTTCTCTTATGATTTACAATATCATCTATATGTAAAAAGAAACTGGAAATGATTTCTTCATTGTGCATCCTGTGTTTTCCATATTTAATTCTTATAGTTTGGAGTTTATCACTTTTTACCTTGGCATCACCTTCATAGCTTAGAATGATTTTGTCCCATATCTCCTTTGTTGTATTCAACTGCATGACTTTGACAAATTTTGATTCAGTCAAAATTTTGAATAATGCATTGTCTGCCTTTGCATTGGTTTCATATTTCTTTCTTGCTAGTGCATCTGTTGGAATGGAAGTTGGGTATTGATAACCTCCTTCAACTATAGCCCATACATCTGCTCCAAGAGACTGAAGATAGGATCTTGTCCTTGTCTTCCAGAATATTATGTTGTTTCTGTTGAAGAGACGAGGCATGATAGATGTTGTCCCATATTTATTGCTCATCTTGGCTGATCTTCCTTCTAGCGATTAAGCTTCTTCAGAAGGACCTGCTCCGATACCATTTTTTGGAAAAATACTGAGAAGGGGAGAGGGGGGGTGAATCAATATTTAGAGCTTACTAATAATTTTAAATTTTTCTTTACTAGATTCTGTTATCACTCAGATCTTCCTTGAAGTTGTAAGAAAAGGAAAAACCCGAGGTAACCACTAACCAACCTTCAGATACAGAATCTAGCCAATCTGTATCCAGAGAGGGCTCTCTCTTTAAAATTTAGCTTTGTTCTTAGAAAGTTTTAGGCTAGTTATAAGTCCAAGAGTTTTGTTTGAATTTGAATGGTGGAATCCGCCAACTAAGGGCAAGATTGAATATTCTTAGTCCATTGGGATATGGATTCGAAAGGATGGCTTTACTGGATTGAGTTTTTTACACACAAGATGGCTTTGCAGGGCAAGATAGCCAAACAGAGAACAATTTTAGATCTTAAAGTGATTGGAATGGATTTTGAAGGGATGAAAGGCAATTAAGAATCTTTCAACATGTTCAAAAGAAAGAAAGTGAATGATTACAAATAAAGATCAGTTAAGAATTCTTTACTATAGTAATCAAAATGTTTAAACCAGCGAAACAAGAGCAATCAAGAATTCATTGTTTATAACCGGTCTAGAAGAAAACATTTGGAATAATCACAATTGAAATCAGAGTACACTTAAACAATTTCTGATTTATTCTTTTTTATCAATTATTCAGAAATGGAACACAGTGATATTATAAACAGATATAAAACTTAAAACATAGGATAGAAATGACTTATTGAACTGTAGTCCGACACATGAATCCTGCAAAAAGTCTTGAGCTTCAAATCATCATCCAGCAAGCCACAAAGAAATTTCTCCAGAGAACTTTTAATCCAAAAAATCAATGTTACAGCAAAGTAGTAGAATCCACCCAAAATACTTCCAAGAGTGAAGTATTTATACAAATTCTAAACTAAAATATCTTGAAAAAAATATCAAAATTGGTTCACAAATCTCTCCAACTATTTTACATAAATAGAACTTAAGTAAAATACACTCAAAATAATGCATATATTTGGCACTATTTCTTATGGAAAGGTGATGACAAAGAGGAGAATTAAAATTTGATCCAACTCTTAGTTGATGATGGGGCATCCAAGTCACTAACTGCTTCCTTTCTTTGTGCATTCTGCTCCAACAATTCTGCAAACTTGGGGTCCAATGATATATTTTTATTTCTCAATCCGTAATATATATGTAAAAATTGAAAGTGATTATTTTGTATTAATATGTTGGTGAGATAAACCTCTTTCAGTTTCATAAATTTCCTCTCCAGCTGTGCACAATAGGCTCTGTAAAAATATGTGTAAAACAGAGTTTTACAGAGTCTGAAACATGGCCTGTAAAGATGTGCATGTATCTCTCATTCTGAAATCACTGTGCAAAAAGTGAGATAGGTTTTTGTATATGGGTATCTTAGGAACAAAAACCTCCTTCTGTTTTGTATGATATATTTTTTATCTACCAAAATATTCTCTGCAAAATGATGACTTAACTGGTGTTTTCTGAAAAAAGTGCTTTCCAACATTGTTTAATATTTCCAAAACCATAATATATGTTAGAAAAGTGAGAGAGGTTTTTGTATATGGTCCTCTTAAGAACATAAACCTCCTTCAGTTTTTCAAAATTCATTTTTTATTGATCACAATAGTCTCTGAAAAACAATGACTAAAGCATGCAATTTCTGCAAAAATATTCCTTCTTGTTGTGTTTTTCATCTTTTCACTTTTTTGTTCTTTTGACTATTTTACTTTCACTTTAGAAAAAATTCAATGTTGGTGAAAGTATTTTCATTTCCTCTTTTTACCATTTTACTGCCTCTGTAATTACTTTTACTGTTTACCTTTGACTGCTCTGTAACTTCATTTTAACTTTCATTCTGACTTTTACCTGATACACTTTAACCACTGATACTCTTTAGTTGTTATGATTTCTAACCTCTGTTTGAATAAATTTGATAACACTCTTGGAGTAAAAAAGTCTTATGACTAGTATTAAGACTGTTTATCCAAGGATGTGTTCTTCTGATCACCTGTAAAACAAAAAAAATTGTTAAGAAAGCATTGATTAGCAGGGGAGGTCGAAAAGGTTTCATTTGATTTTGAGATGTCTGTGGAGTGAATCTAGAATGATTTTTGGGAGGTAAACCATGCTCGAATTGGTTAATAGAGGTTTTAGGTGGCACAGTTGGGTTACAAAGGATTTTACTGCACAATCAGGTAAAAATGAGCAACACTAGGGTGTTTGTGTTTAAACGGGTAAACGGTTGATATTGGCGGGTAAGATTTGAATGAAAAGTGATTTGAACAGGTATTGGTTGAGGCAGAAGAACAATGGAATCCTTGACTTTCGATTCTCTTTAGCAGAGTAATGGTCGGCAGGTTTCAACAGTTGGTTTTTGGAATTTCGTTGCATGGGACTGTGGTCGTTCACTGTACACGAGATAATAAAAAAGACGCGGGTTATTTTGTTTATTCGCAAAGACAATGGGTAGCGGGATTTTTTTATTGTTTTATTGGATTATGTCATCTTGTACGATGGATGAGTCACGGGGAACAGTGGAGGTGGTAAATGGTTTATTCTGCACCACTTATGCGAAAAGGTTGTTTTGGACGGGGAGGCAGCGAATCGATACAAAGTTTGACACGTAGCCACGGCACTATTCACAAACCACTTTTATTTCGCGCGTTAACTCTCATACAGGGGATGGCTAGCGGAATCAATGGGAGCCTTCAATCTTGGAGGGGATGATCTGATGGTTGACGGGACAGGGAAATGGCGGGGAGTTTAACGAGCGGGGCCGACGTGAATTAATGGTTAATTAATCATTTCGGGAGGTTTTTTATTGGCAGAGGTTGGTTATTAATTAATCTTAAGGATTAATTAATCCCATATGAAAAATGATCGGGAAATGTTAAATGGCGCGGGGATGAATTATTTCAAAGTTTGATTTCAATGAAACTTTGGATTTATTTTTTATTTCAAACATATTTTCATATGTTTAAACCTTTTTCATATATTTTTTTAATATACGGTAATTAAATCAATGTGACTTTCTTACCATAGGGGGAGAGAATAGAATTAATGTTATTTTTTAGCCAAAGGGCATATAATGTGGGTTTTTATTTGAATGTATGGGGGTTAAATACTTTGGCTAAAAGTATAATATATGGGTTTATGGGATATTATAAAAAAGGAGTTAAATACAATAGGACAAGGTCATTTTTATGGGAGTTAATATGTAAATTAGAGTTAATATGGCTAGGGACAATGTAAACTCAAAATACTTAAATATAACCAAGAAAGTGAGATTTCAAGAGTAAATAGCATTATTATACTTTCATCACTTAGACTTAGAATAAAAAGTGATTTTGAGGGCTTTTCATGAAATATTGAAGGATTTTCCTAAGTAAAATGGGATTTTACTTAGGGAAAAATGAATGAGTGTGACAATGGGTGTTTTCAAGTACTTAGGTCTTTTCAATTATTGGGCCGAGAGTCTGGTCCCTCCAAAAGTCAAGGAAATGCCTTGAGCCCCTTTAATCTTCAAATCCCTTAGCACTTTGGGGAAATTAGTAAAAACTTTTAGGGAGAAAGTGAGATGGGAAGTTAATGATTTTGACCTTGCTGTGTTCTGAAATTCTACCAATGATGTGTTATGCCTTTGCACTTGTGATGAAATTAAATTTGAACACATTTAAACCATCATTCATCACATGTAATTCTGTAACAACATCTACCTACCCTACCTATTTTACTCTACCATTTTCTCTCCTTTATTAGGGTGCACTTAACCTGGCAAACCCTTATCAATATTTTTTCTTTTTACATGGAAAACCTATCTAAGTCTACACTTATTACATCCAAGGGCTCAGATTAAACTGTTGAGCACCTTTATTAACTCTACCTATCTACTTATCTGCCAAGATTAAATAGTTTGGCTAGATATTTATTCTCTATTCTACAACATGAAATTGAAAAATGAATGAGTCAAGTTTAAACAGTTTGACTCTTCATAAATTGTGGAAAAAGTTTAACAAGCTGCACACAATTGCTTATTACAGAAAATGAAATAGTAGTAGCATTTAGACTTGCACACTTTCCTTGGCCTTTCTTTGTTTGGGGTTCATTTCTTTCACTTTTTTGACCATTTTATTCTTCTTACCCTTTGATTTTTCTTTTAGGGTACACCCTCTTTACATTTTTTAAATTTTTTGATTTTTTGAAAATATGGAAACCTTTGCAACAAGAAAAGGTATGAACATATTGCATAGTTCAATAAGACAATCATGAAAAATGACACCTATTGGTATAGGAGTCTAACAGATTCCATACATGAATTTCATGAATGCAACTTGTGTATACACATGCATATGCTAAAAGAAACTTGCGTATATTGATATAATTTTATTGTTAGAAAAAATTTCAAAAACAATATTTAACTCAGATTATCAGTCATGCATCTGTTAGTTAATAAGTAAATATGTGTAGTAACAGAAAAATAAATCATCACACAAGAGCAACACACATGAACACCAAGATTTAAAGTGGAAACCAAATTCGGGAGAAACTACCATTGTTGTTGTCTCTGTATTCAATATTTATTATATGGAAAACTAGTTACAATATTGTACTGATGCAGATTCATATCAGTACTTAGGGATCTACCTGCAGGAGGCTACAACCTTCTCTCATTTTCCAGATGCAACTAGAAGGGAGCTATAACCCCTTGATCTCATTTACCAGCCACTACTGGAAGGGAGCTTCGACCCCCTGATCAGAAAACTAGCTTCTACAGGGAGGAAGCTTCTACTTCCCTCAGAATCACCACATTTCTTCAATTCTCTTCAGAAAACATGCACCAGGTCTCATATATAATCACCTCTTCAATGGATCATGCAAGAACATAGTCGTTTCAGGTCTAGAGATCTTGATCCATCAATCTGTCCAAAGGTGCATCCTAAATTCAAATTTATCAATAAAACAGAGTTCATCCAATGCTGATATACCTCAGAGAGAAGTATTTAGTGATAGCCCTTACACATTCACACCTTTGCACTATGATCTTCTTCTTCTTATATATATTTAGCCTTTACCAATACCATGAGTCAAAACCACACTGTTTCCAATGGTATTCTTGGACAAAATCAAATAGACGACATGGAGCTCAAAACTGTGGGTTAATACCATGGTAATGCCCCTTGGTATTATCTTTTTGGAGCTCAAAAGGAATACATGATTTGGATCGTTCTTGTCCGTGTGTATACACGACTTCGCCTATATGAAATCATGTATAGAAACTTCAATATGAGTATTACCAAATATTTTGCTAGACTTTACACATTTTGTCTGATGGACTCCTGAGCTTCTACTGAAGACAAATACTTCATCTTTATCAGAGAGTTGCCAGCAAGGACAACATATTAAGAAATAGGAATCATATTGCCAACATCCCAAACACCTAAGCTACATCCATTTGTTAGTCCATTTGATTTTATTAATACCTATTATATAAAACATATTGGTTATTTTAGTAAACACCTAAATAATTGTTTCAAAATCCACTTCTACAAAAGTTTTTACCCCTGTACATTATAATCTCATATTTACAATACAAACAGAACAAAGTTATAGGATTAACATCTATATGATTCTTTCATAATATTAGCTTATGATGTTATCCTCTACATCAATAAAATTTTATTGTGTTATTTCTCTTTCCTAATGTACACTATGCAAAATAGACAAATGAAAAATGGTTATTGTTTATGACGTTTTAGTACTAACATACTATTAGATTTTAGCACTCTAAATTTACTAATAAACTGAGGCAAAAATAAGAAAACTAATGGTTCAATGGAGTATTGATTTTGCATGCCATGATTCAATTATACTTGATTAAAGTTTTCTTTATATTTTTCTAAAGAAAATACTTAAAATCATGAAAAAATTTATTACAGTTTGTTAAATTATTTTATATATGGTAGGAGCTGTGGGCATTTTGATTTTGCAGCTACTTTTTATCTTGGTCATGCTTCAATATATTCTCTCTGTTTCTTTCTATATAATATAATCACATAGAAAAATACCACAAAATATATTGTATGCCAATGTTTTAAGGTTGGACAATGGTGATTGCAGGAGCTTAACATGTTTCATTTACTTGAATTATATGATTGTTTAATCATGTGATTTTTCCTAATGACACATATACAGACACATGTTAATCATATCTCAATTTTTTGACACCTATCAGGTAAAAGGATGCATGTGGTCATTAAAAAAGTGATTTGTTCCTTATTTTTTTCACATTTTTCTCTAATGTTTGTGTATAAATTAATGTGTACATTCCAAACTTCTCATGAAATTTACTAAATCACAAAATTAGAAGCTACTCTACTAATCTTCGGAATCAAATTCATGATCGAGAACACAAATCATTAACATGAAAAAGGAAACATCACACATGCACATAGATTTATCTGGGGGAAATCAACTACTCAAAACCCCTTACTATCTGTATTGAATCAAAGAATTGGATTAATATAATATGATTTCTCAAGCTTGAGCACAACCCACACCTGTATCTTCCATCCTATGCCTGACTGACTGAACCTGACCAATACTTATCCAAATTTTCAAGCCTACAAGCTCTTATTTCCTTGCCTTGTTCATTGAGGAATTAACCCCTATTTTTAGGGAAATTTATCAACTGGATTGTGCAATTCCTATAGGCCCATTCTTTAACTACATGCACCACCTGTATAACCTAAATTAGTTTACAGCTAATAGTACATTGCCCTTGAATTCCAATATCAACAGGCTAACTTGAATTCTCTGCATGAATTAATTATTTTGGGTTGATTGATACATTAACTAGATTACCAATGAGTGTGATTGAAATTACACTGCACAAATTTACCTCCCACTAGTTTCTCCAACCGTTGAAATTATTTTAACTGACAATAACTCAATTTAAATGAAATAGATTGCTAGAAATTAGCAATCAATCATACAGAGCTGAACACAAGTGTCTCCATCTCGAATTAATCGAGTTAAATAAGTGACAAGAGCCATGTCACCTCAGTTAACTACTTCCAAGTATTCTATTGAAATTGAAATTCGAATTTAAATCTAGTTTGACCAAGCCAAAGTCAAAACTATATTTTCTTGTTTCATTTTCAACACTCCCACTTAGCAAGAACGAGATTATATTCTACCTCGATCATGCCTCTATGGAACTCAAATTCACATATTGACAAAGCATTTTTCAAAATTTCTACATCTTGTTCCTTTGTCGGAATGTACTACAACAACATGGTACACAATTGCACACAATTTCATATATGGTGGTACCATATATCTATGTGCTTGGACCAATAGTGAAAAATAGGAATTTTAGAGAGCTTTATGATCTGAAAATGAAACTATTTGTATCTGTTCTTTAAAGTATTCATTTCCATTTAATTAAGTGTGAAAAGTGTTTGTCATGTCTTACAAATTAAACAAAGTGTTTTTGGTAACTATTTTTGAGTTTATGTGTGAGGGAATGTTAATTAAAATTACTGTTTAACATCTTGAATCAGAAATACACAGCAGAATAACTTCACCATAACAACAAAGCAACATGATAAGGCAGTTCACCCCTCCTAGGCTACATCTGTCTAGTCCAAGGCTCCCAATGGGAATGTCCTTGCTATATTATGATGCTCAAATTGGTTTTAGAGTGATAAAGAACTCTAAAAAGGCTGAAACAGCTGTGAAAATGAATTCATAAGATAGAAATAAGCTAAATATGGCTTTTATTTCACCTAAAACAGTGAAGTGTAGCCCAATGCAGCTCCATTTCCCTCATGGCCCTAATGGCTCTCCAAGCTTCCCTGAAGCAAAAATGGCTTAAAAACACCTCTGTTGGCTCTACAACATGTTCCAATGGCTCCAGAATGCTCATAATACTCAAAATTGACTATTTTTTTTTCTAATTTGGTCGAATATGGTGAAAGTTATGATCCAAACAGTATTTTTCCCAGTGGCACTAGAAATCGTCCACTAAATTTGGCTAACTCCAGTTAGCTCCACCAGAAAAGGCGAAATATATGAATTATCAGAACTACGTGCTAAATAATTCAGAAACATTTAGTTTAACTGTCAGATTAACTTGTGTTCACATGCTGGAAAGTCGAACCCGCCGGCGGAATAAACGATAACCATAACATAGCATTAACAACGCAGATAAATGCTGGTCACATTTCCATTTTAGCTACCGAGTGTAACGGTTAGATAACCCACTGGTTTGAATAGCTCGAGCCCTTGGTTTCGCATGACGGTCACAAAGTCTTCCCCCCTTAATCCCTAGGGCTTAACTCCTTGCTCCGTCGGCTTCAACAACAAACAACACGGCGACATGACTAACCCATCCTTGTTCAGGTCAGGTTGGGTCGACCTCTGCTCAATTAGAAAATGACTCGACCACTATTTGATGACCCATTTGGATTTAGGGTGACCCATGCACGTTCGGGTTGGGTCGTGCCCAACTGACCCGAATGCGTTCAGCTCGGGTTGGGTTTGCCCACCAACACCAATTTTTAAACAGACGTGAACCTTTGCCTGGGGCCACGTGGTAGCCTCCGGGTAGGCCACGTGGCACCCTATGATAGGCCACCATAACACCATATAAAAATGAAATTTTTTTCCATAAAATTTTTCTGAAGATGACAAAATTTCTGAGTTCAAAGGTCTTATTTTGAAGGTTATTAGGTGTTTTAAAACTTCAATATCTGCCTCATACGACATTGGATTTGGGTCCCATTCTTGGCGCTAGAATCACAGCGAGGAGGCCTATCCAGTCGTTCAGTTTGTAACCAATTCTGAGCAGTTCCAATTTTGAGCATTTTTTTCCTCTTGGACTTGATCACCTGATCACACCTCCCCATTGGGAAGCTTTTGGACCCAAAAAGCATTCAATTACCTGTTAATAAGATGAGGGTATAGATCCCTCAACTTTTCCACCTTAATCCACTTTTCTTTACTCGGTTTGTTGCCTTTAAGACCAACTCAAACATAATCAACATTTCCCCTCCTCGAAGTGCATGTCCTTCTGTGAAGGATATCATCCTCTTTCAACTCATCCAAAAATTCTGTTGAGAAATCCTCTATGGGTGGCATCTGAATGTCACTTTCATAATAAAAAATTAAAGGAGGTTCATACAAACATAAATTTTCCACATTCACAATGGAATAAATTTGCATATATGAAGGAAAATCTAGATGAAAAGCATTATTTCCAGCTTGTTTAAGGATATTGAATGGAACATAACGAATAGGCTTCAACTTTTTACCTTCTCCTTGAATTCTTTCCTTACTAATATGCAGCCATACCTCATCTCCTTCTTGAAACTTATGGTCAACTCTGTGTTTATCATGCCTCTCCTTGTACTTGCCTTGACTTTTTTCGAGCTGTTCTTGAACTTGTTGATGTAAGAGCTAAATTATTTCAATGAACATGTGAGCTTTGTCAACGTCACTATGCCCATCAATGGCCACATCCTTCTCAAGAATTAAATCTAAAGGTGACTTAGGCAAATACCCAAAGCAAGTTTCAAAAGGTGAAGTATTTGTAGAAGAGTGCTTGGCCTGGTTGTAAGCATGATGAATGTAATGCAAGTGCTCATCCCAAAGCTTGGGATGCTTCCTGAAATTACCTCTCAAAAGATGTACAATGGTTCTATTCACTACCTCTATTTGGCCATCTGTTTGCGGATGGAAAGCAATACTCTTCTTCAACTTGGTGTCTATCATCTTCCATAGATTGGACCAAAAATTCCCAACAAATCTGGAATCCTTGTCACTAACAATAGAAGTAGGCAAGCCATAATGAACCCATACATGTTGAAAATATAAATCAATAGTTTGTTCAGCAGTTATACATTTCTTACATGGCATAAGAATACACAACTTGCTGAATCTATCAACTACTACATAAAGATAATCATGCTGCTTTATAGATAATGGTAGACCTCCAAAAAAATCCATAGAAACACTTTCCCATGGTCTAGAAGGTACCAGAAATGGCATATATAAACCAAGCTTCCTATTGCTAGGATTTCTTGTAGCACATAATGAACAACCTCTAATGAAACGTGAAACACTATCTACCATGCGAGGCCAATAACAATACCTCTGTAAATGTGCCACCGTTTTGCTTACCCTAAAATGTCCAGAAATAAGAGAAGAATGAGCTTTTGTCATGATGCTTAGTCTCTCCACCTATGGTATACATAACTTTCCCATATGAAACAAAAAATTATTATGCAAATGATAATCATTCTCCTCAACATGATTCCCTTCACTCAAGTTAGCATACACATCATTAAAATCAACATCTGATGCATATTGTTCTATGTAGCTCTCATGTACAATAGAATCATTCTTAAGTAAAGTAGTAGCACTAATAATAGGCCTTGAAAGCATATCAGCAACTTTATTTTAAAAACCTTTCTTGTACCTTATTACCAAGTGAAATTGTTGTAGGAAGCCCATCTATCTAAAATGTCGTGACTGCTGCAATTTACTTTGCGACTGCAAGTACTGTAAAGGCTGATGGTCGGTAAGAACAATTGTTTATTTTCCCATCAAATAGTGTTTCCACTTTTTTACACTTTGCA
This sequence comes from Pinus albicaulis, assembly GCA_034641835.2. Classification (NCBI taxonomy): domain Eukaryota; kingdom Viridiplantae; phylum Streptophyta; class Pinopsida; order Pinales; family Pinaceae; genus Pinus; species Pinus albicaulis. The sequence goes on from CM076574.1 coordinate 1,220,618,594, forward strand.
CCAATTCATAAAACTCCTTATCATATGTAGGATAATTCTCAAAAACACCATTAAATGTCTCAGAATGAAATGCGATAGGCTTACCATGCTGTAAGAGAACTGCACCCATGGCGTAATCACTAGAATTGGTCTGATTCTTGAGTGGATGTCTCAAGTCTGGTAATGCAAGGACTGGAGCTGAAATTATCTTCTATTTCAAATAGTTAAAAGCTTTTTGTTGCTTGCCTCCCCATTGGAAATCATTCTTCACACTTGCCACTCCATGCATAGGAGCGACTATGGCAGAGAAGTTAGAAATAAACTTCCTCCAATACTGAGCTGCACCCAAAAAACTTCTTACCTCTGTAATGGATTTGGGAGTAGGCCAATTCACAATGGCTTCTACCTTAGAAGGATCAATTCTCAAAGTACCTCCTCCTACTATGTGTCCCAAATAAACCAAAGAAGTCTTTCCAAATTCACACTTTGACATTTTAAGAAACAATAGATTTTTCTTCAAAATATCAAGTACTTTCTTAACATGCATGACATTCTCTTCTCTAGTCTTGCTGAAAATTAAGATGTCATCTAAGTAGAAAATAATGAAATCATCAAAAAAAGGACGTAAGTTATCATCCATTACCCACATGAAAGTTTCAAGTGCATTGCATAAACCAAACGACATAACAAGCCACTCAAAGAGACCCTGTTTGGTTTTAAATGTTGTCTTCCAAATGTCACTTTCTACAATTCCAACTTGATGATAACCACTACGTAAGTCTAACTTAGTGAAATATTTAGCATCTTTCAGCTGATCTAACAAATCATCTATCCTTGGGAGTGGGTAACAATTCTTTACCGGTATCTTGTTCAATGCCTTGAATTCCAAACACATGCGCCAAGTTCCATCTTTCTTTGGAATCAACACTATCGGTGACCCACATGGAGAAGTGCTTAGTGTTATGAATCCTTTGTCCAACAAGTCTTTAATTTTCCTCTTCATTTCAGCATTCTCCATGATACACATGCGGTACATGCTTATGTTAGGAAGAGGACAATCTCGATGTAACTGGATTTCATGTTGAATCTCCCTTTTAGGAGGTAAACCTATCGGTTCCTGAAACATCTCATGATGTGCATCAACTACACCATATAAATCTGATTTAAGCTTGGAATCACAATTTTCAAATGACTCATGATTCACATCAACCTTGTGCTTAACCATAAGAAGTACAAAACTCTTACTAGAATTCAATAGCCTTTTTACTTGTCCCACATTTACCATCGTTATATTTGCCTTCTTGCAATGTTCTCTAACAATGAACTCCTTGCCATATTTAAAGAGATGATACTTATTTTCATGGCGATGGAAGATTTCTTTCTTGTCAAATAAGTAAGGACCTCCCAAACAATTCCTGATATATCAAGAGGTACTACATCAAGTTCAACTGTGTCAATAAAGTGTGCAGTAATCGCAAATTGCAATATGCACTTTCTTGAGACTTGTAAGTTTGCATCCTTGCATATCCACCCAAGTGGATAAGGCTTTGGATGTGGAATGGTCTCAATTTTAAGCTATTTGACCAAGTCTTATGATATCAGATTTTCTTGTGACCCACTGTCAAACCATGTGTCTATTTTTGTATGTTTTGAACTACCCTCACATGGAACAATTCAATTCTTTCATCCTCATTTGGAGCTTGTACATGATAGTTTGAAGTACTAGTGCTTGGCTTAGTTTCAGTTTCCTTTCCCTTCATACTTTTCAAACCCATGGCTGTAATTTTTGTTTCATCACCTGAATCATCACCTAAGTCTTGTGGTGTAGTTGTAGTAGTTGCAGTTTTCTTCTTTCTTTTGTTTTTGTTAAACTGAGTTCTTTTTTCAGGATGTAATTTCCAACAGTTTTTCTCTTCATGGCCTTCTTTTGAACAATGTTTACATATTTATTTTTCACCCTCTTGTTTGAAAGATGCATTCTTTTTGCCTTTTCCCTTAAAGGTTTTATCTTTTTTTTTCCCCCTAAAAGGCTTGTTTCTACCCTCATCAAAAGTGTTTTTTCCTCTAGCCCCTAAATGCGTATCTTGTACACAAACTTCGTCTAGACTAGTAGGATTGAACATAAGGATTGTATGTTTAAGGTAGATGTGCAATCCACCCATATATTTCAGCAAAGTATCTTGACTTTTTAAGTCTACCCCTAATAAGAGTGCTCTTCTCCTAAACTCTTGGGTGTAGTCTTGTACATTTTGTCCCTTAAGCTGTCTAAAGTTTTGCCAATTCATGATAGCCTTTTGTAAATGAGCTAATGGATAAAATTTCTCTTTAATTTCAGTAATAAATTCAGCCAATGATAAAGTGATCTTACCATGTTTTTTAATTTTATCCTTGGTCTTGGCTTCCCACCATCCCAATGCTGCTCCATCCGTTCTCAACGAGGCTAACTGTATCTTGGGGTCGTCATCATGAAGGTTTTGTATCCTCAAGTAAACTTCCAACTGTCTGATCCAATTATCAAGTTTCTCTGCATTGACTTCACCGTTAAACATAGGCAACTCAAATTTGACATCAAGCTTTAGAAATGGACTTTTACCAGTGGTTTTAGACTTGTGAGATTGATTCACCGAAGTTGAGGATGATGATGTAGAGGAAGAGGATGAAGATGGGGATGGTGGATCAACATTTCCTCCGTGTCCTTTCTTTGACTTTTCATCACTTTTATTTCCTCCTGAAGAACCCTCTCCTTCTTTTTGGTTTTTAGACCCTTCTCCAACAAGCCTATCATTCCTTTCTTGGTAGAGTATCCTCACCATCTCCGTCATATCCAAGAAAGCCTTTCGGAACACCCATTCCTCTTCTTTGGGATCCATATCTTCAGGAGCTTCTCCCTCTCTTGAAGACATGCTTGAAGTTGCTTCTATGGCTCTTGGAGGTGGCTCTTTGACTCTTCTTGGTTGTGGACTACTTTCTACACTAACCAAATGTCCTTCACCTCTCTTGAGTTTAAGCCTAGTAATTAAGCATCAAAGCTTGCAAACAATCAACTATATCTTTGCACAAAACAAATACTGAGTAAAACTCTAGCTCCTAAGGCTCAAATCCTTAGCTTTGATACCATCTGATCTGAAAATGAGACTATTTTTATCTGTTGTTCAAATTATTCATTTCCATTTAATTAAGTGTGCAAAGTGTTTGTCATGTCTTGCAAATTAAACAAAGTGTTTTTGGTAACTGTTTTTGAGTTTATGTGTGAGGGAATGTTAATTAAAATTACTGTTTAACATCTTGAATTAGAAAATACACAACAGAATAACTTCACCATAACAACACAACAACATGATGAGGTAGTTCACCCCTCCTGGGCTACATCTGTTGGGTCCAACGCTCCCGATGGGCATGTCCTTGCTATATTATGATGCTTAAATTGGTTTTATAGTGAGAAAGAAGCCTAAATAGACTGAAACAACTATGAAAATGAATTCAAAAGATAGAAATAATAAGTATGGATTTTATTTCACCTAAAACAGTGAAGTGTAGCCCAATGCAGCTCCATTTCCCTCATGGCCCTGATGGCTCTCAAAGCCTCCCTGAAGCAAAAATGGCTGAAAATCACCTCTGTTAGCTCTAAAACCTATTCCAATGGCTCCAGAATGCTCAAAATACTCAAAATTGACTAAATTATTTTCTAATTTGATCGAATATGGTGAAAGTTATGATCCAAACAGTATTTTTCCCAGTGGCACTAGAAATCCTCCACTAAATTTGGCTAACTCCAGTTAGATCCAATAGAAAAGGAAAAATCTCTAAATTATAGGAACTGTGCGCTAAATAAGGTGAAAACATTTAGTTTAACTATCAGATTAACTTGTGTTCACATGCTGAAAAGTCAAACCCACCAACGAAATAAACGATAACCATAACATAGCATTAACTGCGCAAATAAATGCTAGTCACATTTCCGTTTTAGCCGTTGAGTGTAATGGTTAGATAACCCATTGGTTTGAATATCTTGAGCCCTCAGTTCTACATGATGTTCAAGGAGTCTTCCCCCCTTAAGCCCTGGGGCTTAACTCCTTGCTCTATCAGCTTCAACAACAAACAACACGACAACCTGACTGACCCATCCTCGTTCAGGTCAGGTCGAGTCGACCTTGGCTCAATTAAATAATGACTCGACCACTATTTTATGAACCATTTGCGTTCAGGGTGACCCATGAATGTTTGGGTTGGGTCGTGCCCAACTGACCCGAATGTGTTCAGCTCGGGTCGGGTCTGCCAACCAACACCAATTTTTAAACAGACTTGAACTTTTGGCCTGGGGCCACATGGCACCCTCTGATGGGCCACCATAACAGCATATAAAAATGAAATTTTTTGCTATAAAAATTTTCTGAAGATGACAAAATTTCTGAGTTCAAAGGTCCTATTTTGAAGGTTATTGGGTGTTTTAAAACTTCAATATCTTCCTCATACTACATCGGATTTGGGTCTTGTTCGTGGCGCCAGAATTTCAGCAATGAGGCCTATCCGGTCATTCAGTTTTCAACCAATTCTGAGTAGTTCCAATTTTGGGCATTTTTTTCCTCTTGGACATGACCACCTGATCACTTTATGCAACTCTAATTATCACATTAAATCATAGTAGGATCCATCATATGACTAAATATCCCAACAATAATACTTCTCATATAGATAGCCTTGCATGCTTCTTGACTGGTAGCCATGTACTCTGCTTCTGCTGAGCTGAGTGCCCTAAATATTTGCTTCCTACTGTACCAAGAAAATGCCACAGACCCAACACTGAACATTCCTCCTAATTTGCTCTTTCAATTTGATGGAATCCCCACCCAACCTGCATCTTTGAAGCCACATAGCTTCACTCCCTCTATCCATTTTTACCATAGTCCAAACTAAGTAGTGCCTCTGAGGTACTGTAGAACATGTTTAGTAGCCCTCCAAAATAATTTGGTCGATCGAACCATGGCTTGGATCAAATTTTTGACAACATAACACATTTTTGGCTGTCTGTTCACAAGATACATGTGTAAACTCACTAACTCCTTGTACACAGTAGCATCCACTTCCTCACCTAAAGTGGCATCCTCTTTCCTCCAGTTGGTCGCTAGAGGAGTCTCCATGGGTTTGCATCTATCCATATGTAACTTATGAAGTATCTCATTAGCATACTTTCCCTAAGAAACAAACAATTCCCCTTCTCCTTTCCATGCTTCCAAGCCGAGGAAATAGTGCATTAGACCCATGTCCTTCATTTTGAATTCTCTTGGAAGGTTCTCCTTGCAAGATCTGATAAGTTTTTCATCCTTTGTCAAAATAAATTCGTCAACATATAAGACAATTTTTACATGTCATTTTGTCAACATGACATTTTACCGTCAATATGGATCTATCACCACCCATACTCATGCTTCCTTAGAAGTCAAAGCACTTATATTCCTTAGCCAAGTCTTGGAAATTGGGAAAAAATCTCTTAAATACTCTTAAATATTGCCTGCACACTTTTTGAAGTCACTTCCTATGCATGCACAAATATTCCTAACCTTACCTGCGGACATCTGTGCTTTTTTTTTCGATAAAACTTGCATACCCCATTCAAAAGAAATTAAAAGCAAAAAATATCTTCTAGAAGCATAGTTGGGCACATATTCTTCAAACTAAAAGCCTTGATTCATGCCAATTCGATCTATATCCCTCCAATCATGGAAGTTATCCCCTTGGATCAACGAACCCTAATCCCTTCATTAGAGGATCTCATCCCTCTATTGGTGGATCTGAAGCCTCCTCAATTTCTCTTATAAATTGAGATGAAACTTCAGGGTTAGGGGGTTCATAAGGGTTCACTGAGGATAATCTTATGTTGGTCATTTTAGAGTGGAAACCTTGTCAAACCGAGGAATATTGTAAAGGAATACGGGAGAAATCTGTACGACATCAAGGCTCATTTGTAAGATTGCTCTTTATATTCTTGATAATACATATGGATACTTTTTCTCATTGTGTTGTTTTTAGATTCATTAAAACAATGGCAATTCTTAATCTTCTTGATCATTAAGTTAAGCTGGTATTTGGATTATTATATATTGTAGGTGCTTTTGATTCTTTGCATATTTGTGATTGCAAGTTCTTCTCAGCATTGAAGGACTTCTTTGGGACAAAAGGAAAGGTCTACATCAAACATATCGTTGTAAGGTAGGAGCATTATCCTCTATGTTCTGGATTTTATAATTTGAATGTTAATATCTTAGAGAAAGAAATATTCACATGGTTGCTTGTTTCTAGTTATCTATTGGGATACTAGGGAGATCGCTCTTTTCCGCAAGAGGGATTTATCCAGAAAACAAATTGGCAACTCCGCTGGAGAGCAAGCTTAGTTTTCTCTTGATTCTTTTTGGTTTAGCTATCTGATTTTTCTAGTTTGAATCAGTCTGAGTGTTGTTGGGTTTATGGATTTTTAGATAATCTGAATTAGAACATGTTGTGTTTATTTCTTTGAAAGTCTCTCTACCCTGTGCAATTTTCTTTCATAAACATAGCGCAAACTTGTGCAAGTTTTAAGTTTAATACATTACACATCCGCACTGGTTTTCACTAACTACCTACGCAACCCTTGAGAATTTTTGAATAAATAAATATTCTCTCTCTCAGATTCTGGTGATAAATTTATAGAGGTTCAACCTGACTTATACCAACCCTCAGAGTCTGTTTGTGAACTCTTCGTAATTAGCTTATAGTTTTTTTTGTTAAATCATCTTTTTTGCAATTTTGGGTAGGGTTTGCCCTGGTTTGATCAATTGCTCTGTTTGGGAAGATAGATTCACTGCCTAGATCACTATTTTTCTATCATTTCCCTCTGGAGCTACTAGGTATCTTGTTACTCCTGCTTGTTTGAGTGATTCTTTTTTCTCATTTGCAAAGGAAAACTTCTAGATAAGTGAACTGTGATCTGTCTCAAAAAGTAGTATTTTTATGAAATTGCTTTTGCTTGCTATATTGAAAAAAGGATTTATTTTTCTTTCGACTGAAAGGAATCATGAAATAACACTCATATGTATTATTATTTAGATTATTGTTAAGAGCTTTCATTTTTTGAAAAATATTTTACATTTGTTAGGGTTTTTCTAGTTGTTTTTATTTTGAATCATTGAAAGATTGTTTGCTCATAAAATTGTATATTTTGGCTTTGAATCAACAAATATTTTCATTAAAAAGTGATATTGGTTATGCTTCAAAATGAAATTGATTTCTTAATGAAAAAGAATTGTTTTGGGATGTTTTAGGAAATTTTTACTTTTTTGAGTTCAAAAAATACTTTTACCTTCCCTTAATTGGGAATTCATGAAAACAAAGAATTGCATATTCATTGTTGATGCATTTAGAGTAATTTTTTGAGCCAATCACAACATCATTGAGTTTCATTTCCATACCCCTCTGCATAAACATCATCCAAATTAATACAACACTTGATAAAATTTATCCAGATATTTTTACATTTTCTAGGGCTTGTAGAAATTTGAATAATAGCTGAATTATTCACCGAGATTATCCTGATTACACACTATCCAAGCTTCATGCATAATACATAACCTCCTCTACAATTGATCATCAATATGCGGAAATAGAAAGCAGTCGCATGCGCTCATTAAAACATAATCAAGCACACATATCAACACAGTATGTAATGGGGAAAGCAATAGCTGAAAACCCCCAAATATCTGTATATTATAATGATAGAGAGCATGTAACAATACATAGCACAAATCTCTCATAGCTCTCAGCACTATCTCCAAAAGTTACACACAAACTAGCTCAAATATGAACAAGTCACAAGTTCAAATCTCCTCCACCTGTTAGCCTGCCTCTACTGCGCAATCCAAGATGAATAATGATGAGATCCAAGTTCGAATCCCATTGGCTTGTACTACGCAATCCTCATTGGCAATCTCAATCAATGTGTGTGCAAATCCCATGCACAACCAATAGTCACAACTGATAGTAGACTCACCCTTTCACCCACCTCTAACACTGGTCTCCACTGAACTGTCCATGCATTGCAGTTAACTGATGTGTTCTTTAGTTGATTTATGAGTTAAAAATTAGTGAATTAATTAATAATTAATTCACACCACTCATCACTAGTGTATTTTTCGGTTAGACTAAATACAACTAGTTCAACTAAGTTAAACAGAACACAACTCCACCAACTGTCTCATCAACTCCACCAAACTCTGCCACATGAGTTCTAACTGAAGTCAACCATGCAATAGCTCAAATAACCCCTAGGAATAGCGTAATTCCTTCTGTCAGCTGCATGTGCCACATCCAAGCATCAAACTGAAGTGCTCCAAGAGGATAATATAATGTTTATAGTCTAAATATTATTAAGGGTTAATAATATTTGACTGTTCTATTTTTAGCCCGGCAGTCTAAAAATAGAAACCGCCCAATGTCTAAAAATAGAGGTCCATATATTTTTACCAACTCGACCAATCATCCATAAATAGCATCATGCAACTCATATACCATGATCCATATGTCTAAAAATAGACATAGTCTAAAAATAGACTTTGCGCCAAAAATAGCCTGCGGGCCCACTTAGTGAAGGCGACTTCATTTCACTAAGCTCCATCATCTTGTTACATTTTCAACACTCCCTCTCAACAAGATATGGATTATCTGCAACCCCTATCCTGCCTCTGTGGAATTCGAATTTGCTCCTGGTGAGCGCCTTCGTCAAGATGTCAGCATCCTGATCCTCCGTGGGAACATATGAAAGTAACATGATTCTCCGCTGCACACAATCTCTGATATGATGGTACCTGATTTCGATGTGTTTGGATCTATCATGAAATACTGGATTAGCCGAGAGTTTAATGCAACTCTGGTTATCACAATAAATCATAGTAGGCTCCAAGTGTGACCCGAACAACCCGACCAGGATCTTCCTCATCCATATGGCCTCGCATGCAGCCAAGCTTGCTGCCATATACTCAGCCTCTTCTGAACTGAGTGCCACGGATCTCTGCTTCCTGCTGTACCAAGAAACTGCTGTCGACCCGATACTGAAGATCCCTCCAGATGTGCTCTTTCTGTCCGTTGGGTTCCCTGCCCAATCTGCATCCGTGAAGCCACAAAGCTTCACCTCATCCTCCTGTCTGTACCACAAGCCATATCCCGATGTGCCTCTAAGATAACGCAATACATGCTTGCCTGCCTTCCAGAAGAGCTTGGTAGGCTTAACCATAGCTTGTGAAAGCTGGTTAACAGCATAGCATATATCGGGTTGTGTATTAACCAAATACATAAGTGACCCCACCAACTATCGATAACAGTGGCATCCACTACCTCCGCCGAAGTAGCATCCTCCTTCCTCCAACCTCCAGGAAGAGGAGTATCAATAGGCTTGCAGCCATGCATGTTGAACTTCTCCAGTATTTCCCGGGCATACTTACCCTGAGAAGCAAATAGTCCATCACTGCACTGCCAAATTTCCAATCCCAGGAAATAATGAAGGAGGCCCAAGTCCTTCATCTCAAACTCTCTAGCAAGATCCTCCTTGCATGAAAGTATCAACAGCTCATCACCCGTCAAAATTAGATCATCTACATACAGTACAATGATCAGCAACTTCCCCTCCACCACAATATGGTACAGGTTAGGATCCGCCTCACTCTTGGAGAATCCAAGTCCGGTGAAATAACTGTCTATCCGTGTGTACCAAGCACGAGGTGCTTGCTTCAACCCATACAGTGCTCTCTTGAGTCTGCACACATGCGACTCACTGCTGAAGATCTCGAAACCTTCGAGCTGCTCTATGTACACCTCCTCCTCAATGACTCCGTTGAGGAACGCAGTCTTCACATCCATCTGATGAATGTGCCACCCCATCTGCGCTGAGAGAGCAAGGATCGTCCGTATGGAAGAGTACCTTGCGACAGGTGCAAAATTCTCCTCATAATCGATCCCCTCGATCTGTGAAAAGCCACGGGCAACAAATCTCGCCTTGTACTTCTCCACACTCCCGTCAGCCACCTGCTTCACTTTGTAGATCCATCGCGAACCCACCACTGATTTCCCCTCCGGTCTTGGGACAATCTCCCATGCACTGTTTCTGACAATCGAATCATACTCTTCTACCATGGCATCTACCCATGCGGGGTCCTCCACAGCTTCCTCGAAAGAGGATGGCTCTGTCACGACAGATTTTCTCACAAGAGCCATGTATCCAGTTTACCGATCTGGTGACTGTCTCTGTCTGCGTTGTGCTATAGGTGGTCCTACAATCTTCTCTGCATCTTGAGCCAGTCGCTCAGCTTCTGTAGTGTGCTTGCGCCCTCTGATGGTTGGCGTTGCATGAGTGGTCTCTTCCACTCCATGAACTTCCTCTTGTGGCTGATCCACATCTGGAAGCTCATCCTTAGGAACTAATAGCTCCTCATCTGCATGCAAGTGTGGCTCCCTCTCAAGCGAACACTTCATGGCTTTCTCCTCCTGAAATTTGATATCCCATCGCACAACAGTCTTGCGACTGTCTGGAAAATACACACGATAGTTGTGGGGTGTGTCAGTGTACCCCACAAATATCCCAACCTCTGCGGTCAGATCCAGCTTCTTCCTGGCATCCTTCGTCACATGCAAGTAGACAGGTGAACCAAAAATCCTCAAATGGGAAATATCAGGTCTCCTACCAGAAAACGCCTCCTTCGGTGTACTCATGCCAAGTATCTTGTGAGGACAATGGTTCTGCACATATACTGCAGTATTGCATGCCTCCGCCCACAAGTGAAGGGGTAGGCCCTGATCATGCAACATCGCCCGTGCAGCACCACGATCGTTGTTCTTAAGCTCGGCAACGTTACGATTGTGGGTTATGGTGCGCAGGCTCTCTCACGATTCATACTGTGACTGCAAAATTCCTTGAAATTAGCGAGAGATGAATTCACCACCATTGTCGCTCTAAGAGCCTTCACATGCTTGCAAAGTTCCTTCTCAGCACGCGCCTTGAACTCACGAACTTTGAGTATGTCTCACTCTTCTGCCATGAAGAAGATCCAACACTTCCCGATAAAAATCATCAGCAAAGATCACATAGTACCTGTGCTTTGTTGTCGAAGCTACTGAGAAAGGTCCACACACGTCTGTGTGAATTCTCTCAAGGATCGTCGTGGCGCGACTATCCTTCTCGTGAAAGGTGGCTTTCACAAATTTTCCCAAGGTACACCCTTTGCACTGATCTGACTACGCAAGAGTGCCCTTAGGAAGCCCAGTAGAAATCTGCTGCAGTATCTTCAAAGCTCCATGGTGAAGGTGGCCCAATCTCCGGTGCCACAGCTCGCCATCATCCCGGCTCACCACTCCTTCTGCCTTGCATGCCATTGCTGTGCAACCATCTACTTACAACTGATAAAGGTTCTTGACTCGAACCCCTATCTTCCGGGTCTCTCCAGTTGTCTTACTGCGCAGGAAAGCCTTTCCCTCGCTGAAGACAACATCATACCCCTTGTCTTCTAACATCGCCACAGAGATCAGATTCTTCTTCAATCCTGGAACATGCATCACTTCCTTCAATACGAAGAGTTTACCAGACTCCCTCTCAAAGGAAATGGTACTGATACTGGTCGCACTGTATCTACCATCATCGCCCATCTCAATGTGCACTCCAAGATCTTTCTCATCCAGATCTGAAAACAGATCTCGATCTCCAGTCATGTGAAAAGACGCACCACTATCCAAGAACCATACTAATCCCATCACACTTGAGACCAAGCATGTGATCAGTGAAAAATACAGCTCAAATTGCGAGGCTAAGGCCTCTCCCACTGCAGATCCAGCAGCTTGCTTATTTTTCTTCTTCTACAGACAATTTATGGCATAATGTCTGTGTTGGTGACAGTGAAAACACTTCACCTTGGACATGTCCTGCTTCTTTCCTTTCTCACTGGAATGAGAAGCTTTATTGCTCTTCCCCTTCTTTGCTTTGGCATCCAAAGCATAATTTTATTCATCAGATGCCTTTGATGAAGATCCATCTCTAGTACTCCGCCTTATCTCCTCTTGCACTAGATCCGACCAAACTCACTCCCATCCTGGCAATTTCTCCCGACCATTGACAGAATCCTGATAGGCATGCCAACTCTTCGGAAGACCAAGGAGAGCCAATCTCACCAATTCCTCATCATCAACAGTCACCCCCACACTTCCCAGCCCATCCCTGCATTGGATGAACTTCGTGAGGTACTTGGGCATACTGTCACCTTTCTCCATCGTTATGTGTCTGAGTTTATCCTTGAGTGCCAACTTCCTCTGGTCACTCTTGATTTGGAATAAATCTATCAATGCCTTCCACATCAAGTATGGAGAATCTTTTCCATGCATGCTGGATACAATGTGATCCTTCACGCCCTCCAACAGAATCCTTCGACATTTTTCCATCTTCTTTTGCCAAGCCTCAACTTGAGCAGCATCAGTAGGCTTTGGGATCTCAGCATCTATGAACTCCTTCAGCCCGTTATCATCTAACACCACCTCCATTCTGTCCTTCCATGCAACATAATTCGAACTTCCCTCAAGGGCATACTCCAGTCGCAATCCGTTGAAAGACATTTCAACTCTAGCACCAAGAAAACTGCTGCAAATTTTGAATTCCAAATTCTGCTGCAAATTCGAATTCCAAGCTCAAAACTCAACTTCTTCTGGATCTGTGAGAACAAATTATTTCTAGCACAGAGATCGACTATAAGGGCATTTACTGGATATATCACCTTTCAAAGAAAGGATGGATCCAGAGGCTACCTGGCCCGTTATAGACTCTGTCTACCAAAATAATTGTAATCAATGTAATAGATCCGATGATCAATCTCGCTCTGATACCATGTATAAATTTGAATAATAGCTGAATTATTCACCGAGATTTTCCTTATTACACACTATTTAAGCTTCATGCATAATACATAACCTCCTCTACAATTGATCATCAATATGCGGAAATAGAAAGCAGTCGCATGCGCTCATTAAAACATAATCAAGCACACATATCAACACAGTATGTAATGGGGAAAGAAATAGCTGAAAACCCCCAACTATCTGTATATTATAATGATAGAGAACATGTAACAATACATAGCACAAAGCTCTCATAGCTCTCAGCACTATCTCCAAAAGTTACACACAAACTAGCTCAGATATGAACAAGTCACAAGTTCAAATCTCCTCCACCTGTTAGCCTGCCTCTACTGCGCAATCCAAGATGAATAGTGATGAGATCCAAGTTCGAATCCCACTGGCTTGTACTGCACAATCCTCATTGGCAATCTCAATCAATTTGTGTGCAAATCTCATGCACAGCCAATAGTCACAACTGATAGTAGACTCACCCTTTCACCCACCTCTAACACTGGTCTCCACTGAACTGTCCATGCATTGCAGTTAACTGATGTGTTATTTAGTTGATTTATGAGTTAATAATTAGTGAATTAATTAATAATTAATTCACACCACTCATCACTAGTGTATTTTTCAGTTAGACTAAATACAACTACTTCAACTAGGTTAAACAGAACACAACTCCACCAACTGTCTCATCAACTCCACCAAACTCTGCCACATGAGTTCTAACTGAAGTCAACCATGCAATAGCTCAACTAACCCCTAGGAATAGCGTAATTACTTCTGTCAGCTACATGTGCCACATCCAAGCATCAAACTGAAGTGCTCCAAGAGGATAAGATAATGTTTATAGTCTAAATATTATTAAGGGTTAATAATATTTGACTGTTCTATTTTGAGCCCGGTAGTCTAAAAATAGAAACCGCCCAATGTCTAAAAATAGAGGCCCATCTATTTTTACCAACTCGACCAATCATCCATAAATAGCATCCTGCAACTCATAGACCATGATCCATATGTCTAAAAATAGACTTTGCGCCAAAAATAGCCTGCGGGCCCACTTAGTGAAGGCGACTTCATTTCACTAAGCTCCATCATCTTGTTGCATTTTCAACAGGGATATTTCCACCAATATATTTCATGATTAGTTCTTTAGAATAGGGAGTAATTAACTTTCCAAAGAAGATAAACAAACAAGTAGCATCTTGCGATAGGGAAAAACCCAATTTTTGCAATTTTGTTGTGGGAAGCTCTTCTTAAAAGAGTCAAGAATGAGGTCATGTCAGACCTAGTGCAGTAATCGTACCTACTTCATTGGTAAAGATAGAATATTTGTGCATATTATAAATGGTAAAACTCATATTAACCATTTTCACCAAGCTTGGGATCACTTGTTAGTAAATATTGTATTTACCATGTCGAGGAGCTTTCAAGGGGATTAAGCTTTGATACTCTGCCCTCTCATGTATATCAGGCCACAGGATGTTCCCCTAGGTTGAATGGTCTCAGTTGGTAACCTTAGTGGCTATACTCTTTATGATTTTTCCCAAGGTGACGGTGGAGGGAAGGTCCCACTATACTTGGAGCAGATGTTGACTAGACTCACTTGGACTTTCTGGAGGGTAGTATTCACTTTTAGATGGCATATTGGAGTTACTTGCACGAGAATGTTTCATTAAGCAGGTTGTTAGGGTAATTGTTCCAGCCGCTAGTTTTCCATATTAACTTCTGTGAGGTTGAATGTCATCACTAACTAGTGAATTTATTATGGAAACATACTATTTGTGTGTGGATTGATTCTTAGGTTTTTTAGTGCGTGTTCATTTGTTTGATTACTTTTAGAGGCCTTAGGTGTGATTCTTTTGAAAAAAATTTATTTTGTGTGTTAAAGAAATTAACCGTGGCTAAATTACGTAGACATTCATGTAGAATGCAGGGGAAAGCCCTGAATATACACCCAGTCAATTGGAAAAAACAAAAACTGAAAGGGTTTAATCATCAGGAATCGGGTCTTCTGAAAAATGAGAATCATCTATCATAATACATCCTAATTTCTAAGTTAATCAACCTTAGATAACTGAAACAGAACAAGATCAACCAAAAATTTCTGAAGTAATCACAGTTGAATCTGTCATTGGTGAGTTTTCAGATATGCAACTCACTGAACTAGAAATATCTGAACCTGAGTCTGATTCCACTTCGTCTGAGTCACATTCAAATGTTATAGCCCTAACTCTTGATTTTCCTTGTTCACCTTGAGTAAAGCTTCTCATCACTGAGGATCTTCCTCATGGCCTTATTAGCATTGAAGAAATCTCTGACGAAGAAGAAGAAATTAAAATTCCCTCTCATCAAGAATCTTTAGATTTAAGGTATAGTGAACCAATATACCCTTTGGATTCTCCTTTCACTCCTTTTCAACCGGATCCTTGGTATTTGCAATTCACCGATTTTTTACATTCTTCTAGTTACGGAAATCCACGACACGGAATCCCATTTTACTCGTTACCTATATATAGTAACATCCATGTTTTTTTTCTTCACCAGAAATATTTTTGTATGGTGGTCATTTTGTTCCTACTGGGTACCAATCAGTTTTTGGCACTTTTTCAGGAGCATCTCCTTTCTCTAAAATTTCTACAATGTCAACTGGCCTATTCGAGTCTACCACCCAACCTTTGACTAAAAAACATATTTATATGTTTTCTGGGAATACCCATCAAGCTAGCTCACAAGGTGGCTATATAGCACATGGGGAGAAACAACCTCTTCAATGGAAGCAACCTCTTCAAGGGAAATAACCTCTTCAAGGGAAACAACCTCTTCAAGGGAAACATCCTTTTCAGGGAGGAAAAACTTTCACTGGAACCTATTCGACGATTGTAGGACAACATATTCCTGTTAATTATCAACCTTATGCTCCAATGCCTCAAACTAGTTACAGTCAAACCTATGCGTCACAACTCTCAATGTGAGATCCTTATCCAGGTATAAAAACTATGTGGAACCCCTTTTTTACTCAACAGTCCTTGTAAACTACCCTAAAAATTCCTTATAACTAGCCTGCTCATCCACTTGGAAAATTTGGTTACATGCAAGTGTAACAACCTGTTGAAAGTGCACTTCAAATTACCCCAACGGCATTTGTGCCAAGTAGTCAGCTAGTTGGTAAGAGTACTCCTAGTACTCCTATCCAATCCATTGTGCAAACATTTTTTCAACAACCAGGTACATCCATCCCAGGTGCTATCACTCAGAAAAAATGAAGCATCATTTGACAAATTCCTAGAGGTTCATATGTCAAAGGTAGGGTCATAGAATTCATTTTTCATTAATTTGTCAAGGAAAACTTTTAATTTTTCTTATTTAGCCTATTCTAAGGTCGAAACACACCCTCATTCAAATCCTCTCATGTCACATCAATCATGATTTTTTGACATTTCTCATTTCCCAAGTTTATAGCACTAAAAGTGTCATTTTAGCCAAGAATCCAAAATTTCGTAGCGAAATACACTTATAAAATTCACTTTTCGCTACGAAACTGCTAATACTTTCATAGAAAAAATGCCCAGAAAGACACTAGGAATGCTACGAAAGTAAGGATTCCTGTTTTTCTTGTCAAATTAGTTGTTAGGTGTCAGAAAATGATTGAAAAGGATAATTTAGATGCCATTCAAGTCAGTTAGGGTAAATATCAAGGTACATGGTCAGGGATGAAGTCATTATTACCATTTTAAGCATGTATGAAACATCATTATGCTAAGAGTTGTCATAAAACTTCAAAATCTTTCCAAATTGAGTCATTTGTCATTCTCCATTCCCTCTTTGCGTGTTATTAAGATCTAGAGAGTTATTCCACTGAGTCCAAGTTGTGGTTAGTATTTTCAAAGGTTTGCAGGTATAATTAATCAAGCAAGGCAGAGAAAACATTAAAGAACCATGGCTGCAAAGAGGAAGATCAACAAAGTTGGTCACTGTCTTAGATATGAGCCATCATATATGAACCTGATAAATCAAGATCCAACAGCTGTAGAAGTTTTCAGAAGAACATGATGTTTACATTTTTGTGAAAGATTACAAGGATTACATGTACAGGTTTCTAAAGAATTTTCCCTAAACTTCAATGGAACAACTACAAAAGTGGGAATGTTGAATCTCACTATAGCACCAGAGATCATTTCAACTGCAATAGGGATTCCAAGAGGACAGGAAGAATGTTTCAAAGACTTCAAATTCAACATGGAGGAATGTAAAGAGTTTATCAAGCCATAAAATAGTGAAGTTGACCTTATAAATTCCATTCCAAGGAGCTTCATAAAGGATAATTTCTCAAAGCTACTACTTATCATCCAGAAATATTTCACTTTTGAAGGGAGATATCATAAATTCTATTCTTACCACTTCAAGCTTCTCCTACACTTTATTGGTAAGAGATATCTTGATCTACCTTTCTATTTACACTGAAGCTTAGCAAAAAAGGCAGATAAAGTTCAAGCTAAATTTGAGGGAAGTGAAACCTCACTTTTTCATCATGGCTTAATAAAATTGCTGGTTTTAGATGAGTTACAAAGGCTAGACAGAGACTGGTCTTCTTTTCTGTTTGTTAGTGGTTTTGAAATGGATACCATTACCCCTAAAAGAATTCCTAAACCTAGAGGCATACCATCACATTTAATGGAAAAAAAAAGTGAACCAGTAGGGGTAGAGCAGAGTGAACTAGAAATGATGGAAATAGAGCAGTTGCAGAGATTTGATACACCCACTGTTCCACCTGCAAAACAAAAGTCAATAATGAGAAAATCTGCAAAACAAGAGCCAACTGTGACTAAACAAGGAAAAAAAAGGATTACAAGGAGCTAAACAGTGGCTAAAAGAAGTTTAGAAGACATACTACATGCTATTGATATAGAAGAGACTCATATAGTCTAGGCTGAGGATATAGATGAAGGTGGAAAGAAGATCAAGAAAGCTAAATCAGCAAAGAAGTTAGAGTTTGAAGGTGAGGATGTAGTTTTTATGTTTTAGGCTAGGAATCCCATGACAATACATGCTAGAAAACTTTTGGAAAGCATTAAATATGTTCATCCAGCCACTGACATTGTCCAGCCACCACAAAACATTATTGACCTTTCATCTCCTGCAGAAGAAGATCCAGCCAGCAAGCAAAAGAAAGGAAAGGAAAAAGTCATTGAAAAAACAGAGTTGGAAGTCCTTGAGGAACAGTTGAGGTTATTTAATCGTGAAATAGCAGTCATGAAGAAGGAGGAAAGGAAACATAATGTTCAGAATGTTCAGTTTGAAAATATGAAAGAGGTTTGGGAATATCAGGTTGATAGTGTATCAAAGACCCTAGATAACACACAACAATTAATCAAATGGACTATGCAATTAAGGAAGGAAGTGAATCATGTTAGAAGAGTAAACCTGCACTTTAAATCTAGTAAAAAAAAATTGAAGAACCAAGTTAAAGACCTCCAAGAACATCTAGAATTGATCCATGAGGAGTTGGAGAAGAAGGGTCTAAAAATGACAGTAGTTGAGGAGCCAATAGCTCAACTCATCATCAATGAAGAAGAAACATCTCAAGAATCTTAGTTTTAGTTGGTTTATATTTTGAAAGGTCAAAGGAATGTTGAAAACCAAATTTATATAGCTGGAAGGTACACTTTTTAAACAAGGCAAAAATCTGGAATTTACACAGTTTTCCACAGTTTTGTAGCGTTTCCTAGGTTTGAAGCCAGGAAAATGCTACAAAACCACCTGTAGATGTATTTTTTCTTATAAAACCACTTCTAGTAGCTTTCAAAGAGAGGAAAGGATAGGGAGGATGTATTAGGCCATGATGAACACCATGAAAGAGCAAAAAAGTAGAAATTTTGATTGCAAATGTCATTTTTTGTACGCTACGAAAGTACACTACAAAACTACCATACTTTTGTAGCGAGCTGTTTTGAAGGATTCTGAGCAGGTTTATGAGAATTTTTGGATAGGTGGACACTTTAAAAAGGTTAAGGGACTTTTTTAGCAATCATCCATGGCTTGAAGACCATGAAATGAAGACAACTCATCAACTAAATCATTCGTTGAAGATATACCTCTATTTTCCTAAAAAATAGGGTTTGTTTCCAGATTTTGAGGAGGGTAATTAAGATGTAAAGTAGTGATGAGTTCTATAAGCATATTCAAACATGTGAATCATTAGTTTTCAGATGTGTAACTATTTAAAGAGATAACGTAGTTGATGTAATAATTAGCAGTTTGAGCCCTATTAGGAAAATGATTGTTTGATAGTGTAGCTGTCATTTTCTCATTAAAGCACATGTTTTCCTGTTATGCAAGGTGTCATTAGGAAAATTTCGATGAATCTAGCCAAGAGGAAAATCATCTCTCATGTAACAAGATCTATTAAAGGGCAGATATACGAAATTGTAAAGGGTTGGAAATTTTTTACAATACTGCAGCTTTATGTAATTTGACTAATATCAGTAATACAATGGAATTTTTCTTGACCAACCTGAGATTCTCATGGAGTTTTTAGTGCTTATCTAATCTATATTTTTTATGTGCAGTGGTTTTCATCTTTAATACTCAGAATTTATAGGTGTATGCTCTGACTTCCTTTATTGATGAAATGCCTATGTTATTTCATGTTCCATGTGTGATTTACCTCTGCTAAAAACCTTTACTTGCCTCAACTTCCATGTCAAGAGACCTTAGCACTGAACTACTGATTTTTTGACTCCATAAGCCCAATGGTTTCAGACTTGTAATCTTTCAACCTACACACATCACAAGCAAGTTATTTTCAAGTAGAGTTAGGCATCTAGTTTCATCATTATCAAATATCATTAAACCCTTTGAGAGAGCCCTCTCATACTAAAGAGGCTAAGCTTCAGTTACAAGTTGGTTTGAAATAGTTACATGAATTTATCTTATTATCAGTTGATCAAGTGCAATTTTTTGATAACACCAGGAGTTCCCCAAGTTTCTATTTCTATGACCCTTCAAATTTCAATGCCAAATGTTACATAGGATATCCCTCAGACCACTACCCATCAAACTGGACCTATAGTGCACTTGATTCCTCAAACATATTTGGGACAACCTAGTACAATAACTATGCAAAAAATTCAACCTTTTATAGGTCAACCTATTGAAAGGAAACCCTTTGTAGGCCAACATGTTCAGGGGCAACCTTTTACAGGTCAAAATCTTCAGGGACAACCCCTGGTAGGTCAACCTCTTTAAGGTCAATTTATTCAAGGCAAAACATTTCAAGTCCAATTTCAATATGGAAAATTGGGAAAAAATCCATCTTTCTAGAGCCAACCATACCCTCGTTATACATTTCAGATATCGGCTCAACCCCAATTCGGTATGGCTACCCCTGGATATCTTGGAGGTGTGCCAATTCCAACTACTCAAGCTATCATAGGTTTTCCTATATACCCTCCTTCAGGTACTGGACTCATCCCTTAGGGTTATCAATTCACTCAGCAAGACCCTAACATGTAGTTACCTTTCATAGCAACTTTAGATATCCAAACTTGTCTCGGCTAACGAATGATCCGATTTATTATCTTCCATTTTGGTTAGCCATGCCTACTAAGTTGCCCAGTGACATTCAGAAGTTTGAAGGAAAACCATGAAAGGACCCCTCAAATAATGTTACGAATTATCATTTGTGGTGTGCACCCAACTCTTTGATTGATGATTCCATTCGTTTAATACTTTTTCAGAGAACTTTGAATGACTTAGCCACGAAGTGGTACATTGAGTTACCACGAGGCTCTTTCAACAATTTCAATGCCTTAGAAATTGATTTCCTTATTCATTTTCAGTTACCAGTCCATTATTATAATGGCATGAAAATTTTGACTTCAATTAAACAAAGTACATCTACATAAATTTCAGATCACATCCATGAATGGCGACGTAGACATCGTTTAGTCAAAGTTTTCTTCCCGGATCAAATTCTAGCTGAATGATTTATCAAATCATTACTCCCTAAGATTATTGAAGATGTAGGTAAAGGAGGCATTGTAACAGAAGAACATATTATCGCTCAAGCCCAGTATCTAGACCTTGTTTACACATAGTCTAGTACTTTGTATGAAAAAATTCCTAATTTACCTCACCCAGGTCAAATTACTACAACTCCTTCCAGTTCTCATGCAGCAGATGGTGTAATCGGTACAATTAGTACATCAAAGAGTAAAAGAAACAATCCAAATCTACTACTCCAATCATAACTTTACCTGATTCACCCA
The DNA here is from genome assembly GCA_034641835.2 of Pinus albicaulis. Lineage (NCBI taxonomy): Eukaryota > Viridiplantae > Streptophyta > Pinopsida > Pinales > Pinaceae > Pinus > Pinus albicaulis. Next base: position 1,220,639,743 of record CM076574.1, read on the forward strand.
AAGGAGACTCTTCTCTAGAAACTTCTGCTGAAATCCATGCCGTAGATTCATCTACTGCCAAAACCAAATCATCCAGAAATAAGAAGAAAGGGAAGGGTAAAAACAAACAAAACAATTCTCCAAAATAGAAAGCAAAAAAAATCAAACCATCTGACGAAAAAAGGAAACCCCGTTATCTCTGTCTTATCTATGATGAGGATCACTACACAAAAGAGTGCCCACATCGGGCCGAGGTATCTAAATTTTTCAAAGGTTCGCCCACACTCGTTGTTCTTAAAGATCCTTTTCCATCACAAGACAAAAAAATGATCGGATCTTCTTCCAATTCATCGGCAGATATCCTGATCATGTCCTCTCGGGTCACGGTTGCAATGCAATCTCAAGATTATGAATCTAAGAGTCTTGTAACTGGAAATGAAACTGGATCATCTAGTCAAACTCTAGTATCAACTCCTTCTAGTTCTGAACCATTACACATCAAGAAACCTAGTCCTGATTTAATAATTAAAATGCCTGCCAAAGGTGTACTTCGAAAATCGGCTTTCAATCCACATGCAAGAGCCACTCAAAACTACAACATTGTTGAAGATATGGTCATGTCAGCTTCAGAAATGTCGGCCCTCGAAGTGCTGCAGTCTTGTCTAGCTCAGAGGAAGTTACTATTATCAGCTATTGGAGCGATTTACCCTAAATATTATAATCTTATCATCTTTGATCTCGAGAACTTTGTACCTAGACTTCCGCACCAAATGGTTTTTAAAATACATGTTTTAGTAAAATATAGGCGAGTTTTTCGCACAATGATTAATGAGGGAGCATCTACGTGAATTATTTCTTTAGCTTGTTGGAAAAATCTTTGTTCTCCACCAATCAATCAATCACCCAAGATTCTGAAAGCCTTTGATGGAAGAGGTTTTCGTCCATTTGGAATACTCCAGAATTTACCCATAGAGGTAGAAGAACTGTGATGCTTGAGGTGGAAGTCGTTGATGCCCCTCTTGAATACAAGCTTATGTTAGGTCGAATTTGGTCTTATGATATGACCGTTGTCGTTTCATCAGTATTTCAATTAATCATGTTTCCTCATAAAGGAAATATTGTCAAAATTGATGAGTTTTTTTACTACACTTCTGATCCTGCATTTATAGATAGTATCCAACATGTTGGAAAGATGATTATCCCTTATGAAGATGTTTGGGTAGGACTGGTTAAGGATTTTTCTCTTATGGGAAATTTTTCTATACCTCCTCCTAATGTGCCTCATACTATTTCCAATATCAACATGATTACATCAAGAAAAATGCCATTTGATGACCCATGGATTGTGCCTTCAAAATCTAAATTAGACTACTATGGCAACGAAATGCCTTTGAGTCCATATGAATTGGCATATGTACCAGTGCAATCGCTTTCTAACATTTCATCAACTGATACTTATCAAGTGAATGTGATCAGTGATGATTCTTCTTCTCTGCCAGGTTCAACCATAAAATCTTTTTATGATCCTTTTCAACACATATTTTTGAGTGATGAAACTATTTAGGAAATTTTATCATTGGACGAATTACCTTGGGATGATCTTCACCATCGATCCTCTTTTCTACCAGACCTTGATAGAGTTGAAAATGAATTTTCAACGATATTTCTGATTGACTATGTAGAGGAACCTCAAAATCCTATGTTCAGAAAATTTACACTTGCGCAGTAGGCAAAAATATGTTCAGAAAACCCTTAATACTTCTAACAACGAAGTATTTCTACTGAAATTTAAAAAATTGTTTACAATAAATGTTGTCTCAACAGACATTGTATTATTAGCCTAAATATAATAATAAACTCTAACTGTTACAAAAAATAGGCTTGACGAGGGTGATCTGGTTTTATAGCACTATTTTCCAGGAATTAGTTGATGAGTAAGCCTATTGGAAGGTTACATTGGTTGTAGTGTTGTCTTGTGAGCTAGCTGCAAATCACTGCACTTCATTACCTTTTAATCCTAGAACTTAGTTAACTTATCCCATCTCCCTTCATCTGGGATATTTAATTTGATGAATTTCCTATAGATTTCATCCACCTCGGTATATTTAGAAAAAGTTGGTTTTACCAAAAAAACGTGGTTTATCTCATACTGGATGAAAAGGTCATGCATTAATGCCTCAAAGAATGATTTCCTTGTCATTGTGCCTTTGATGTTTGAAAACTTAGTTGTATCTCTCAAAATCTCCTGCAAATTCTTTGCAAAATCTGGTTTATGCATTATTTTTTCATTGATTACAAAAAGGGAAGGGAGACCTTTCTAAGTTAAAGGTTCAAACCTGCTAAAAAACCTATTTACAACTATCTCCAAGTTGAGACATTTTTCCTCCCACTGTACAATAGGATTTCTCTATGTAAGAACCTTTTTAACTTCCAATATTGTTTCAGTCCCGTCACCCACTCCTAACTCCTCAAGCTCATATTTTTTCTAAGAATTTAAGAACTTAATAATATTGATAGCAGTGGTTGGCTTATCTCCAATTTATTCTTTGATTTTTGTAATGGCATCATTTTCCTTCTCTATCATCTCCTTCTACTCAAATATGATCTGTATGCAGGGCCAGATTTCATTGATACACTCCATATCAGTACAAATTATTTCTTTAACTTGGCCCAAGGTATTTCCAATGTGAGACTCCCTCTCAGACTTCTATAACCTTTCAATTAGTCTCTGTTCTCTTTGGGCTTCAGTAGCATGTGAGATATCACTTCTTGCCTTTTGATCTTGTAACAATTTTACTTGGTCCTGAAGCTTATTTATCTCCTCTGTCTGTATTGATAGGTTTGACACTGCTTTAGTGAGCTACTCAGCTCCATCTGTTTTACTTGCTATAGAAGGAGTGGTTGTAGGAAGAGTTGTAAGAGGTACAACCTCTAAAGGAACTACTGATAACTTGGAAACCTAATCCTTTTCCTTTATCATCTTTTCCATCTCAACTTCCATCTGCCTCAGTGGAGCATTCTGCTCCATGATGAGCTTCATCATGTCTGCTTTCTGTGACTCTATCTCTTCAATGTCTTTGGCCTAAGGGTCCTTTGTAGCTGGAAACTTTAGCTGCTTCCTTAATGCTGCTATGTCAACAATTTTCTTTTTAATCACCTCTTCTACAACTTTGATATTGGAGGGATCATATCCAATCTTGATTACTAAGTCTTTTAAAGACTTAATCCTCGAATCCTTATCCATAGAAGATACTTTATCCATTTTGAGCTATGATTGGATATTAGCTAAATAAATCTACAATGTGGACAAACTCATAGCAGTGTTAGTAAGTGTAGATGAAATCATTTCACCTCTCTACTTATGCATCTCCATTTTATCAATGGGATGTATATCTTTAACATCGAACTCAAATGTATTATTTTTGTAATCAGCTAAGGTATTGGGCTGAGGAATCTGTGCTTGGAGAAAAGCCATCTGAATTTTTCCTTTCTATGAATCAAAGGCTGACAGCAGCCTACTCTGGGAGCTGGGAGTCTTCTTCCAGAACTGATTATATGTACTGGTCTTAAAAGCTTTACTTTTCAATTTAATCTCTCTGAAATTATCAAAAATAATATTATCTTTCTCTCATGTAACAACTGTGTTGGTTTGAATAGCTTTCTGTTGATCCTGAGAAGTTGTAGAAATGGTATGAGAGAGTGTGGTTTGGCCCCCTACTTGTGAGGAAGTAGGTGTCTCTTTGTTTAAGATGATGACTTCCTTCTCTGAGCCTTTGTCTGGAGTTACCTTGGGATTGATTTTAGTCCTCTTCCTATACATGATTGTGAATTATTTACTGGAATTGTCTGTCACTGAAGGGGAATCCTATTATTTGATCCTTTTTCCTGCTTTCTCCTATGGGACAGGAGTCTGAGATGTTGAAGTTGACACCAATTTCTCCTTAGCCTCTAATATAGTATTCTCAGCCCATTTTTTCCGATTCATGTATCTCCCAATATCTAGTATGTGGGTATGAATATGAGGTGTATATTTGTTCTCTACCCTTAATTTGGAGATGGAACCCAATGGATCATATGACCATGTGAAACTGAGGCTGAATTGCATCTGTTTAAATAAACTATCTTCTTCCTCCCCTGCTGCTCTGCTATTACAAATGAAAGGTCCTATTTGAATCTTAATTATGAACTAAGATTTTTTCTTGGAAAACACAAAATGTACTTCATCGACGTTGAGCATTTTCCTGATGTATTCAAGGGAAAAAATCCTCATTGGGAGGAATTTTGGGAGCTTATATGGAGCAAGCTCACATCCATAAATCCTTAGCTTTGTGTAATTTTGGTAGAGGTACCAATCTCATACTTTATTTTGATCTGAAAACTGCAAGAATTTTTTGTTTTCTTCAATGATTCTTGGCTTTGAATTTCTACTGGGAAGACTGAGTTTTGGATGTACAAATATTTCTACAAACTGTTTGTATGAGTATTCTTTCTGCTCCTTCATCACCATTGAAGTCTAGAAGATGACAGATTGTTGATTTCCTTCTTCATCCAACTTCTATAATGAAAAATTGAACCCATCTCCCTGAAAATATAGAAATAGATATACTAAAACAAAGGTATATTTAAACATCTCCTCAGTGTGGAAGTAAACAAATTTTTCATGAATGGAATCTGCAAGGAATTGGCTGAAGTTGAATAAGACAAAAGGCTTGGAATCTGCAGAAAAAATGGAAATGAAACATATAGTAGCCTCATCTACCCACTAATCTGAGTCATAACCAAGGAGGTAGGAGATGGCAGTACTGATCTACTTAGTTCTCTCAGGGAACATGGAAGATGTATAGGGAGAATTTTTCTTAGGTAGATGGACATCTTCAACCAAAAAAATCTCAAGGGTTTTAGCCCTTTTTGAAAAGTCTAGCTTCTGATATAGTTCAATGAGTGATTCTTGAAAAAAAGGAGTGGCATCCTCTGTAATAGGGGCTTGCATCTTTTTGTCTATATTTTGGGTAGTTATAGTGATTAGAATCTCTCTAGTAGGTGCAATAACGGCTCTCTGATTGGGTTCATAATAGGCTTGACATTTCCTGATGAATTCAGGGGCACTGTGGGTGCAAGGAAAGATATAATGGGGAAAATTAGAATCCCACAGTCCACTGTCATGAGTTTTATCAATGAATTTGTCTTCAAGCCAGCAATACATGTCAAATAATTCTAGCTCGCATAGGGTTTCATGGATTTTGTAATCCCTATTGACCAAAGGAATACGATCGAGGTCAATTGAGGGATAGAGGAGTGGATTCACAGTTTCCACCTGGGTTTTCTTTTCTGGAGTCATGATGAACTCTGGTTTTGTGGAGATTTTGTTAAAACAAATAGAGGTTAGGAATGGATTTATATAGAAATGGTCATTTTCCCATTGATGGTGATGTGGATCCATTGCATTAACGATTAGGGGAGAATTTAATTAGAAATGGTTGTATTACCACGGGAAGGATTTCATTTGGCAATGGATGGGTCCAGGTGGTGTAACGGGATTGACGTTCAACGAGCATATTAACGGTTTTTATACATTAGGGAAAAACTACTTTTCAGAGGGGTGGTGAAGTGGTAAGCAGTTTCACCCCAGGGGGGGTGTGAAATGAGGAGATGGTGCCTTGTAAGCATGGGCCCAAAACTTAAAACCGCCCATTTTGGACCCCCCCCCCCCCAACCGACGTTAAAGTCTGGATGGAGAGGGGGGGTCGAAAAAGAAAATAGGTCATTAAATGGAATGTGCGAGGAAACGATGATGGGGCAAATGGACGGGGGTTAATCGAGCATTGGTGGATTCAGATGTGTTGTTTTGTCGAGTTGTGGGGCTTAATAGAAAAGGTAAAACTTAGGATTGGGGGGTTAATGCACCAGATTTTCACTTTGATATTTCGAATCTTTTAGACTTAGGGAAAAATTGTATTCCTTTTCCTTTTCTGCACATGAAATAATTTTATGATTTTAAGCACTTAGGATAAACATTTTTCATGCTTTTCAAAGCCATCATGTAATTTCTACCTACCCTTTCCTTTTCAATTTCTTTTTCTAAGTTAACATTTTTTATCTCATCTACTTAGGGTGCATTTGAGCTAGTAAACCCACATATTCTTTCTTTTATAACAGTTTAACCTACTCTATCACTTATTCCTCCTATTGATTCATATTAAACTGTTGAATCAATCTCATTTTCTACCTAACTACTGGTTTTTCAAGATTAAAATGTTTGACAAATATTTATTCACTAACCCATTTGACATGAAATTTACAATTTTTCCATCACGATTAAGTTGTATGATTGGAACAAAGTCTATTCATTGTGGCATTTTAGACAAGCTGCACACAATCTTATTTCATTTTTATCATAAAGAAAACTAATTTAACAGTAGTGGCATTTTTATTCTTTTCAAATTTCTTATTTTTTGATTTTTTCTTGATATTCATTTTTTTTTGTCATACCCTCCTTTGACTTTATTTTTATATATACTTTTTTTTTGGAAATCATTTGCAAACTGAAAATATTTTACAATGTAAAATTACAAATAATGAAATACTCAATCACCCTGAGATCTTATAAAGTATAGGACCCTAACCGGACTAGGGGCTAGGGCTTAGCCCGACCTCGCCATTTTTTTATATTAAAATAATTCGGCTGCCCGTTAATAATAAAAATTCAGTTATTAGGTCACATTATGAAAATTAACTGTCCCACAATTTGTGCTGGTTGTTGGCAGAAAATTCGCTTAGTTAGCACTTTTTGGGGAAATTTGTAGTGTGGTTTGCAGGCAGGTAGAAATTGTAGGATGAATTGCTGGAAAAATTGTGGGGATATATCTTCTTCATGTTTTGACCTTTTTCCGAGAAAAAAGAGGCTAGAAAGGGGTTTTTGACAGTTCTGAAGCCATTGGAGCTATCAATATAGCCATTTTAGCACTGTAAATGTATGTAAGCACCATTGTTTTAGCATAATGAAGAGGCCCAACCATTGGAAGTTGGACTAGGAGATGTAGCCCAGGAGGGTTGTAATCCTTCATCAATTGTTGTTGTGTGTTTACTATTATGGTGATATTTCCTTATGTTTTTCTAGAAAAAGTTAGTTTAAGTTTCATCTTTATGTGTTTATTAATTTCACAAAAGAGACTTAAACCCTAATTGAGTCACTTGCAAAATTTCACAAACCTCAAGCAATTTTTAAATACAGATAAATAACGCCCTTTGGAGGCTTAATGGTTAATTCAATAGGAATCATAGGCGGAGTAGGATTCGATGAAGATGGTGTCGAACTAGTAGGTTGATCAATAGCCTGACCATTTATAGGATTCACATTACCATAGTCTTTACTTCGGGTGGCCACCATAATATCATATTTAGGATTTGTGGAGGAAAGCATTAAAACTGAGTTAGAGTAAGTAGGGTCCCGAGCAACCATGTGAGTCTCTTTATTGGGAAATGGGCTAGCCAACACACTGGGTGAAGTATAATATTTTAGAAATTGGTTCATTTTCACCTAATGAGGACAATCATGAGTGCAATTCTCCTTGTTATAGATCAAAAATGGATAATGGGGCTTCTGTATCTCATCAGAGGATTGATTGGCTTGTTTATCCACCAGAGGAGAATGTTTCTTCTTCTTGTCTTTACCTTTCCTCTTAATTCCTAGTTGATGTTGATATTTTCCTTTATTGGACTAAACGACAATAATCTTGGAAATGTAAGCCACAGGAGGATTGAATGGAGGGTTTTGGCTAGTCGTTGTGAAAAGTGTAACTAGGTTCGGTCTTCATAATGACATGCAATTGTGACTTTTGTTGTTGAAATTTGCAACAAGAAACAATGAAATTGGAATCCAGAAAATGGCACCTAGAAATGGCTACCATGCGAGGCTTTTGATTTAATTATTCCTTAATTAAACTGAAAGAAATATGTGTGAAATTTATTTATACCTTAACTAATTTGGACAATAAATTGTAATCTTATCTCATAATCGCTTGTAATAGTTAACTGTGTGTGATAGACTCAGTTAGCTCGTGAAATTCAAGTTGAGGGTGGTTGGTGAGGCATGTAGAGTGATTCTATTTGTTTTAGAGTCCAAGTTGCAGTTAGTGTATTAGTTTAATGCATGAGAAATTAGTTAATTCGATTAAGTGAGTTAAAATCAATCTAACAAGTTGTAACTGATTGTTGCACTAGTGAGAGGTCAAGTGAATTAAATAAGATTTAATTCACATGCAGTAATATGTCAAGTGACTGATGATTTACTATTAATAGTTGCATGCATGTCAGTTCTGATGAAAACCCAGTTGAGATAGAGGTTAAAGAGATCTTATCTATCTATTGTATTATTAGTAAATTGCCGGCACAAAATTAGACAACCATAGGATTTCCCATGATGTATTGTGAAGTTTTGGAAGGTTGAAATTCCTAATTAATAGGGATCAATTCTTCTTAGAATTGTGCAAGGAAGACAGGCTGAGAAGAGGCGGGAAAATGGCTAAGTGTTGATCTATTTTGTCCGGATTAGTGTGAGACAGTTGGTAGAGTGCAACAGACTATTGTGAGAAGAGTGCATTGTATTGTTTCATGATACCTTGGTGTTGAGTCTCAAATCTGCATCTTTTCCATACACCTTTCTATACCTTTTTCATTCACCTGAACCTCCCAAGTTGTCAATATCATTGTATATTAATTGCAAAAGAGCATCTAAAATGGTTTTTAACTATATTTTTGTGTCTGATGTTTGATTTAGATTTTGCTCATTTAGCTGCGGAATCTTGCCACTTTCTGCAGCTGCTGCAACTTTCCGCAGCCATTTTGTGAAACTCTATGTTACAGGTGTCTTTAGGTAAAACGAGCCACATGGGAAAGTCAGAAATGATGTGGACATGGATCGTGTCCTATTGGCTCGGGCAAATTCATCTCAGGAGGCTGCGGTCAAAGGTGGCCAAGTGGAAGTCAACCGTTGAGTCCCACGGTGACAGGAGTCTGTTTCTCGTCACATGGAGATTTATATGGTCGTTTCTGAACTGTGGGAGACAAATCAACAATTGTACATGGCTCCATAAGCCGAATTCAAACATCCACTCTTCATAGATTTACTCCTCAACGGGGCCATGATCCTAGATCTTTGGATGTAATGGTTTACGTGTTCTCCATCAGCATAAACTTTAGGAAATTAGTTATATCACCTTCAGTTATAAATAACACGTTTGCATACACATAAGAGTTAGTTTTTATTAGTCTCCATTAGCTTCCAGATAGCTCTGTAATGTAATTACGTTGCCACTGTGCCGTAATATCACCTTTCTGTTATGACTGCATTTTAATATATAAGAAGACTTTGTTTCCAAGCGTAATTTGTACTTGAAGTCTGTTGCCAAGGCTGGTGTAGAGGGCCCCTGCACACGCTGAGGTTTTGTGCATTATTGTATAGTTCTTGTTTTATTTCTTTAAGCTCATTGTGCCATAATTCATTCATGTGTTTATACATTGCATCTTTCATGGTATATATGCTCCATTTCTGTTTATAATCTTTCATGCTTTACATTTTACTTCTGTCTTTCATGTTTTATGATTTTGTTAACTGATCAGTGTTCTTGTTTCAGGTTATAAATAGGCAGCCCGGGCATTTGCATAACTTTTTGACTAATGACATGGAATTAATATTGTTCTGTTGCTAATTTACTTTTCTTAGTTTCTATTTAATTTCAGTACTGCTTTTTTTATTTCAGTCTTGCACATTTGTTTCAGTAGTTAGATTTAGATATATCAAATTGTTCATGTCATTTTCAGCTACCTCCGAAAGCCACGGCTGGACTGATGGTGAGGGATTGAAGTATGAATGTATAGTTTGATATTAGTTTAATTTCTGCAAGTTAGATATATTAAATTGCTCATGACATCTTCAGCTACCTCCGAAAGCCACAGTCAGACTGATGGTGAGGGATTGAATTATGAATGTGTAGTTTGATATTAGTTTACTTTCTACAAAGTTAGAAATATTAAATTGCTCATGACATCTTCAGTTACCTCCGAAAGCCACAGCTAGACTGATGGTGAGGGATTGAATTATGAATGTGTAGTTTGATATTAGTTTACTTTCTGCAAGTTAGATATCAGGTTACTCAAGTTGTTTATGGTTACCTCCGAAAATCATAGTTGGACTAATGATGAGGGATCAGAAGATAAGTTGATGTAATTTGATTTAGATTTACTTTGTTGCAACTTTTGGATTTCTTTCAGCATAGTTTCTTTTGTGTTTGAACAGCAGCAAGAATAATGAGTTTCATGATCAGTAGTTCATTGTTTGATTTATTAGACTAGCGGCACATTTTCATTTCAGCAGCACATCTTCATTTCCTTTCAAGTTTTGTCATTGTATGTTTCAAATTCCTTTTGAAGCTTCAAGTTGGTAAATCATTATAAAGGATATCATTTCCTTGAACAATCATAACCATACTTGTTTTTTTTTTTTTTTTTTCCATCTCACTTTAGAAAACCAAAAACGACAAAAAGTTAAGAAATATGTTATCTTGCACATATAGTGCGCCACACTTCATCAGCTTACGAGTCCCGGATTGATAAATTAATGTAGCAATTTAGGACACACTAAATTGACCAAACATTTTGGCGCCGTTGCCGGGGAAGTGTAACTAGGTAGCCAATTTCTTAAAAAAAATAATAATAAAAAGAAGGGAAAACTTGATAACTTCTTGAAGTATGCTCTCCTCTTGCACCTAGTGTGATCTGGAGGATCAGAAAAGAGAGTTATTGGTTCAGTAATTTCTTAAGTATGCTCTCTTCTTGCACCTAGTGTGACCTGGAAGATCAGAAAGAGAATTATTAGCCCAACTTTCAAAAAAAAAAAATAAATAAATAAATAAAAATAAAAAAATGCCATGCATAGAGCAAGAGATTCTAGGGGAAGGTTTATAGCTAAAGCCAAGAGTTCGATTTTCACAGCTCCATCTTCTTCAAGGCATAGACCAGATTCACCACCATCTACCCCTAGCCTTAAGATTTTTGGAATTCAAGGAGCAGCTGAATTAGAGGATTCTCCTATACCACCTATTAAATCTCATTTAGAAAAGGAAGAGACTCCCTCTCATCCTCCCTTGATAGAAGAACCAGAGGAATTTGAGGACTCTAAAGAAACTATCATGGCAGAGGAAATAATAGATGGATTTGGAGGTAGAGGTAGAGGTAGAGGAGGAGGAAATAATGGAGACAACAATGGTGAAGATAATAATGGAAGAAATAGGGAAGGAGATAACTTGTTTGGATTCCCTATAGTTGATGAGGAAACTCATACAACAATGAAAAATATCTCACCATCTTTCCTCCCCAACTTTTATGGATTGCAAAGTGAGGATCCTGAAACATTTCTGTTTGAGTTTGAAGTCGTGTGCCGAACCTATGACTATATGGAAAACTCTCAAAAACTCAAACTGTTTCCTTCAACATTGAAGGGAGCTGCTTTGAAATGGTTCATGGGATTAGCCACTCAATCTATTAGGACTTGGAATGATATGAAAAAAACATTTTTGGATAGATACTTGGACTATTGTATGCCCACCAATCACAAGGATGAGGTATTCAAAATGATGCAAAAAGAAGATGAAAACTTGGAAGATTTACTTGAAAGATTTCAATACAACTTAAAAAGAGCAAAGATGAGCAACTTAGATGATGAAACCTTGAAAACCCTCATATTAAAAGCCATTAGAGATGAATGGATAGATATTTTAAACATGATGGGGAAAGGAGACATTTCTCAACTTCCACTTCGTGATATAACAGAACTATGTGTCCATCTCTCAAGAGGAAAATCTAAAACAGGAAAAGGGCCTAGGGATCCTTCTCTTATTAGGGTTAACAAATCTGCAACTGGATCAGTAAGTAGGGCAGAGATTGGTAATATGCTTGATGAATTCAAAACTGATATCTTAGGGAGCCTTAGTGAACAACTAGACACCCTTAAGATCCAAAACAAGCAGAAAGCAGAAACAGATGCTCTAGCCATCTTTTGTCCGAAATGTAGGAAGAAACATGCTTTAAGGGAATGTTCCTTGGATGCAAAAGTTGTAGAAACATGTATGATTTGCTCAGAGAATCATGAGATCAAGGATTGTCCTTCAATTCCTGGACTCAAAGTTGTCTTTCAAGAAGATTCAAATTCAGTAGAATCTCTCTGTTTTGTTGCAAGAAGACCTTGGCAGGGACAACAAACTCAAGGGTTTAACAACCCTATGAATCTTCAAACCCCACCAAATTGGAATCCTTGGCAACAACCTTGGCCCCAACATCAAAATTCATATCAGCCATGGGTACAAGGGATGCAAAATCCTTATGGGAGATTTGCTCAATTTTATCAATATCTTCCATCTTTTCAAAATCAACAAGCTCCACAACTTCCAAACCCAAATCCACAACTTTCATTGCCATTTCCACAACAACAACCTTCTCAACAAAATTCAAATCCTCAACTCATGCTTCCATACCAACAAAAGACAAATCAACTTCCAGCTCAGCCATTGCCAAATCCTAACAATAAAAATCCTCAGAATACTTACATGATAGAAGGACAATAATTTCCTACCTATATGATTGTTCCTCTCAATGATGTACAACTCAGATCTGGTAGAGTTTTAGAAAAACCTTCTATAGATGACCAAGAGCAAGATACCTCTGAGGAGGACTCTCTTGAAGCCAATAAGGGTTCTGAGGAAGTATCTCTTCAAAACTCAAACATTCAAAAAGAGAAAGAAAAGTTAACACCCACAACTCCTATAGTTGAGCAACCTACATCTTCATCTACACCTCCTTTTCATGAAAGACTACAAATTGACAAGGGGGTGGAAAAACAAATCTTGTTGCCTAACTATGATTTTCTAGATGAATTGAAGAATGTTTGTATCAAGATTCCCTTGTTACAAGCCATTCGAGAGATTCCTATTCTAGCAAAAACCATAAAGGAGTTGAGTTTCAAAAGACCAGGAAGGAAACTAAAAGACACAAGAAGAATCCACCTGGTAGGAAAGATTGCAAATATTATGATGGGAAAAATTACCATGCAGAAGTATGTAGATCCGGGAAGTCCAATTGTCAAGACACATATAAATGGGATAGAAATTCCAAACACATTGATTGACTTAGGGGCTGCTATCAACATTATGAGTAAACAGACTATGGACCAGCTAAAACTTCCTAACCTTCTTTTTACACCTACTTTACTGCAACTTGCAGATCGATCAATTATTAAACCAGATGGTGTATTAGAAGATATTTCAGTCTCCTTAGATTCTTGGGAATATCCGGTAGATTTTATGATTTTGACTCCCAAGCGTAATCTAGGAGGGCACCCACTTATCTTAGGAAGACCTTGGCTAGCCACAGCTGATGCTTTTATTAGTTGTAGATCTGGGGATATGTACATTTCTAATGGTAATTCGACAAAGAAATTCAATTTGTATCCTCCAGCAAAATCAATCACAGAAGTAGGAGACAATAAATGGGTTGATGATGAGGACACTATACAACCTGTCTTTACCATTTCTGAAATCAGTGAGGACAGTCAAATTCTGAACACATTAGAAAATTTTGTGACATTTTCAGAATATGACCCCACACGATTTTAGTTGGAATCTGACATAGAATATTTATCATCAAGACAAATGTCTCTTTACTCTATGGAAGAGTTTGGTAGTTCTACTATTGAGATTTTTCCAGGAAAAACATTGAATATCAAAAAACATTTGGAAGAATCACAACAAAAATAACTAATCACAATCTTGCAAAAACATTCTACTGCATTTGCATGGGAGTATACTGACATGAAAGGTATTGATCCTAAGACTTGCATCCATCATATCTATATTGAGGAAAACAGTAGACCAATTAGACAACCTCAAAGAAGGATGAATCCAAATCTTAGGGAGATAGTGAAAGAAGAGCTCCAAAAACTTCTCAATGTAAACTTCATTTATCCAATTTCAGATAGCAGATGGGTTTCTCCTTTGGTTATAGTACCTAAAAAGAATGGTAAATGGAGGGTATGCATTGATTACAGGGAATTGAACAAAGCAACTTTGAAGGATCACTTTCCTTTGCCTTTTATCGATCAGGTATTAGATACATTAGCGGGTAAAAAGTACTTTTCATTTTTGGATGGTTTTAGTGGCTATAATCAAATTCAGGTAGCACCTGAAGATCAAGATAAGACCACATTTACTTGTCCATGGGGAACTTTTGCCTACCGAGTGCTTCCTTTGGGTTATGTAATGCACCAGCAACATTCCAAAGAGCAGTACTAGGAATTTTTTCTGATCTAATCCATGATTGTGTAGAGGTTTATATGGATGATTTTACGGTTTATGGTAATTCATTTGAAGAGGCATTAGAAAATTTGGAAAAAGTTCTTATAAGACGTAAAGAAACAAACCTTTCATTAAGCCATGAAAAATGCTTTATGATGTTTACTGAAGGGATTGTTTTAGGACATCATATTTCGGGAGATGGGATTAAGGTTGATAGATCAAAAGTTGAAGTCATCTCCAAGTTACCTATTCCAAATTGTCAAAGAGATGTTAGAAGTTTTCTAGGATTTATTGGTTACTATAGAAGATTTATAGAAAACTTCACTAAAATAGCATCTCCACTCTTCAAATTGCTTACAAAAGACTGTGAATTTAAATGGGATCCTGATTGTCAATCAGCCTTTGAAAATTTGAAAATAAGAATATCTGAAGCACCTATCATGAGAGGACCAAATTGGAAACTCCCTTTCCATATTTCTACGGATGCTTCAGATACAGCTCTAGGAGCTGTGTTGGGTCAAAAAGATTTAGTTCCTTATGCCATTTATTATACCAGTAAAAATTTGACTCCCACAGAGTTGAACTATACTGTGACTGAAAAAAGAGTTTTTAGCTGTTGTTCATGCAATTAATAAGTTTAGACATTACATAACAGGCTATGAAACTTTTATTCATACTGACCATTCTGCAATTAGATATTTAATGAACAAACCTGTTACTAATGGCAGAGTGACAAGATGGCTCTTACTTTTGCAAAAATTCAATATTACTGTGTTGGATAGACCAGGAAAACAAAATACAGTAGCTGATTTCTTGTCTAGGATTCAGAATACTAAAGAAGATTCTCCTGTAGAGGATAAGTTTCCTGATGAATACTTGTTTGCGGTAACTATTAAAACTCCTTGGTATGCAGATATTGCTAACTATTTGGTTACAGGGAAACTACCTTCACATTTATTTCCAAGTGAAAAACGAAAAATTATTCAAGAGAGTTCAAAATATTCATGGATTTCTAACGAATTGTTTAAAACAGGGCCAGATCTTGTGATCAGAAGATGTGTCAGGGAAGATGAAATGCCTGATATTCTTAAGGATTGTCATGATGAACCATGTGGCGGACACTTTGCAGACAAAAGGACGACCTATAAAATCCTCTCTTTAGGATATTATTGGCCTTCCCTCTTCAAAGATGCAAAACAATATGTCAAAAGGTGTGACAGCTGCCAAAGAGTAGGGAAACCTACCCTTTCAAATGAAATTCCATTGCAAACACAGGTACTCATTGAACCCTTTGAAAAATGAGCTTTAGATTTCATTGGACCTATTAATCCACCATCTAAGCAAAAGAAGTATATATTGGTTTGCACTGATTATGTTACTAAATGGGTAGAAGCTAAAGCATTAGTATCTGCTACTGAAAATTCGGTTGTTCATTTTCTTTATGAGGATATTTTTACTCGCTTTGGTGTTCCAAGAGAAATTGTAACAGATCAGGGGAGCCAATTCACATCAAATTTGGTGGAGAATTTGATGGAAGAATACAAAATCAAGCACAGAAGATCTACTCCTTACCATCCACAAGCAAATGGTCAAGTGGAGTCCACAAACAAAGTTCTTGAAAGTATCATCACCAAAACTGTTCATCTACATAGAAGAGATTGGGCAGAAAGGCTTCCTGAAGCCTTGTGGGCCTACAGAACTACATGGAGAAATACAACAAGACATTCTCCCTATGAACTTGTTTATGGGAAAGAAGTTTTGCTCCCCATTGAGTTCCAAGTCAAGACCTTCAAGATAGCAGTTCAGTTTGGGATGGACTTATCAGAAGCCCAAAAGCATAGAATGGAGCAGTTAAATGAGCTAGATGAGATCAAACAAGAAGAAATTTTAAGAACTGATCTAGTTCAATATCAAAGAGATAAATGGCATGACAAGTACATCAAAGAGAAGAAGTTTCAAGAAGGAGATTGGGCATTGTTATTTGATTCCAAGTTTGAAGATTTTCAAGGAAAATTTCAGACTCATTGGCTTGGGCCATATGAGATTGACAAGATCTTTAGCAATGGAGCGGTAAGAATCAAGACCATTGATGAGTTTCAGACTCCTCTTATTGTGAATGGCCACAGATTGAAAGTTTATCATAAGCCACTCTCAAAAGAGGATTTTTTCAAAATGTTTCAAGAAAATTCTGCAATCAGGCTGGTACAGAAGAATTCTTCTTCTCCACCAGCCTAGCTTTTGTTCTTTCAATTGAAAAAAAAAAAAAAAATTGCATAAGCCTGAAAACCAATCACTGATTGGCAGTCTTATACAGAAAATATAGGGTGAAAATCAGGAACACCTGACACTCTATATTTTCCAAAAAAAAATCTCTCTCTTTCATTTCACAAGTTTTGTGACCACCCACTCCATTCCATTCCATTTCATTTCACTTCATTTCACTCCATTCCACTTCATTTTATCTGTTTCATTCCATTTCATCAATAAAACTCTTTTTCATGACCATTTCCATCTAGTCATTTGTCATCCGTTCATGTTTATTCATCCAAATAATAGCTGTGTCAGTTTCCGCAGCTGACATCTGTTTCCGCAGCTGACTCCAGTTTCCGCAGCCAGAAGCAGATTTTGCAACTACCACTCTATTTTCAAAAGAATGTACAGCCAGATGTTATTTCCATAATCATGAAATAAAATGCAGGTATGAGGACCAAAAAAATGAAGACATGGAGCATTCAAGATATCAATGAGGAGCAACTAATTGAAGACCAAGGAAAAGGCAAAGATTCCAAGGTATGAGTAAAATTCATTTCAAATAGCATTGAAAACACATTTTTATATAGTTCTAAACCATAAGCTCCATCCATTATGTGCAATGATTATATTGACAAACTCCGTAACCCTTTCATGATCTCCATATGATCTTCTCGCATTCATTCTCAAACGGTCCCATAATTAAACCCCCGATCTTCACTCATACTCCGATATTCCATCGGTGGCAATGAGACGTAATTGATTTGACCACAGCTTCTTACAGCCGCATAAATCCATAGCCGTTGTTTAAACGTGCTCACATTTATTTTGCAGCCACCAAATTTCAAAACACTGCCGGATGTGTTATACTCCTCCTATTGTTCTGTTAATCTCACAGCCGTATCTCTGCCGTGCTCACGAAAACCCTCTCTGTTCCGTTTCACTCCATTTCTCTCTCTGTTATGCTACAGCCTATATATCCACTCTCTGATATCTACCTACAGTCATTGTGCTCATTTCCGTGCATCCAGTCGTTCTACTTCCATTGAACCCTCACGCGGGCAAATTTTTGAAGAGCAGAAACAAGGATGGGTAAATTGCTAAGAGCAGAACCAGAAGGACCTAAATTCATGGAGGGATATCCGCAAGTAAGGGATATATTGAAGAAAGAAAAGTGGCTGCAGTTTATCCAAAAGTTCAGAGGCTATCATAAAGAAGTGACAAAAGCATTTGCAAGGTCGTTCAATGGCCTGGAAGTAGAGATTGGAGACCTTAAGTTTGCAGTGAACGAGGCATCTATAGCTACTGCCACAAAAATTCTTCAAGAGGGTGAGCGTTGGTTTAAGAATAAAAGCATTAGTGATGAAGCCTGGAGAATAATCTTACGAAACCAAGGTATGGACATAACTATCTTTAAAAGAGGAATTCATGTTCATGCATTGAAAGAGGAATGGGCTACTTTGCTGCTAGTTGTTCAAAAATTCATTACCTGTGAAGGCCGTTTTGGGTCCATGTATATGTACCATACCAGATTGCTGATGAATTTTCTAGATAATCAAACTCTCAATCTCCCATATTTTCTATTAAATAGTTTGAAGAAAATGTCTGTGACTGTTCAGAAGCATTTACGGGATATAGAACCACACCTATATCACCACGGTCTTGTAAAAAATTTGATTGAAAAAGAGTTAAAGGAGAAGAAAGACACATGGGAACAATTTTTGGTTAGAAATTTCTTTGAGGAACCTCAGGAAATTCCTGAAGGTAGCACATCAAGAAGGAGTAGGAGAAAAAGAATAAATGATGAAACTCAAAGTACTCCTACTCAAGAAATTCCTGAAGGTAGCATATCAAGAAGGAGTAGGAGAAAGAGAATAAATGATGAAATTCAAAATACTCCTACTACTACAATTGAAAGAACTGACAGGGAAGAGAGACTGTCAAAGAGGAAGAAGAAAGAAACTAAGGGTAAGAAGCCAATAACATCAAAAGAGAGAAAAAGTATTGAGGCTATACATCAAACCCCTTCTTCCGAAGAAGAAGATCATCAAGTGTTATCTGAAAGATTGGTTCATCTTCAGGAACAGTTGTCTATAGCCAAGAAAAAAGAGAAAGGGAAACAAAAGCAAAAGGACAGTGTTCCACAGCGTGTGAGAAGAAGTTCTAGACTTAAGGGGAAATTGAGGAAAACGCAAATGAAAGGACCCCATTTCATCGATTTGGGAGAAGAAACATCTGAACAGTCCCCAGCTGATTATAGTCCATCTCACTCTCAGTCAGTCAGTGAACCTGGTTCATTTCATTCTCAGTCGGACATTGAACATAGTCCATCCCATTCTCAGCAAGATGTTGATGTGAGCCCCTCTCAGCCAGATTTTGAAGATAACTCTCCTTCATGGCATTTTGGGGACATCTCAATAAAAATGACACCTGATATAGACCCCAAGCAGCAAGAAGTATATGATTATATATAATCCTTGGAAAAAGCAGCTACAGGTCCCAGTACTTCGTCCATTCAGCCTCACACAGTACAAGATGATTTAGTCCAATCACTAAAACATGAAATCTTTGAGCTAGAGCTTGTAAATAGACACATTAAAAATGAAAATGATACATTGAAGGAACAAGGCAAATTGGACAAAATCATTCATGATAATACCATGCTACATCTGGGAATATGGCAGAAGAAGAACAAGAAATTGAAAAGGAAATGCCAGAAGTTAAGCAGAGCACTGGTTAATATCAAATTTAGGTGCTTAATGAAGAAGCCCAGGATGATGGCAGCACCAAGGAAGAAGAGGAGAGGATTGGATGTACTGGCTGAAGTGTCAAGGCATATGAACTGAAGAAGGATTATCAAAATTTTGGTTGCATGAGGACATGCAACACCTTCACAGTGGGGGTATGTTGAGTCTCAAATCTGCATCTTTTCCATACACCTTTCTATACCTTTTTCATTCACCTGACCCTCCCAAGTTGTCAATATCATTGTATATTAATTGAAAAAGAGCATCTAAAATGGTTTTTAACTATATTTTTGTGTCTGCTGTTTGATTTAGATTTTTCTCATTTAGCTGCGGAATCTTGCCACTTTCCGCAGCTGCTGCAACTTTCCGCAACCATTTTGTGAAACTCTATGTTACAGGTGTCTTCAGGTAAAACGAGCCACATGGGCAAGTCAGAAATGATGTGGACATGGATCGTGTCCTATTGGCTCGGGCAAATTCATCTCAGGAGGCTGCGGTCAAAGGTGGCCAAGTGGAAGTCAACCGTAGAGTCCCACGGTGACAGGACTCTGTTTCTCGTCACGTGGAGATTTCTATGGCTGTTTCTGAATTGCGGAAGACAAATCAACACTTGTACATGGCTCCATAAGCCAAATTCAAGCATCCACTTCTCATAAATTTACTCCTCAACGCGGCCATGATCCCAGATCTTTGGACGTAATGGTTTACGTGTTTTGTATCAGCATAAACTTTAGGAAATTAGTTACATCACCTTCAGTTATAAATAACGCGTTTGCATACGCATAAGAGTTAGTTTTTATTAGTCTCCATTAGATTTATAATGTAATTACGTTGCCACTGTGCCGTAATATCACCTTTCTGTTATGACTGCATTTTAATATATAAGAAGACTCTATTTCCAAGCGTAATTCGTACTTGAAGTCTATTTCCAAGGCTGGTGTAGAGGGCCCCTGCACATGCTGAGGTTTTGTGCATTATTGTATAGTTATTGTTTTATTTCTTTAAGCTCATTGTGCCATAATTCATTCACATGTTTATACATTGCATCTTTCATGGTATATATGCTTCATTTCTGTTTATAATCTTTCATGCTTTACATCTTGCTTTTGTCCATAATCTTTCATGTTTTATGTTATTGTTAACTGATCAATGTTCTTGTTTCAGGTTATAAATAGGCAGCCCGGGCATTTTCATAAATTTTTGACTAATGACATGGAATTAATATTGTTCTGTTGCTAATTTACTTTTCTTAGTTTCTGTTTAATTTCAGTACTGCTTTGTTTATTTCAGTAGTTAGATTTAGATATATCAAATTGTTCATGTCATTTTCAGTTACCTCCGAAAGCCATAGCTGGACTGATGGTGAGGGATTGAAGTATGAATGTATAGTTTGATATTAGTTTACTTTCTGCAAGTTAGATATATTAAATTTCTCATGACATCTTCAGTTACCTCCGAAAGCCACAGCTGGATTGATGGTGAGGGATTGAATTATGAATGTGTAGTTTGATATTAGTTTACTTTCTGCAAGTTAGATATATTAAATTGCTCATGACATCTTCAGTTACCTCCGAAAGCCACAGCTGGACTGATGGTGAGGGATTGAATTATGAATGTGCAGTTTGATATTAGTTTACTTTCTGCAAGTTAGATATCGAGTTACTCAAGTTGTTTATGGTTACCTCCGAAAATCATAGCTGGACTAATGATGAGGGATCAGAAGATAAGTTGATGTAATTTGATTTAGATTTACTTTGTTGCAAATTTTGGATTTCTTTCAGCATAGTTTCTTTTGTGTTTAGACAGCAGCAAGGATAGTTTGGTTTCATGCTCACTAGTTCACTGTTTGATTTATTAGACTAGCAGCACATTTTCATTTCAGCAGCACATTTTCATTTCCTTTCAAGTTTTGTCATTGTATGTTTCAAATTCCTTTTTAAGTTTCAAGTTGGTAAATCATTATAGAGGATATCATTTCCTTGAACAATCATAACCATACTTGTTTTTACTTTAGAATTTCCATCTCACATTAGAAAACCAAAAACGACAAAAAGTTAAGAAATAGGTTATCTTGCACATATAGTGCGCCGCACTTCATCAGCTTACGAATCCCGGATTGATAAATTAATGTAGCAATTTAGGACACACTAAATTGAACAAACACTTGGTTCATTATACAATAGAGATAGAGGGGTTTTGAGTAGTTTCTTTCCCCAGAAAAATATCTTGTGTTGTGGATTGATTTGCTTTCTCTTACTTGATGTGATTGTATGATCATGTTTAATTTTCGTAAATAAATTGTAGAAGGATTCAGTATCTTTCTCTAGTCTATTGCATGATCAAATTGAATCCATTGGTATACTTTATTTTTTGTATAATTTATACATGGTATCAGAGCCCCGAGAATCACAATAGTGGAGAAGAAATTGAGTTTTTGTTGAATAATATTTAAACTTGCAGATAATTTCTTTGGAGTGACAAGCAGATCATGATGGTTTTCAATGGATTAAGATTGGAATATGCACTTGAGGGTAGTTATAATTATATCAAATGGAAATACAAAAATGGTGGCAGATATGGAGGACACGGTTTGAAAGAATTTTTTGATTATGATATTCCCAAGCCCGCAACAGCAGACACCGCTCTTCTTGATGCTTGGAAAAAGAAGTTATCAAGCGCGAGAAGGATCCTATTAGAGGGAGTTTGAGATCACATTTTATCGAGTCTCCATGGCAAGGAAACTCCATATGCTATGTGGAAGGCCTTGACAATTCTGTTTCAGAACAACATCGACCAAAGGAATTTGGCGCTGAAGGACAAGCTCAGGAAAATCAAGAAGGAGGAGGGCGAGACAGTACCAACATACTTGGTGAAGTTCACTCAATGTCGAGATGAGCTTGGAAGTGTTGGTGTGACCATAGCAGATGATGACTTGGTGAGCCTAGTACTTCTAGGCCTTCCCAAGAGCTGGCATAGTTATCAGGACTCTGTCAATGGGAGGGATAAGTTACTAGATTGGGTGTGACTTTTGTCGGATTTGGTACAAGAAGAATTCAGGTAGAATACCAGGGATGGATCCTCATCCAAGACTAATGACGAGGAAGATTGTGCCTTGGTCAGTAAGGAAATAAATCTAAGGGAAAGAAGTCCCAAGGAAAAGAGGGCAAGAGATTCTTTTCCAAGAGCAGATGTTTTCACTGTCACGAGCATGGGAAATATGCTTCGAATTGTTCACAGAAGAAGGAAAGCAAGAAGGAGCTTGCAGTTGCAGTGGGTGAAGCATTGGATTCACAGTTTGAGCTTGATTTTACTCTCATTACATGCATGGCCAACACTGTAAAGGGATGAATGTCGTATCTAGACTACAGTGCTTCGTTCCATATGACATGGAATAGAGATCTCTTCAGTTAATTAGAGGAGAAGGACCTCCAACAAAACATAGAGTTTGGAGATGATGAGAAGTATAGCGTGACCGTGATAGGTACAATTACCTTTCAGAGGGAGTCTGGCTCCCCTCTCAGACTAGCAGATGTTTTGTATGTTCGAGGCCTAAGGAAGAATCTTGTCTCTGTAGTGGTATTGGAAGAATGTGGTTATGAGGTGATGTTTAGAAAAGAAAAGGTGTTCCTTAATCACATAGCCACAAGACATGTGAAGCAGATTGGTTAAAGAGTCAAGAACCTGTATGTTCTCGAGGTTGAGGATGCATGAAAGGATTTGAGTAGCAAAGCAGTTTTTAATGACTTGGTGTTTAAGAGGGAGAAATTATCTCTCAACATGCAATCTCAAAAGTTTGTGGAGTAGCCACAATTGGAGAAGCAGAGAGGAGATCAAGTGGGAGAGTCCGCTCAACCAGAGACCTCCAGGAGGGGGGAATTTCGAGCCAGATGGGTAGAGGGAGTACATGAATCTATACCTCCATGTGGGAGGTGGGGTGATGTACAGATATGATCCTAAGAAGAAATTTTGGCAGGGTCCATTGAGATGGTGTGTCTCATGGATCGAACCTGGCTACGAGGATCCCACAGTACAACAGTGGCAAGAATGATCAGTTAGATTGATGTAGTCAGATGTCAGGAGGACATAAATCATAGTGATAGGTGTTGGATGTTAGAGCACACATCAGATTTGGAAGCAGTGTAGAGTGCATGGATGCAAATGTTAGCAATTCAGAGAGTCCAGTAGACATGTGAAGTAGGTAGCACCAGTTAGAAGACTTGGATGAAATATGAATTATACTGATTCAGTTGTTTGGAGGCTATTCGGTTTCAATATAGTTGCATGTGCAAACAACACTAGAGAAGTGTTTCATGCAAGAACATTCCAAAGGTACTGGATAGGGACATATTGATTCCTTTCTTTTTGGGAGGGAGTGTTGAAATTTGCAACAAGAAACAGTGAAATTGGCATCCAGAAAAAACATCTAGAAAATGGCACCCAGAAATGGCTACCATGCGAGGCTTTTGATTTAAATATTCCTTAATTAAATTGAAAGAAATATGTGTCAAATTTATTTATCCCTTAAATAAATTGGATAATAAATTATAATCTTATCTCATAATTACTTGTAATAGTTAACTGAGTGTGATAGACTCAGTTAGCTCATGAAATTCGAGTTGAGAGTGGTTGGTGAGGCATGTAGAGTGAAACTATTTGTTTTAGATTCCAAGCTAGAGTTAATGTATTAGTTTAATGCATGAGAAATCAGTTAACTCAATTAAGTGAATTAAATTCAGTCTAACTAGTTGTAACTGATTGTTGCACTAGTGAGAGGTCAAGTCAATTAAATCATATTTAATTCACATGCAGTGATCTATCAAGTGATTGATGATTTACTATTAATAGCTGCATCAATGTTAGTTTTGATGAAGACCCAGTTGATATAGAGGTTAAAGGGATGTTATCTATCAGATGTATTATTAGTAAATTTATGGCGCGCAATTACAAAACCATAGGATTTCCCATGATGTATTGCGTAGTTTTGGAAGGTTGAAATTCCTAATTAATAGGGATCAATTCTTCTTAGAATTTCACAAGCAAGGTAGGCTGAGCAATGACAGGAAATTGGCTAAGTGTTAATTGATTTTGTCTAGATCAGTGTGAGACAGTTGGCAGAGTGCATCAGACTCTTGTGAGAAGAGTGCATTGTATTGTTTCATGATTCCTTGGTTCATTATACAATAGGGAAAGAGGGGTTTTGAGAAGTTTCTTTCCCCAGAAAAATATCTTGTGTTGTGGATTGATTTTCTTTCTCTTACTTGGAGTGATTTCTCGACCGTGTTTGATTTCCGCAAATTAATTGTAGAAGGATTTAGTATCTTTCTCTAGTATATTGCATGATCAGATTGAATCCATTGGTATACATATTTCTTGTATAATTTTTAAATTTGTAAATGATGTAATGAAGAAAATAAAATTATTATTGTAGGCATTTCTTCATGGGTTTAATGAGAAAGTGATTTAATTTTTGTTGGATCTCATTAAGAGCATTAGGACTTTTCATTTAAGTAAAGGAATTAATGTCATGTATGAAGAGATGTTCTTGAGCATATGTCATGTATATAATTCTATGTCTAAATAGTCCTACAAAGACAAACACATTCATCCTCCAAACTCTATGAAGGATCTCAATGTCGACCTCTATATAAGGTGATAAAATTCATGTCGTCTCACACATCTATTCGGACAAACTTAGGTTGACTTATTTATGGACGAATCACTATAAATAGGAGGCCAAGCTCTTCAAGTTTTCCACAGTCCAAACTTTGTATACCTCTAAAGTTTTCGGTGGATAATACATCAAGATAAGTTCAAATCTCTCTAAATTTTTTGGATTAAGAGAACAAAAGTACAGTTTGGATCACACGGAAATTTTTGGATGGGTATTATAGTAAATATTTCAGACTATCCTCTGAAATCTCGGGCTAATTTCATAGGTATTTCGGTAACCTCAGTTCGGTGGACTTACAGTAATGATCTCAACATACTCAGTGCAGATCACAGTGGAATAGATGCTCATCAATATTAGTACCATAATGGTGTTCGGACCTGTTAGGGTCCTATAAATGATAGGATATCAAGGTGATTGAGTATTTTATTATTTGAATTTCATATTGTACGTGATTTTCAATATTCAAATGATTTCCAAAAAAAAATGAAAAAGAAAAAGAGGGCATGTCAAAAAAGAAAGAAAAGAAAAAGAAAACCCCACAAAATAATAGCATTGAAAGCATTGCAAGTCAAAATGTTACTATTGATAGGTTATTTTTTTCAATTCATACAGTTTAAGAATGATTGAACAAGTTTGAATTTTTTTCAAATAGGTTAGAGAATAAAGACTTACCAAACAGTTTACTCTTGGTAAGTCAATAGATAGGTAGAAATGAAATTGACTCAACAATGTAATTTGAATCAATTGGAGAAATAAGTACTAGGATAGGATATATTTTCATAAAAAAAGTAGAAGGACAATCTGGGCCTACTAGGTCAAATGCACCCTGCAAAGAAAAGAAGAAAAAAATGTTAGGTTAAAAAGAAAGGGTAGGTAGAGGAAGAGAAGGTTATTTTGAGAAAAAAACATGAAATTTTTTGGGAAAAACATGAAATAATATATCCTAAGTTGCAGAAGGGAGATATTTTATGTGTCAAAAAACTTAAAAGGATACATATCATAAGTTAAAAAGTATCATTTATACAGAGATATTCAGAAATTATACCTTTATATTTCCCTATTTTCCTAAGTTTTTCACTATCTATACATTCCTTTCCGCACATTTCATTTTTCCCCGAACCCACCATTCATCTATCACATCAACTCTCTACTCCCAACACTTTTCCCATCATCCTAAGCTCCATCATCTAATCAGACGGTCACTATTACCTTTCGGCCCCCCTGCACCATCCAAACTTTGTTGTTGGGGTGGGGGGGCGGGATCTGAAGTCAGTGGTATTGGGAGAGGCACCACCTAATACATGGCGGGTGCTCATGCTTTTTTACCCCCCTCAATAAACCCACGTACCATGCTCCACCCCCTCTGAAAAATTGTTTCTCCGATACCATAAATCACCCTCCTAACTGTGACCGTTATCCCTCCTCCTATCACCTCCCGCCACCTCATCCATCTGTTACACATACAATCAGCTCCGCTCCTACCCAAAATAAGTCCATTAGTTAATTAATGGGTTTAATAATTAATCAAAAAACCTATGCCATGAACAACAGGAAAAACAGAGCAATTATAAAGCCCAACCATCCCGCCTGGTTTCAAACTTTACAGATTTATCTCTACTATATATTTCTTTGGTTTTTACAGGTCGAGAATATCAAATTCCCATTTTTCTCCACGTTCTCTTCAATTCAATTCCAATTTTTTGGCCCACTAACCTACAACTACAACTAATTCTATTAGTACGCGACCAAAATCAACCATTCCACCCAAGAAAAAAGGTCAGGAATCCCCCTTTAATCCAATTATTCACCCTCCTATCGATCTCGATCATGTTAGCTTAGCTGAAAAGGATTTCAAGATCCATGAAATGCTCTATGAGTTTTAACTTTATGAAATTTATTGTTGGTTAGAGGACAAGCTCATAGATGGTGTGGATGATCTCTACCTGTGGGACACAAACCTACCCTACTATATCTTCCCTAAAACCCACAGTGCCCCTGAGTTCATTAGAAGGTGTTGTGCATGCTACATTCCTAACTAGAGAGTTGTAATTTCTCCAACAGGCGAAGTTGTATTTACAATTACAGCCACAACCATCATCCAAATGAAGCAGGGACCTTCAACCAAAAATGCTACCTCATTCTCCTGAGAGGCCCTCATAGACCTGTACCAGAAGATTGATTTTTATAAGAGAGCCTCAACCCTTGAGCTATTCCTCATGAAAAGACTCCTTTTCCTAAGAAAAATCCCCCATATCCCTCATCTTTATTTCCTAAGAGAACCAAGAAAATAGCCATAGTCCTTGCATACCTTCTAGAGTACTACTCAGATCAGTGGATAGATGAGCCAATTATAGGATTTTTTACTATATTGTCTACAGACTCCAAACCCTTAGTCATGTTTGATTTTAGCCAATTCTTGGCTGATAACATCCATGACTAGTTTATAAAATTTCATACTAAAGGAGTATTTAAATACACTTATGCCATTATCTATATGTTCTTATATTTTCAGGAAAAGAAATTTCAGTTTGAAATGAAGAGAATGGATGAAGATGGACATCCACAATCTATCATTTTTTGGACAACCTTACTGATGAAGGAGCAAGAAAAATTCAACTATAAACAGTTTTTTGAGCTATTTCTACATCCTGCAATGAGTATTCTGAATGGCACAGTTGAGCCCAGAATAAGTGAAGAAATCAAGAGAATAATGCATCTTTCAAACCAGTCCAAAACAATAGATTCGTATCTATACCAAAATTGAGGGTATATGGGTGTGAATTGCCACCCTAAAAGCTACCAAAATTCCTCCCCATGAGGATTTTTGCCCTCGAATATATTAGAAAAATTTTGAATGTAGATGAGGTGCATTTTGTCTCAGTAAAAAATAAATCATAGTTCAGGATAAAGTATGAGATAGGGCCATTTATATGCAACAACGGGGCAACAGGAGAGGAGGTTGACAAGAGACTAAAAGAGATGAAATTTGTTCCTAGCTTCACTTGGTATTATGATCTCTTTGGGGTCATTTCTAAACTAGGGGTTTAGAATAAGTCCCCACCCTATATTCATACACAAAGACCAGACATACTAGAGAAATTCAAGAATCTGATAGAGTGGGTAGAAAATACCTTGCAGGAGGTAAAGGAGCAGGCCATATCCACTTCAGGTTTACGAACACCTGTACCTCAACAAAAGAAAAGTAAAAAGGAAAAATAAGAAGCAACAGGAAAGAGACAGAGGGAAGAGCAGTCACCTTCAGTGACCAATACTTCCAAAAAAGAGTTCAAGATGAAGTATAGAAAAAAGGCCAAAATACATATGGACATTGATTAAGGTAAAGAGTAGGAGACCATACTTAACATCCTAGATTCTCCAAGATCATATCCAGTGGGAGGAAATCCTATCACTTCTCCTACTACTTAAACTTCTATCCAAAATCAGAAGTAGACCCTCTAAACAACTTCATCTAGTGCTGCTTCAAGGGAAATGGAGAAAACAATATTTGATACTTTTAGAGAGATCAAACTCAGGAATGAAATCCTGAAAAATACCACTTAGGCTCAATTTTGGAAGAAGATCTCTAGCTCACAAAGAATATTGTTATCTGCCTTTGATTCAAAGAAGGGGAAGATGCATATGGAATTTTTAGAAGCTCAGATTGTGAAACCCAAGGTGGCAGCAGACTGAAAGTAGAGTTCCTCTGAATTCAACATCAAGGACATCCACCCCATCGACCAGATGGAAATGCACAAACATACAAGAAAAATGATATATTCCACCTTAACTAACACAACCATGAATTTGTCTAAGTTACAGGTCTCCTTGGAAAATATACAATCTCATATCAATATGGAAAAGATCTCTTCAATGTCCAAGGATACAAGGATTAAAACCTTGGAAGACATGGTTGTGAAGATAGAATATGATCCATCAAATTTTTAGGCTGTGGAGGATATTATTAAGAAGAAAAATGAAAATATAGAAGCCTTGAAGAAGCAGCCGAAGATTTCAACTACATAGGACCCTCTTACAAAAGATATATATAAGAGATAAATAGCCAAAAATCTGACATGATGAAACTCATTATGGACCAGATTGAGCAATTGAAAATGATGGAGGTCGAAAAGGAAGAGATGGTCAAAGTGAAAGAACACGCTGCCAAAACTTCAATTGTTCCATTAGAGGTTGTACCTCTTAAAGCCATCCCTACATCAACAACTTCAACAACTAGAAAAAGAGATGTTGCAGATCAACTTGCTAAATCAGTGGAAAATATGTCATTGCAGATAGAGGAAATCAAAATATTGCAGGCCCAACACAATATTTTATAGGATCAGACGGGGAAGACTAAAATTGCTCATTATACAGAGTCACAAAAATATCAAAATAAGATAGAGATTCTGCAAAAATCGCTAAAAGAGTCATCTACTGGCAACACATTAGGAAAAATCAAGGAAATAATATGGACTAGCATCACTAAGTCCATGAATGAAATCTGGCCATATATCTAGATCATTTTTTAGCACAAGGACCTGATTGAGAAGGCTAATAAGGAAATTTTAGATATAACTAAGGACCTAGGAGACATGCCTAAGACAACAAACAAGATCATTAATTTCTTGAATACTAAAAATAGATATGATCTTGATGATCTAGGAGTGCATGACAGAACTAAAACAATTCTGGAGGTGAAGAAATTTCTTACACTAAGAAATTTGGTACAACAGCTGGAGGAAAAGTGTAATGGACTAGAAATTGCAGTCAACATATTTTTTAATAGGATTGAACCATTAACCAAAAGGGGCCTGCCTTCTCTTTTTGTCATAAATGACAGTTTAATGGCCATATATGACTACATGAAGAAACTCAAGAAAATTGCTAAGGATACAACAAAATTATCAAATATTAAAGGTGCAATGACAGGGAGAGCTTTCATGGAAGCTATGAGCAATGGTGTTTACATACAGCATGAGATAAAACACATTTTCGTGGTCCAACCCACATTTTCTCGATACACGGAGTTGGATGAAATATATCGGAAAGAAAAAAAATTATGTTCCCTCATGAGGATAGATGGGAAAATTTGTGCGTATACCAGGATGAGTGAAGAGCAGCTACAACCAGCACAATAGGACAGTGTAGCAACAGTCAGATCGTGCACATAAACGGTTAGAACATGCAGCAACAATTTCCCAGACAAAAGTGCCAGATGTCCACAATTTCTCAAATGACTCCACCTTTTTGGAGCACGTTTGTTTTAACATAGTTATGTTGTAATTAATAAGTAGATTGCCTATTTTGATACGACATCCTTCATATATTTAGTTTAAATACTTTATGCACTTGAAGTATCAGGGGTTGGACTATGATTATTGTAATTTTCTCTTTTGAGTTGTGTAATTTTTTGAGCTGATGATGTATCAATAAAGAATACCATTCATAGGATACTTGTGTTATATGTTACTGGTGATGTCTTTCCTTTTATGATATTTGTTTCCACTATGTTTCCTTACTATGTTTTACTCTAATTGTAAAACAGAAAGTGAAGAAGTAATATTTGTTATTGGAACACCTTATTTCAGGATGTGTTCGCAATATATATGTTTTCTTCTAAATTATGATTGAGAAATTATTGTATGCAAGATTTTCATTCATTACTGAAATCACTCATGCTTCATTTAGAATTAAAAATCCAGCAACTATAACTAGCTTTCCCTGTGATTACTCTTTGAAAAATCTGATGCAGCACCTATCTTTTGTTTGACTCCATAGCCCAATGGAAAATAATTAACTCAAAAAGATCACTTATCCAACCAACCAACCAACCAACCAACCAATCAAACAAACAAACAAGCAATTCAACCATCATCATAACTAGCCTAATATTAATTAAGGAAACAAAGCTAAATTATACAGAGAGAGCCCTCTCTGATGTTGGTAGGGATAGATCCAAACTTTAAACATAGTTTGATGTTGTCCAATATAATTATTCTTTCCAATATTAAAATTATAGAATGATAACATAGTGGTGACCATACTGAGGACACGAATTGAAAAAATTGTCACTTCTTTCGACTTCTGAACCCTGGTTTTTATAACTGTATATGATAGAAATATTTCATAAAGATTGGTTTTCTTTCATCTTTGTAAATAATTAGTGTGTGTGCTTTAGGCTTTATTTTCGGCTCCCAAAAGAGCCTACACTAGATCTCATCTTGACCCAAATCCTTAGGGAAAATTTTAAGGATGGAAGTTTATCTTAAAGTTTAGAAACCTTGGAGAAACTTACTAGTCCCTAATATGCAAATTGTAAAAAATTTGGCGATATTTTTGTAGAAATAATTATATTTCCAATTATTTTATATTAGTTAATATAATATTTTGACGATTTTTAAGGTAAAATAATGGTGTACTATAAAATTTGGGTGAATCATATTACAAAAAAATGGAAATTGGCGAATCTTTTTTTTTTTAAGCATGGGAAATTAGCCCACCTACGAATATTAGCCCCTAAACTTTTCCCTACAAATCCTGCAACTATAGTGGATAATCCTGAAATAATATTAAGAAAAACCATAAAATTAGAGAATCCAGGGAGAAATAACCCTCTTTCTAGGAAAAATTCTCTTCCTGAAGAGTTTCACTCTATACAAGACTTTGAATTTGACTTAAAATTTGAACAAGGTTTATTCATGACTAAATATAAGATTTGGGTAGATAAGACAATACTTGATCCATCAATTTTACAACAATGTCCAGTAAGACAAGTTTCTTCACAAACTTCATCTCACCTTCAGCTCCTACAGGATTTTCATGACCTTCAAGATTTGGTAACAAACTTTACTTCAATAGTAGAAGATGCTTATCTTCAAAAATCAGTTGAATTGTCTGCTTTAAACTTAGATGCTTCTTCTATAACTCCTCAGTATTCACACCCTAAGTCATCTAGTCCTACTGCTTTGGTGATTCCCACAAGTTCTCATTTCTTTCCTCATAGCACTACACCAGCTCCATCACATTTACTTCCTTTCATTACCCACCCTACTTCACCTACTTCTCATCTTCCCCCACTTATTGTTAATCCCCCTCTGCCTCCTCCTCCACCAATCATGGCAGCAAGGTATGCTCCATTGGTGCTATCTACACCTCTGGAAAACATGCCATAGGATTATCAGTAAAAAATTCCAACATATTGATAAGATGGATGATTTTTTTGACCTTCAAGAAGTTGATAATGAGAGTGTTAAGTTAAGAATTTTTGCTCAAAGTTTAAGTGGACAAGTAAGAAAATGGTTTAAAGTTTTGGCTCCCAACAACATTAATGATCTTCCTACATTTCATCAAACATTCCTTAATAGGTGGGAAGTATAAAAGAGCCCTCTTCAAATCTTATCTGAATATGAAAGCGTTAGGAGGGCTCCAGCAGAAAGTGTTCATGACTATTGCACTAGATTCAATAGTTTATACAATGCAATTCTTGCTCACATAAAACCACCCCAAGGTTTAGCTTTAGTGAAATTCCCAGATGGTTTTGAACCAGAAATGTTTTACCAACTCAGAGAAATAAATTCATCAACATTGGAATAAATGCAGAGGGACATAGTAAGTGTAGAAGCCAATCTGTTAGCAAAGAGAGCAAGAATAAGAAATGAGAGAAGAGTTACCATAAGAGATGAAAGTTCAATTTCCTCAGCTGATGCCAAAATTGAAGCCTTGAAAAGAACGACATAAATAATGATGGAAAGGATTAGCCTAAATGAAAGGACTACCCCAAGATAAAACTCAAAATCGTAATCAGAATCCCAGAAGAAATCCTCCTCAGATAAGACAAAGAGAACAGAGAGGCCCTGATCAGAAGATTAGGCCTCCATTTAAGGAAAATTATGCTAATGAAGATGGGGAAATAGTTGAATATGTAGAAGAAAATCAAATAAATAATTTAATAGGTGTAAATGAGGATGATACTTTTTTTCTCACTCGAGAAGAACATGAATAATTTTTGTTAACCCAAACTGAACTTGAAGCTGAAGAGGTTGATGAATACAAACAAGGATTTGAAAATTCCATCATGGAATTCCATAGGCAACACAATCTTAGGAGCAACAGAAATTTAGACATCTCCAGTAAAAATAACACTGAAAAATCTACCAAAAAGGTCTTTGAATCTGATCCTAAGAAAAATACAGAAGATCCTAAGAAAAGTTTAGATAATTCAGGAAACAAGACCACATAAAGCCCCACTAAAAGAACAGTTGATACTTCTTCTAAATCGGAAAAAACTGATGTCCCCACTATTAGTCAGCAAGCATAACTTGCCACAAAGATAGCTGCTAAAAAATTTGATTAAGAGCCAAACACCATTCAATATTGAAAATGAGTTTGCTAAATTAAAAGTTTATATCTCCTTAACTGAATTAATAAACAAAAATGTGTACATGACTCTGGTCATGAAAGCATTAAACATAGGGGAAAATACAGATATTGTTAATCTGAATGATGATCAACCTGAACTTCTGTTTGGACCAAAATTTGATGTTAAACCACAGGAAGCAGGTGTCCCTCCATTTTATGTCAGTATTAATGTTCATGACAAGATTCTCCACAATGCAATGTTGGATTTAGGTGCATCTCATAAATAAATGCCAAAAGCTGTTATGGAAAAACTTGTCCCTGAAATTATTAGACCTTACAAAGACTTATATTCATTTGATTCTAGAAAATTTAAATGTTTAGGTCTTATTAAATATCTTTGTGTCACTTTCGCTCAAATCCCAGCTAAGAGTCTAGTAATGGACATAGTAGTAGCAGGCATCCCTCCTAATTATGGCATGTCTTTGTCATGCTCATGGGGAGAAAAGTTACAAGGAACTCTTCAAATGGACATTTCTTATGCCACAATACCAGTATTTGGTCAAAAGATGATATTATATAGGGAAACCTTGATGAAGTATATGCTGAGTAGCCAAGAGAAACCACATAACTACCCCCTTTAATCTGTTGATTATGACCTTGATTATTTCATTCTTTATAATGATGGAGACATTGATGCACAAGTTACCAAGGTAGAAAAAAACTATGTTGAAAAGCAGGAAAACCCGATGCAAATTGTACCACTAAACACTTAAACTGATCCTTTTTGGAACATGAGTTTTGATGGCTCATGTGGAAAATCGGGCTCAGGGGCTGGTGTTTGGGTGAGAAATACAGAGAATAATCATGCAGAAGGTAATTCCTACAAACTTAAATTTCAATGCCCTAATAATATAGCAGAATATGAGGCACTTCTCTTAGGGTTACATTTTCTGGAAAAGTTTGGAGCCAAAAGAATTTATGTTCAAGGATATTCTGAATTAATCATAAAACATATCAAAGGATAATACAATGCAAAACATCCTAGATTGAGAGCATATAGAAATGTTGTGATTGAATTTCTAAGAACTTTTGATGAATATGATCTTGTTTTCATTCCACGAAATCAAAATATCCTAGCTAATGGTTTGGATTTTTCAACAAGCACTTGTAAGTTTCCTCATCCCAATAAAGAATACACTGTGGAAGTTAAACATCGTCTAGTTGTTCCTAATAACATGAGATATTGGCAAGTTTTTGGGAACAATAAACATATTGAGAGTTTCTTACAGTCAAAGGATGAGTTTGAAGATAGTTGTATAGATTTAGATTGTGAATTAGAAAATCAAATTGATGTATAGGATAATATAGATAAGCAATTTGAGGTTTCCGATGTAAATAACTCAACAAATAAAAGTGTACATAAATCAAAATTGCATGAAAAAGACCCAGAAAAAGAAGAATTTGAGGTACTTCATCTTAAATATAATGTCCTACCTATAGGACTTGTCCCTTTAGAATAACTTTTTGATTTCAATGATGTAGTGAAAAAACCAAAAATAGAACCCATAGGAGCAAACATATAAGAGTGTAACATAGGTAGTGAAAAAAATCCCAAAATGATAAAAATGTCAAAGGCACTGCCTATTGTTACAAAAAAAAGGTGCATAGCCTTGTTCAAAGAGTTCATAGATGTTTTTGCATGGAGTTATGAAGATCTGAAGGCCTATGCCACTAGTATCATACAACATAAAATACCAATAAAAGAAGATCAAAAACCATTTAAACAAAAACTGCATAGGATAAATCCTGTCCTAATGCCTTTGGTTGAAAAAGAAGTAAATAAAATGTATGATGCTAAAATCATAGTTCCTATTAGATATTCTAAATGGGTATCAAACATCGTGCCTACAAGAAAGAAAACTGGAGAGATCAGATTGTGCATTGATTTCAGGAATCTAAACAAGGTCTCCTTAAGAGATAAATACCCACTACCAAAAATGGATCACATATTACAAAGGGCATTAGGATCTAGTATGATTTCTTTATTAGATGGTTTCTCATGTTACAACCAAGTCCTAGTACATCTTGATGATCAAGATAAAACTGCATTCACTACACCATGGGGAACTTCCATGTATGTGAAAATGCCTTTTGGATTGATGAATGTTGGAGCTACTTTCCAGCGAGCAATGGATATTGCTTTTGCTGATGAAATTTGGAATTTTATTGTGATTTATATTCATGACATTACTATCTATTCAAAAATTGATGAGAAACACTTGGCACATCTAAGAATATTTTTTGAAAAATGTAGAAGGTTTGGCATCTCATTGAATTTTAAGAAAACACTTTTTGGTCTTGAAGAAGGAAAACTTCTCGGTCATATTATTTCTAAGGATGGTATTAGGATTGATCCCAATAGGATTGAAGGTATACTAAAAATCAGTCACCCAAGTAACCTTAAATAACTTCATTATTTATTGGTAAAATCAATTTCCTAAGGAGATTCATTCCTAACTTTGCAGAACTTCTTAGAAACATAACCAACATGCTTAAGAAAGATTCAGGAATCAAGTGGAATATTGAAGCTAAACAATCTTTTGATTTAGTTAAGCATGCATTAACAACAACTCCAGTGCTAATTAACCCAGATTTTACCAAATATTTCATAATATTTTCTTTTGTCTCTGACTCATACTATTGCAACCATCCTATTGCAGAAAAATAGTGAAGGATTTGAACAACCTATTGCATTATTCAACAAATCTTT
This sequence comes from Pinus albicaulis, assembly GCA_034641835.2. Classification (NCBI taxonomy): domain Eukaryota; kingdom Viridiplantae; phylum Streptophyta; class Pinopsida; order Pinales; family Pinaceae; genus Pinus; species Pinus albicaulis. Next base: position 1,220,675,857 of record CM076574.1, read on the forward strand.
AAGGGATGCTTCTTTGAAATACAACATTATGGAAAAACAAGCCTTTGCATTGATTAAAGCAATAAAAGATTTTAGAGTACATATTTTACATTCCCATATTATTGCTTATGTTCCTAATGCAGTGGTCAAAGACATTTTAACATAGAAGGGGCCTAATGGAAAGAGAGGCAAATGGATTGCCATAATTCTGGAACATGATTTAGAAATCAGACCCACCAAATTGATCAAAGGACAAGGATTGGCCAAACTTATGGCTGAGTCAAATTTGCAGGCATTAGATATCAATATGATTTGTTCATTGGATGATCAAGAGGAACACATGACTCCACAAATTGATGAAGCATTCTTAAACTCTCCTTGGTATGCAAACCTTTTATGTATTTTATTTAACTTGAATGATCCTCCTGGTCTGATAAAACCAAAATCAAGGTTTTTGAAATTGAAAGCAGTTAAATTTTGCATTATGGAAAATGTAATATATTGGAAAGATAGTGGGGGTATTTTACTTAAATGTTTATTAAAGGATGATGCATAAAACATTATGCAGGAGTTCCATGCAGGTGACTGTGGTGGACACCTTTATTGGAAAACTACAGCTAATAAAATCCTTAGAGCTATTTTTTATTGGCCAACTCTATTCCCTGACATTCATAGGATAGTAACTTCCGATCATAAATGCCAAATGTTTGAAGGAAAGAGAAAGTTGTTGCCCCTTCCATTAAAGCCTATTTATGTGGAAAGTGATTTCCAACAATGGGGGTTAGATTTCATTGGTGAAATTCATCCTCCATCCTCTACCCAACATAAGTGGATTCTTACTGCCAAAGACTACTTTACCAAATGGATAGAAGCCACTCCTTCCAGAAATGCCATTGATTATGTCATTATTAAATTCCTTGAAACAAATATCCTTTCTAGATTTGGTTGTCCTAGAAAACTCATCACTGATAATGTTGCAACCTTCAAGTCCAAGAAAATGGTTGATTTCTATCATAAGTACCACAGAAATTTGGGATATTCAACAGGTTATTACCCTCAGGGTAATGGATTATCTAAATCCTCAAATACAATTTTGGTGAATATCATAAAAAATCTCTTGGAAGACAACAAGAAATCATGGTATAACAAGTTGGTCAATGCACTTTGGGCTGATAGACTTACTACCAAAAAATCAATTGGCATGTCTCCATACCAATTGGTCTATGGATTGGATGTAGTTTTTCCTTCCTTTTTAGGAATTCCAGTCATGAATATCATTCAGGAAATACAATCTGAACCAAATGATGTATAGAGAAGGATCAATCAAACTATTCAATTACAAGAGTCAAGAGAAGAGGTCTATAACAGGACCCAAGTTGTTCAAGAAAATATCATGAAGATTTTTTATAGAAGAACAAAGGTTGATGATTTCCATTTATATAACAAAGTTTTGAAATGGTATTCTAGAAGAGAATACAAAGGTAAACATGGAAAATTTGACAACATTTGGCAAGGGCCATACATTATTGATGCTTTTAGAGGAAATAATGTATATTTCCTTAAGGAGCTAGATGGAACAAAGGTACCTGGAGGTCCTGTCAATGGCAGGATGTTGAAGCAGTACTTCTCTTAAGAATATAGATTGATCGTTCATCATTGTAAATACCATAGTTTTGTAGTTTGTGATTTGGATAACTCATTAACAAAGGTTGAAGCCCATGGAGAAGGCCCTAAGCATGGTTTGATGAGCTGTCATAAAACATAAAAAGAAATCAAATGAAGACTTTGCAGAAAATGGAGTACTCAAGGCTAATAATCTTATGTTCTTAACACTTCACTTGGAGAAGTGCCATCCCCTGCTGGAGCCAATATTAGGATCCTATAAATTATAGGACCTCAAGATTATTGAGTATTTTATAGTTTCAATTTCATAATGTACATGATTTTTCAATATTCAAATGATTTCCAAAAAAATTGAAAAAATAAAAAGAGGGTATGTCAAAAAAGAAAGAAAATAAAAAGAAAACCCCACAAAAGAATAACATTGAAAGTGCTGCAAGTCAAAATGACACTACTGATACGTTAGTTTGTTCAATTCATACAGTTTAAGCATGATTGAACAAGTTTGAATTTCTGTCAAATAGGTTAGATAATAAAGACTTACCAAAAAATTTAATCTTGGTATGTCAGTAGGTAGGTAGAAATGAAATTGATTCAATAGTGTAATCTAAATCAATTTGAGAAATAAGGACTAGGATAAGATAGATTTTCATAAAAGAGAGAGAAAGACAATCTGGGTCTGATAGTTCAAATGTACCCTACAAAGAAAAGAAGAAAAAATGTTAGGTTAAAAAGAAAGGGTAGGTAGAGGAAGAGAAGGTTATTTTGGGGAAAAACATGAAAAACTTTGGGAAAAATGTGAAATACTATATCCTAAGTTGTAGAAGGGAGAAATTTTATGTGTTGGAAAAATTAAAAGGATACATATCCTAAGTTAAAAAGTATTATTTATACGAAGATATTCGGGAATTATACCTTTATATTTCCCTATTTTCCTAAGTTTTTCATTATCTATACATTCCTTTCTGCACATTTAATTTTCCCCTGAACCCACTATTCATCTGTCACATCAACTCTATACTTCCGACACCTTTCCCATCATCCCGATCTCCATCATCTAATCGGACAGCCACCATTAGCTTCCCCCCCCCCCCTACCATCTGAACTTTGTTGTTGGGGGGTGGGGGGGGGGGGTTCTGAAGTCAGTGGTATCGAGAGAGGCTCAACCTTATACGTGGTAGGCACTCATGATTTCGTACCCCCCCTCACCAAACCCGACTACCACGTTCCACCCCCTCCGAAAAGTTTTTTCTCCAATACCATAAACGACCCTCCTGACTGTGATTGTTATCCCTCCTCTTATCACCTCCTACCATTTCATCCATCTGTTACACATCCAATCAGCTCTGATCTCACCCAAAATAAGTCCGTCAGTTAATTAATGGGTTTAATCGTTAATCAACAGACCTGTGCCATGAACAATGGGAAAACCATAGAAATTATAAAGCCCAACCATCCTACCTGGTTTCAAACTTTACATATTTATATCTGCTATAGATTTTTTTGGTTTTTGTAGGTCGAGAAGATCAAATTAATGTTTTTCTCCAGGTTCTCTTCAATTCAATTACACTTCTACGCCTCGCTAACTTGCAACTACAGCTAATTCTATTAGTCTGCAACCAAAATCAACCATGTCGCCCAAAGAAAAAAGTCAGGAACCCCCCTTTCATCTAATGATTCGCCCTCCGATCAATCTCGATAATGTTAGCTTAGCTAAAAATGATTTCAAGATTCACGAAACGCTCTATGAGTTTGACCTCTTCAACATTTATTTTTGGTTAGAGGCCAAGCTCATAGATGGTGTGGATGATCTCTGCCTGTGGTGTTAGTCATCAGTAAATTTTCACTATCTGTAGATGACTAAGTATTGGTTCTATATTTCTAAAAACAAAATTCCCTGAATATTGTTAGTTTTATAAATCTCACTGCCTTCATTATCCTTGTAGGAAAATTTTCACTATTCTATCAACCATTCCTTTTCATGGTCACCCTACCACTCCTGGAGGACTCCTTGTGATCTTGTGTCACTCATATCCATCCTTTTTCCTGCATATGAGCTCATTACTCTGTTTTTCCCTTTCCCATAACCACACTTGCCATCTAGGGTTTCCTATAAACCTACCTTTTCTCATGTTCCCCAAGTTCATTGAGCATTGATGGCCTCAAAACTATCTTTGTAGGATCTTTAGATAAATCAAGTACATTGGATTTTGGATCTTCAATGCATCACTTTGTCAATACTCGGTTTTAGACTTGAAGCCTCCAATACCAATTTTTAGTCAAAGGTCATATCAAAGAAACCCTCACTAGGTCAATTAGGGTTTTACATGGTTGAAGGTCATCATTAGGTGTTTAAGGCACCACCTTACATTTGCTAGAAAGTTTCCAAAGAAGTTTGTCTTAGAAAATCATAAATTGCAAGTAAAGGAAGACAAGAAACGAGTTGGTCTTAAAGAGAAACTAGGGTTTTTGAGCTTGATTAGACCAAGTCAGTATTTTCAGGCACCTGCAAATAAGAAGTGGCCAAAGAAGATAAGAAACATGGTTTGAAACTCCATGGTACAGATAGAAGAAGGTTTTGACAATGATGCCTTGTGTTTAAGTTCCTAAGGTTGTCAAAGGTAAAAATAGCATGCTTCAAAGATCAAAGGGAAGAGCCACTTCAGAGTTCTCATAACACCTACTAAGTGAAAGTATTAAAGGACATAAACAAGCCAAGGAAAGTCAGCTTTGTCACTCAAACAAACCTGCAAAAGGAGAAGGCAAAGAGTATCAATGAAAAGAGGGTCAAATTATCATTTCAATCACCTACAAAGCTGCAGTTGTTAAAGGGATGAAAAACATGATGTTGAATTCCTAGGTGGAAACCAAGGATGATTTTAAAGGTTCCTGCTATGTCAGAATGAATATGTCAAGTTTTCAAGATCAAAAGGGACAGAAATTTCCTAACTACCAGCCAAGGTGAAAGAGGCTTGAAGACCTTAGAAAATGGGTTGCAAATTTAAGTTGAATTCATAAGCTCATTAAAACTCATCTAACACTTCAGACAAATCAGTGTTTCCTTGCAAAGAATAGAAAATTTCCAAAGGAGGAGAATCTGTGAAGTTTCAAGTCAAAAAATTCACTAAGTTTGTGGCACTGCACGCCTAGAGGCAGGCATTGCGCCCCTGGCCATTTTCCCTGTGTATTTTATCAAAGAGTTGCGCGCTTGGAGGTAGGCGTTGCGTGCCTGCCTGATTTGCCTGATAGGCCCAATGGAAAGACTTTGGTACTACGCGCCTGGCACACATCACTGCCTCTTGCCCGACCCGACCCGACACATCGTTCATGCACTGCGCCCTTACCCGCATTTTCCCGACTGATAAGACACCCCGAGCAAGCGTTGCGCATTTGGCCAGGAGGGCCCTCCATGCTAATTAGTCCTCCAAATCAAGTCAAGGCTGCTTCAAATCACCACCAAGGCTTCTCCAAAGCATTAGTAGGGATAGATACAACTCATCAAGCCCTTGTCAAGAATTGTGGAGATTTTTAACATAGGGAGATTGAAGACCTAAGGAAGGAAACCCTAAAGAAATAACCCTACATTTTATGCTTGAAAACACTGTGTGTCCCTCCCTCATATGCCTACATAGAAATACCAGTCAGAACAAGGGTAAATTAGGGTGGTTCTAGTGGCTTAAAATTTGTCATCCATCCAAGCTTAATAAGCTCTTGCCCTCACATTGCAAACAGTTTAACCTCACATTTCCTTCTTTCATTTTTTATTAACATAAGTGCAAAGTGTGATAAAGCAGAGTTTTTACGAATCAGCAAAGGATGGTCATCAAGTTTTTCTAGCCTCTCATTCAACCTGTTATACCTGCATACTCACTCAGATCATTCACTTACAGTGACTGTCATCCTCCATCCCTTCATCTCATTTTTTGTGTAGTCTTAGGGTTTGGTTCAAAAGTAGCGGTGGTAAAAATGTGAGAAATAGACAACTGCGGCAATAAGGGCAAGAGAAATAAAGAAGATTCTAATGAAAGAGATGACCATGAAGAAACAAATAGTGAGGGCAGTAAGGCTAATGTAAATGAAGAGGAAGTTAGTGTGATAATGGCAATGTAGGAGGAAGTGAAGAATAGGACAGTGAGATAAATGGTGATGAAGCACAAGTCAGTGGATCAAATGAGGAAAATGATGAAGAAAGCAGCAGAAATGATGATGACAGTAGGTCAAAGTGATAATGAGGGAAAACCCTCAAGGAGACCAAAGGAGGAAGAAAAACTTGGTGACATGGCTGATACATCCTTTAGAAAACCTCCCAAACATAATCAGTTGAACTAAATGCAACTTTGGGCACATTTCTGCACTTGTGAAATTTTGACTGTTTTTAAGGGCCAAGGCCGTAGTGCCTCCTCAAGCATCCATTGAAGGCAACCTTATCATTTTTGGGTTCATCTCACCAATTATATCATGCACGCCAAATTTCAGGTCATTTGGGGTAGTTTTGGTCCTCCAAAAGGGTCAAAAACACCCAAAATTTCACCTTTCTGCCTTCTTTTCAGGGTTGGCGCTACACCCTTAGCAGCCTTGCTATATTTGGTTTCTAAATAGGTAAATGAAGCCCAATCAGAAACCCAAGGGAATTTTTGTAAATCAGATTCGACAAGCATTCCAACGAGTTATCACGGAGCTCATTCCGACATCGGGAAGACCTTCAAAACTAGTTGCAAGTTGACCTATTTTTCCATTGCAGGCGCTGCGCCCTTGGACCTCAAAGCTGCGTCCTTGTAAAAAAGTCAAAAAAACACACTAAGATATTTTTGGAAGTTATTGAGGGCCTCAAAGTCAGATTTTTTTCCAAAGATAGGTGTTAGGAGATATTTTTCATTTATTAGAATAGGATATTTGTGCCTTGGGCCTTGCATGGTCTCAAAGGACAAAATTGATATTTATGAGCAATTAATGGCCTCCAAAACCCTAGTTAGGGTTTTGACTCTACTTTGAATGATAAATATTGGATGAGGGCCTCATTGTTCATGTTGGTTGGTTGTTGGTTGTTACTTGTTAAACTGAGCATAGGCTCTGAGTTGTAAAGATTTTTTGGCTTTGGAGCCTTGTAATCCTTTTGGACTGAATGACAATGGAACCAAGAACTTTGAAGGATTCATGAACATAGATAATGGTGATGTTTTTCTCATTTTGTTCTGTTTTTCACATGTTTTACATCTTGTTTCATCTTTTCCTTGCATTAGAACAAAAAATTTAGCTTAAGGTTTGTTATCTAATCTCATTAAGTCTGTATGTTTCTCTTGCTTTCATGTTTTCCTCTGTTAGGTCAGTTTAGAGAATTCTTAGTTTCTCTCTAAACCCACTTAGCTTTTTTATCTCATGAATTATTCAACGGAGTCAGTTCCAAAGAGGTTTATGGTTAGTCTTGCCCTTTGGGATCACTTTAAACATTTTTTTTTAGGTCTTTACTTCGAAGTATTGCTAGTTAGGGTTAGCTAAAGAGGTTTATGATTTTCCATGCCCTTTTGTTCATCTTAAATAGTTGCTTTAAAGTTACTTATAGTATTATTAAGGAATATTAGGAGTTACCTGCTTCTTGATCATCACTTTTTTTATCTTGCATGTTTTCTTTCTCTGAAGGTAGATCGCTAGAGAGGTTAGGAGTTCCCTACTCTCTAGGGTTTACTAGATTGTTGCCTTGATGTTTGCTTGCTAGGGTTTGGTCAAAGAAGTATGGTATGCCCTGTCTTTGGTTTTATCTTCATGCATAGTATTATTAGAGGCCTTTCTTGTGGTAGTATTTGACAAAGGATTCTTAACTGCCCTTTGCACCTACTCTGTTCACAATTTATTTTTCACTTCACTCACCTAAGCCTTGAAGATCCATTTGGCCCTGTTAACTTGCCCTTCGAAGCATCCTTGACCTGTTATTGTACCTTTCTAGACCTATTTCAGACTCCATATCCCAATGGTCTAAAGCTCTCCTACTCTATCTGTTTTCCTTGACAACCTACGCAACTAATCAAAACAAACTAACAAACCCTAAACCTAATAACTAGCCTAAAATCAAAACCCTAAAATCTATCAAATTCACATCTTTTGCACAAGCATAGAGAGAGCCCTCTCTGAGTCCAAGAAGGATAGGTCCTAGGACTCCAAAGATTGGTTTGATGTTACCATTGTACATTTTCCCTTGCCAATCTGACAAATTACTAGGATCTAACATAATGGTGATCACGGTGGGACCTTCTGAGTTAGTGACAAACTAAGAATTCCTTAGGACCTCAGAAAACCCACAAACATACTTAGATTGGTATTCATTTGTTGATGGTGGACAATAAATATATCCTTAAACAGTAAACATCATCCACCTGGTGACTCCACTGGTCTTCAATAGCCCTGTTGGCCCCACTAGTTCTCATAGACTCCCCTAGGAATGCATTAATCATGCTGATGGTGGACAAAAAAGTTGAAGCCCTCCGCCTTGGGACTCCAAAACTCTAAATAGACCTAAAGAATCCACTGGTAGAGAACTCTATACTAGTTATGAAGTTAAAATAGCCCTTTCATCTAATTGATTGACAGAAATGGATCCAAGGATACAACGGAGATATGCTCCGAAGAACAGAGATCATATCCCTAGATTCCCACACAAAATTCCTCAGATAGATTGGTTTTCAAACCTACCTATATTTCAAGATGAAAAATTTGATGACCCATTGTTACATCTGATCAAATTTCATATACATGTATGGAGGTGAAAGGTTGAATGGCATGAGGACTACCTCATGAAAAGTTTCATGGGGACATTAGAAGGGAAAGCTAGAGAATGGTATGAAGGCCTAGAACTTGGCACCTTGTTTTCTTTGAAATATTTCCACAAAGTATTTTATGAACACTATAAATAATATGGTCCATCTATGTCATTAGTTGAAAATTGTTGTGATCAATCTGAAGATCTCATACAATACCTTGTAAACATTGATGAAGACTTGGGAAATTAGCATCTTGAAAACCTATTAGAAGCAGTTCATGGTTTTCATTCTCAAATCATCTATCATGGCAGCCAAGAGGAGTTGGTTGAGGATGAAATCAATTAGGAAATAAAGGAATACCCACAGGATCTCTCTAAAGGCACAAGTGATGATTCATCATCTCTTATAGGTGAGGCTCAAGAAGACATTCAACCTCAGAATCAACCTTCACAAGAGGAAGAGAAACATCATGGTTCTGTCCAAATAAAGAGAAAAATGCCTTCTCCTTTAGCTGAAGAGGAAATAAACCAGCTTCTAAACATGCAACCAGCCTCTAAACCTTCATGTGGGCAGAACATTTCTATTTATCCTCATGCTAATCTCAACTAACACAGAGAAGAAAATGGATGTATAGATCAATTCAAAGAGAAACAATCTGGTAATACAATATGTTTGATTGGTGACATTACTTATTTTGATGATTTTCCAAAGTTTTATCAGTATGATAATTGTCATGTTCCCCAAACAGAAGCTAATCTTGCAAAGAAATCAACATCTGGTTTGTGGGAGGAAGTTCAATTTCATCAAAATCAACCAATACATATCAGCTATGACACTAATGAGGAAAGTCTAGAAAATTTTCAAGTAGGTGAAGAATCTCTGACTCTTTGTTCTAATTCATTTCAGTCCATCAGAAATAACTTTCATGTGATTGGAAATCAAAAATCTTTTAGTTTTGATGTTGAGGTTGGAGAGGATGATGAACTTCCTGAGCAAGTTGTTAATGAGAAACATTCCCCTGAAATGGTTGAAGAAATATTTTGTGACATGGAAGTCTCCTTAACTCCAAATTTGCAGCCACCAAGTTCCATTGAATTTCAAATTGCAGATGAAGGCTTGGAAATTGATAAACATAGAAATTTTTTTGCACTGCCCTCTCAAGAATATTTGTTGCCAAAGAGTGATCCTGCTGATCAACATGATGACCTTCACACAGATTTCAGCCCACTCAATTAGAATACATCAGGTTTGTTGGAGGATAATATTGCAATATATGATGAGGCTGCCGACATAGATGATCATGAGGAAGAGCTGGAGTTTCTTGTTCAAAAGAGTCCCAAGCATAGCCAAGTGAAGGAAGGAGTAGTTTTGAATGAACTTTATTTCTCAAATCCTCTAAGTTAGGTATTATTCCAAGATCCTTTTGCTAAATTCTTAGAGATATTTGAAGTAGGATTGTGTTATACCAGAAAAAATTTGTTGCAAGGTTTAAAGAATACTTTAGGCACTACTGTTCAAACACAAGTAAGGTGGAAGTGGCCTTTTTATTTTTTCAACACACTCAAAGAGTTTAACAAATATCACTCATAGAATTACCTACTTGATTGGTTATATTGGAAAAGAGAGTTCAATAAATGAATATATCATGTTTAAGTTATATTAGGATAGATAGGTATGCAAATAAGCTCAGCACTATGAGCATCTTTCTAGTTTTTTAGCCTTAGAATTTTGATCTAGAAAAACAAAAATACAAAAAAAGAGAAAAGAAGAAAAAGAGGGCAGATTTAAAGAAAAGGTACAACCCCATACCAAAAAAGAGTATTGTTGAAAGTGTGCACGACTAAACACCACTACTTGAGGAAGAATGTCTTGTTCAATCATCTAGCCTAATCATGACTGAACATGTTTTAAATTTCTGCTAATAGGTTAGTGAAAGAAGACTTGTCAAACCATGTAAGCTTGACTTGTCAGTAGATTATATTAGGAAATGATTGTTGGTTCCCAAAGCATAAATCTGAACCAAAGAGAAGAGAGGGATACATAACAAATGATAGATCACAACCCTCATGTCTTCTAGTTTCGATTGTATAAAAATAATGTTTGTGTGCAGCTTGTCCAAATGCCATAGCCCATGGCAAATCAGACTGCTTAATCTTGGTTTGATCATGTTTTGAATTTCATGTCATTGTTAGAGAATAAAGTTTTTCAAACAAATTAATCTTGACAAATGAGTATACTAGGTAGAGAATAGGAGAATTCATTAACCTAATCTGAACTCTTGGAAGTGATAAGGGTCCAATTAGATAGTTTTATATCCTTTCAAAAGAAAATAATGTCAAGGGTTTGCCAGTCCAAGTGCACCCGATGAAGAAAAAATGTTATGCAAGGTATGATGGGTAGGTAGAATTAATGTTGAAGCAATCATGTTTTTTTTTCATATTTTATGAGATCATAGCTTCAAGATAACATCAGCAAATGAAGGAAAAAAGATCTGCCAAGTACAAGTAAGGTACTGGTCTTCAAAACTTAGAGATTTGAACTCTGAGGTCTTGTACACCTCCTAAAAAGGAGTTGCCCTCCCCAAGTGGAGCCACTGTTAGTCATCAGTAAATTTTCACTATCTATAGATGACTAAGTATTGGTTCTATATTTCTAAAAACAAATTCTATGAATATTGTGAGTTTTATAAATCTCACTGCCTTCGTTATCCTTGTAGGAAAATTTTCACTATTCTATCAACCTTGCCTTTTCATGGTCACCCTGCCACTCCTGGAGGACTCCTTGTGGGCTTGTGTCACTCATATCCATCCTTTTCCTACATATGACCTCATTATTCTGTTTTTCCCTTGCCCATAACGACACTTGCCATCTAGGGTTTCCTATAAACCTACCTTTTCCCATGTTCCCCAGGTTCATTGAGCATTGATGGTCTCAAAACTATCTCTGTAGGCTCTTTAGATAAATCAAGTACATTGGAATTTGGATCTTCAATGCATCACTTTTTCAATACTCTATTTTTAGACTTGAAGCCTCCAATACCAATTTTCAGTCGAAGGTTAGATCAAGGAAACCCTCACTAGGTCAATTAGGGTTTTACATGGTTGAAGGTCATCATTAGGTGTTTAAGGCACTACCTTACCTTTGCTATAAAGTTTCCAAAGAAGTTTGTCTAGCAAATCATAAAATGCAAGTAAAGGAAGACAAGAAACGAGTTGTCTTAAAGAGAAACTAGGGTTTTTGAGCTTGATTAGACCAAGTCAGTATTTTCAGGCACCTGCAAATTAGAAGTGGCCAAAGAAGATAAGAAACATGGTTTGCAACTCCATGGTACAGATAGAATAAGGTTTTGATAATGCTTCCTTGTGTTTAAGTTCCTAAGGTTGTCAAAGGTAAAAATTAGCATACTTCAAAGATCAAAGGGAAGAGACACTTCAGAGTTCTCATAACACCTGCTAAGTTAAAGCATTAAAGGACATAAACAAGCCAAGGAATGTCAACTTTGTGACTCAAACAAACCTGAAAAAGGAGAAGGGAAAGCGTATCAATGAAAAGAGAGTCAAATTATCATTTCAGTCACCTACAAAGTTGCAGTTGTCAAAGGGATGAAAAACATGATGTTGAATTCCAAGGTGGAAACCAAGGATGATTTTAAAGGTTCCTATTGTGTCAGAATGAATATGTCAAGTTTTCAAGATCAAAAGGGACAGAAATTTCCTAACTACCAGCCAAGGTGAAAGAGGATTGAAGACACTAGAAAATGGGTTGCAAAGGTAAGTTGAATTCATAAGCCCATTAAAACTCATCTAACACTTCAAAAAAATAAGTGTTTCCTTGCAAAGAATAGGAAATTTCCAAAGGAGGATAAACTGTGAAGTTTCAAGTCAAAAAATTCGCTAAGTTTGTGGCACTGCACACCTGGAGGCAGGCGTTGCGCCCCTAGCCATTTTCCCTGTGTAATTTATCAAAGCATTGTGTGCCTACCTGATTTTCTTGACAGGCCCGATGGAAAGACTTTGGCACTATGCACCTAGAAAACAACACTGCCTCTTGCCCGACCCAGCTCGACACCTCATTCACGCGCTGCACCCTTGCCTGCCTTTGCCTGACCGACCTGACACCCTGGGCAAGCATTGCGCGTTTGTCTACAAGGGCCCTCCATGCTAATTAGCCCTCAAAATCAAGTCAAGGATGCTTCAGATCATCACCAAGGCTTCTCCAAAGCATTAGTAGGGATAGATACAACTCATGGAGCCCTTGTCAAGCATTGTTATTCCTTTATTTATTTATTTGCCTGAAACGTATAGTGATAAATAGCTCACTAATCACTATACACATATTTATTTATTTGCCCTAATTCTCTCAAATCTTCCCAAAGATCATTTCGCGTTCACCCCTGATGATGGACTCACTTATGTAGTCTGAAACGTTGGGTTTCCAAAAAAACTCTGAACGGGTTATTTCTTTGTTTTCAAATCTACTTCACCTATATGGTATTTCTTTTCAAAAATGATGATGATAGTAAGTCAAAGTTCCAATTAGGGAAAACCCTCAAGGATCCCAAAGGAGAAAGAAACAATTGGTGACATGGCTGATACATCCTTTAGAAAACCTCCCAAACATAATCAACTGAACAAAACCCAACTTTGGGCACATTTCTGCACTTGTGAAATTTTGACTGTTTTTAAGGGCCAAGGGCGCAGCGTTCCTCAGGCATCCATTGAAGGAAAAATTGGCATTTTTGGGTTCATATCACCAAGTAAATCATGCACGCCAAATTTCAGGTCATTTGGAGCAATTTTGGTCCTCCAAAAGGGTCAAAAACACCAAAAATTTAAACTTTCGGCCTTGTTTTCAGGGCTAGCGCTACACCCTTAGCAGCCTCGGGAGATTTGGTTTTTGAATAATTAAATGAAGCTCAATTAGGAAACCAAGGGAATTTTTAGGAATCAGACTTGACAATCTTTCCAACAAGATATCACGGAGCTCATTCTGACATCGGGAAGGCCTTCAAAACCTAACTGCAATTGACCTATTTTTCCAGTGCAAGCGCTGCGCCCTTGGACCTCAAAGTTGCGTCCTTGCAAAAAAATCAACAAAACACACTAAGATATTTTTGGAAGTTATTAAGGGCCTCAAATTCATATTTTTTTCCAGAGATAGGTGTTAGGAGATATTTTTCATTTATTAGAATAGGATATTTGTGCCTTGGGCCTTGCATGGTCTCAAAGGACAAAATTGATATTTATGAGCAAATAATGGCCTTCAAAACCCTAGTTAGGGTTTTTAATCTCCTTTGCATGATAAATACTGGATAAGGGCCTCATTTTTCATGTTGGTTGGTTGTTTTTTGTTACTTGTTAAACTGAGCATAGGCTCTGAGTTGTAAAGAGTTTTTGGCTTTGGAGCCTTGTAATCCTTTTGGATTAAATGACATTGGAACCAAGCACTTTGCAGGATTCATGAACATAGATAACGGTGATGTTTTTCTCGTTTTTTTTCTCATTTTCTAATGTTTTACATCTTGTTTCATATTTCCCTTGCATTAGAACATAAATTTTAGCTTAAGGTTTGTTGTCTAAGCTCATTAAGTCTGTATGTTTTTCTTGCTTTCATGTTTTCCTATGCTAGATCAGTTTATAGAGTTGTTACTTGCTCTCTAAACCCACTCAGCATGTTTATCTCATGAATGATTCAATGGAGTTAGTGCCAAAGAGGTTTATAGTTATTCATGCCCTTTGGGATCACTTTAGACATTTTTTTTGAGGTATTTACTTCGAAGTATTGCTAGTTAGGGTTAATTCAAGAGGTTTATGATTTGCCATGCCCTTATGTTCATCTTAAATATTTTCTTTAAAGTTATTTATAGTATGATTAAGGAATCTTAGGAGTTCCCTACTTCTTTATCATCACTTTTGTTATCTTGCATGTTTTCTTTCTCTAAAGGTAGATAGTTAGAGAGGTTAGGAGTTCTCTACTCTTTAGGGTTTACTGGATTGTTGCCTTGATGTTTGCTTGCTAGGGTTTGGTCAAAGAAGTATGTTATGCCCTGTCTTTGGTTTTTTCTTCATTCATAGTATTCTTAGAGGCCTTTCTTGTGGTAGTATTTGAAAAAGGATTCTTAACTACCCTTTGCACCTACTCTGTTCACAATTTACTATTCACTTCACTCACCTAAGCCTTGAAGATACATTTGGCCCTGTTAACTTGCTCTCCGAAGCATCCTTGACCTGTTGTTGTACCTTTCTAGACCTATTGTAGACTCCATAGCCCAATGGTATAAACCTCTCCTACTCTATCTATTTTCCTTGACAACCTACTCAACCAATCAAAACAAACAAACAAACCCTAAACCTAATAACTATCCTAAAATCAAAACACTAAAATCTATCAAGTTCACATCTTTTGCACAAGCATAGAGAGAGCCCTCTCTGATTCCAAGAAGGCTAGGTCCTAGGACTCCAAAGACTAGTTTGATGTTACCCTTGTACATTTGCCCTTGCCAATCTGACAAATTACGAGGATCTAACATGTGGGACACAAACCTACCATACTATATCTTCCCTAAAACCCACAGTGCCCCTGAGTCCATTAGAAGGTGATGTGCATGCTACATTCCTAACCAGAGAGTTGTACTTGCTCCAACAGGTGAAGTTATATTTACAATTACAGTCTAAGCCATCATCCAAATGATGCAGTGACCTTCAACCGAAAATAATACCCCATTCTCCTGAGAGGCCCTCATAGACCTGTACTAGAAGATTGATTTTGATAAGAGAGCCTCAACCCTTGAGATATTCCTCAATGAAAAGACTCCTTCACCTAAGAAAAATCCCCCATATCCCTTATCTTTATTTCCTGAGAGAACCAAGAAAATAGCCACAGTCCTTCCATACCTTCTAGGGTACTACTCACATCAGTGGATAAATGAGGAAATTATAGGCTTTTTGACTATATTGTCTACAAACTCGAAACCCTCAGTCATGTTTGATTTTAGCCAATTCTTGGCTGGTAACATCCATGACCAGTTTATGTCATAAATACACTTATGTCATTATCTATATGTTCTTATATTTTCAAGCAGATAAATTTGAGTTTGAAATGAAGAGAATGGATGAAGATGGACATCCAAAATCTATCATTTTTTGTACAACCTTACTGATGAAGGAGCAAGAAAAATCTAGCTATAAACAATTTTTTGAGCTATTTCTACATCCTATAATGAGTATTCTAAATGGCACATTTGAGCCCAGAATAAGTGAAGAAATAAAGAAAACAATGCAGCTTTTAGACCAGGCTAGAACAATAGATTTGTATCTATACCAAAATGACACAGAACTCAAGGTACATAGGTGTGAATTGCCACCCTAAAAGCTACCAAAATTCCTCCCCATGAGGATTTTTGCCCTCGAATATTTTAGAAAAATGTTGAATGTAGATGAGGTGCATTTTGTCTCAACGAAAAACAAATCACATCTCATGATAAAGTATAAGATAGGGCCATTTATATGTAACAGCAGGGAAGCAAGAGAGGAGGATGACAAGAGACTGAAAGAGGTGAAGTTTTCTCCAAGCTTCGCTTGGTCTTATGATCCCTTTGGGGTCATTTTAAATTGAGGGTGGAGAATAAGTACACACCCTATATTCATACACAAAGACCAGACGTAGAGCAATTCAATAATCAGATAGAGTGGGTAGAAAATACCTTGCAGGAGGAAAAGGAGCAAGCCATATCCACTTCAAGTTTACAAACACATGTACCTCAGCAAAAGAAAAGTAAAGAAGACAAACAAGAAGCAACATGAAAGAGAGATAGGGAAGAGAAGTCACCTTCAGTGACTGATACTTCCAACAAAGAGTTCAAGATGAAGTATAGAAAAAGGGCCAGAATACATATGGACATTGATGAAGGCAAAGAGCAGGAGACCATAATTAGCATCCTAGATTCTCCAAGATAATATCCAATGGGATGAAAGCCTATCACTTCTCCTCATAATTTAAATTCTATCCTAAATCAACAATAGGCCCTACAAACAGCTTCATCTAGTGTTGCTTCATGGGAAAGGGAGAAAACAATATTTGATACTTTCAGAGAGATCAAACTCAGGAATGAATTTTTGAAAATTAACACTTACACCCAATTTTGGAAGCAGAGCTCTATATCACAAAGCATATTGCTATCTTTATTTGATTCAGAGAAGGGGAAGATGCATATGAAATTTTTAGAAGCTCAAATTGTGAAACGCAAGGTGGTAGCATACTGGAAGCATAGTTTCTTTGAATTCAACATCAAGGACATCCACCCCATCGACCAGATGGAAATGCACAAACATACAGGAGAAATGATATCTTCCACCTTATTAACACAACCATGAATTTGTCTAAGATGTAGGTCTCCTTAGAAAACATACAATCTCAGCTCAAGATGGAAAATATCTCTTTAATGTCCAAGGATACAAGGATTAAAACCTTGGAAGATATGGTTGTGAAGATAGGGTATGAACTGTCATCACTCCAATAATTCTCAAGGGTTGTTTATATTTTGGTTTAAAGAATATTAGAGGTAACCAAAAACCTACTTTTAAGTCTTAGTATCTAGCCTTCCTAATGCTCAGAGAGAGCTCTCTCTATATGATTTATCTTTGTTGATTTTAGTTGATTTTAGGCTAGTTATGTAGGATTACTTGGAATTTGATTTTGGATTTGGTTTGGTGGTGGAATCACTAGTTCAGATGGATAGATGTAGGTATGTTTTCCATTGGGCTAATGGAGTCAATGTATCAAGCAGTCAGATCAGAATCAAGGTTCTAAAGGGAAGTGTTCACAGGGAAATATAGTTGAGTTACTTCAGATCCTTAGGCTGATGGTGAAATTGATTTCAATCGAGATGAGAGAGCAATTAAGGGTTCTCGGATCTAGATAATGAGTGAAAAGAAAGAGGTCAATCGAAACTAGGGATAAATTAAGAATTTCCTAATCTAGATATCAGTAGAAAACATGTAAATGACATAACAGTTCAAAACAGAGTGTTTTTTAAACATATTATGAAATAACATTCCTGTTATACATTTAGATTTAGAAAAAAATTCAAGTATCTGTGAAAAATTCAGATAAAAACAAAGAAAATTTGACAATACTTCACTGAAGTGGCCCAACACATGAATCCTGTAATATGATCACTTTATTGCTCAATCCAGTATGTTGGCTTTAAAATGGTACAAAGAACCCTCAGGTTTCAACTTAGTACAACTATACAAATGTTTAGCAATTCTTCCACCCTCAATACTTCGAAATGGGAAGTATTTATACAAAAAAATTTACAAAATATCCTAAAAAAAACTTAGGAATTATTCATGGAAAAATAAATATCTTCATGCAAGAAGATAGAGACAGCTATCTAACTAATGCAAGTTGTCCCTGCTTTTATTGAATTTAATGTTTTGCTGTCTGTAATTTTTTGTTGATTTGTCTCTTTGTTGTTTGCTCAACGAAGGCTACAGTAGAGTGTACTTTACATTGGCTAACTTTAACTTTCAACTCTGTTTTGACTTTCACCTGATACTCTTTAAACTCTAATATGCTCTTACTTTTTTTTTATACTACAAATTGTTACTGTTGTTTATACTTTATCCTGGATGCTCTGATACTCTTTGACTGCTCTGTTTTTACTGCAAACTATTTTCACAGTAAATCAGTCAAGTCTTCCCAAAATTCTGCCTCTGGTAATTTGATCTTCACCACTCTTCTGCATATTTCATCAGCCTCTGTATATTTTGAAAATGTAGGCTTGTTAATAAATAGGTGTTTTACCTTATGTTGCAGGTAAAAAATATTTTCAAAACTTTTGTAGAGAACTTTCCCTATTGGAATTCCTTGTGAAGAAGGAAGGTTAGCTTAATCCTTGGCCACTTCTCTCATTTTTTTATCATAATACTCTTGTTTCATCAATTTTTCATGAATAACCAGAGGATTTGGCAGGCCTTTCTGTCTCAGAATGTCAAATTTCATCATATATCTAGTTATGCCAAGCTCCATGTTTTGGCATTTTTCTACAAGTTGAATCATTAAATTCCTTTTTGAAATTACCTTTCTGACTTCAAGAATAGTATCTATCCTATCACTAATTCAAATTTCTTCCAGTTCCTGCTTATTCTTGGAATTAAGGAATTTGATAATTTCATTTGCTTCTTCTGGCTTTTTGCCAAGTTCTTCTTTGATTTTTTGGATAGCTTCACCTGTTTCTTTGATGAGATCTTTTTGTTCATAAATAACCTGGATTGATGGCCAAATATCATTGACAAATTCAATGATATTGGCCCATAGTTGTTTTTTGGCTTGTGCCATTGGTTCTTTCAGTGTTAAATCTTTATCTAATTTCTTCAATTTCTCTATCAACCTGTTTGCTTTATGTTCTTCATTCTTGTGAATAATCTGAGCAAGTTTCTTTTCATTCTCTGGAATTTTCAGTTGTTCCTTAAGTATGTTGATTTCATTTGTTTGAATAGAAATTTCCTGCATTACTTTAACTAACTTACTTGCTTCATGAGTTGGTTGTGTTGTTGATGTAGATGACTCTGTTGTTGTAGTTTTAGCTGAGGTGACAGGAAGTGAAATAGCCATTGGAACTGTAGGGGGCCAATGATTCTACTAATGTAGAAGGCATAGTTGTTGTGAATACAGGAATAGCAGTGACATGAACTTCTTCTTATCTGGCCTTTTTCTCCTGGACCAACTTGTCCATTTCATTCTCCATTTATTTTATTTCGGCAGTCAACTGAAGAATGAGATTCATCATCTCATATTTCTGGTTTGCATTCTGTAATACTTCTTTTGCTTGAGGATGTTCAGTAGGAGGTAGTTTTAGTCGCTTCTTTAATGCAACAATGTATGAAGTCTTCTTTTTTATCAGTTCATCTACAACTTTTACATTATTAGGATCGTATCCTACTTCATTAATCAAATCTTCCAGTGATTTTATTTTGTTATCCTTAGCCTGTGAGGATGTATTTTATAATTTGAGCTGATCTCTGATGTTCCCAAGGGTGTTTTGTAGCTTATGTACACTCATGGCTTTGTTTATCATGGTTGAATAAAGCATTTCACCAGCTTTCTTGTGAAATTATATCTGGTCAATTGGATGAAAATTTATGCTTGAACTTCATATGATGTATTTTTATAATCAGTTGATGATTTGGGATGTTTGACTTTTCATTGTAGGAAGGTCATCTGCATTTTCCTAGTTTTGTAGTCAAAAGCAGACAGTGACCTACTCTGATCACTGCGTGACTGCTTCGAGTATTGTGTGTATGTATCAACCTTTAAGGCTTCATTTCTGATCTTTATTTCTTTATATTTCTGTATAATATCCATCTCTTTGTCTACTGGTTTGTTGGATGAGGAGACTTCAATACTATGTTGCTTCTGAATCATCTGAGTTTTTGATACTGAAGGCTGGTGTGTTTCTTCAGAAACTGCAGGAGGAGAATTGTCTTTCACCACTGCATCAGTGTCAATTACTTCAATTGTTTCCACTTCCTCATTTACAGGATTTAATTTTGGCTTCTTCCTGTACATCAATTTAAATTTTGTTTTAGTGGTAGTCTCTGCAGTGTCTGATCCTTCTTCTCTGATTCTTTTTGAGTTCATATCTTCTTGGGCTAGAGTCTGCAAGATTTGACTAGTATCACCTTGCTTATCTTCCTCTGTCAAAGTGTTCTCCAACCATTCAGACTGATTGGAGTATTTCTCAATATCTGTCTTAGAATCATGCACATAAGGAGTTAATTTACATTTAACTCTCGATTTTCTTATTACACCTAGAGGATCATAATAACACTAAAAACTATGAATGAACTTAAAATCCTGCAAATTTTTTTCTGCCTATGGACCCGCATCTCTACTATTTCAAATAAAAGGACCAACCTAATTTTTAATTTTAAACTATGTCTTCTTTTTGGCTGCCAAGAAATTGATTGGATCAGAATTAATGATATGCCTGATATATTCAAGGGCAAGTAACCTCATTGGGAGGTATTTGGGTAGCTTATATGGAAGAAGATGAGATCCATATACCCTAATCTCTGTGTGGTTTTGATAGAGGTACTAATCTCCAGTTCTATTGTGCTCTTACAATTGGAGGACCTTTTTAATCTCCTCACTGACTCTTGGTTGAGTGTTGTTGTTCAACATGCTGACCATTGGATGGATGAAAGAGTCGATGAAATCTATGTATGTGAATTTAGTGAAGTCTTTCCTTAGTAAGGAATTCCAAAATATAATTGACTATGGATTACCTTAAACATCAAGTTTTTAAAGGTTGATGGAAAAATTTTCGGATTGAAAGCATAGAAACATGTGGAATAGGACTGATGAATACTTGAAAATGCCTTCTTCAGGCATTTTAACAAGTTTTTCATGCATAGTATCAGCAAGGTACTGCGCAAAACTGAAAATAGTAGCAGGAGGTTGACCAAGTGTGAAATTAGACAAGAAACCTAGTACTGAAGCGTCAACATGCTTATCTGTGAAATAACCCAGAATAAAAGACATCATGCTAATGATATGTCTGGTTCTCTCAGAAAATATTGCAGATGGGTAAGGAGGATTTGTCTTGGGATTCTCCATAGATGACGGAATGAACGTCTTAAATGTATGGAACCTCTTGGGGAAGTCCAGATTTAGGTATAATTGTTTAAGAGCCTCAATAGATAAAGGGATTTCATCTGGTCTGGGTTGGATCTGCAGCATTTGGTTGATTGACTCATATGTGATGGTGAACATAATTTATTTTCCAGGGGTTATAATGGCTCTCTGATCAGGGAAATAGCAAGATTGACAAATTCTGGTCACTTCTAGGCACTGGAAAGTCTATGGGACAACATACTTTGGTAAATTGGACTCCCAAATGAAAACTTCATCAGCTTGGTTAATATATTGGTCATGGATCCAACAGTGGAGCTCAAGAAGGTTAAACTCAGTGACAGGGTCGCTAATTTTAAAGTCTCTATCTACTAAAGGAGTGTGTTCCACATCTACAATTGGATGTTGCAAGGGATTTACAGTTACAATACCATTGGAAGCGATTTTTATTAATTTTTATCAATTGATTACTCTTTTGGCTTAGAAAAATAGATTTAGGCCTTTAGGAGCACCTCCAAAAGATAACTACAGTTTGCAGAAGGGTTTGAAATGAAACAAGGGCTATCCTCTGGTCTATAATACTTCAATTGATCAAATTATACTCTTCTATGTTCAAATATAGTCTCAGGCTTTGGGAATTCTATAAAAAGATGCCTAGGGTCTGCAGAAAATGAATAGGGAAGAAACAGGGGTTTCTTCTCTGGGTCTACAAAGCTTCTAACATGTTTGATTACTGATTACCTTTCTTTTAGCTTTAGGAACAGGCCTAAGCACTGAGGAATACCTAGAGAAAATGAGTATTTTTGTTTGCAGAAGGATTCTGAGGCAGCGACGGTTCTTTGAAGCTTCAGGGGTCTTTATACTGCTTCAAATCAGGTTATGCACTGACTGTAGCAGCAAATGGTTGAGTTATGTTGAAATTTGGTTTAAAACAGGGTCGATAGCAATTCTTTAGGTTGAAAATGGCTCTATTTGCATGATTTTGTAACAGAAATAGTGAAAAAGGTTGCCAAGGGCGGCTATATGGGTTTTTTTTTAAACCAACAATGATTAACATTGAATGCGCGGGTCAAATTCAAATGGAGGTGGTTTTTGCAATGGGTGGAAATACTATTGGGAGGTTTTCACATTGGCTAAAGTGGTTGCGTGGTAAGTTTTTGAAGGATGTGATCGAATCAAATAGCACCACGTTGCAGGGAGAGGGGATCCGAAAATCACTCATTTCACAAGGTCTCGGGGTGGTTAAATAATTTCCTATCAGGAGTGCGATAAAGATTACTGGCCACTAGATATGGTTGATTAAGATTCGATGGTTGGAAAATAGCATGGAATTTTTTAGGACTTCAGAGGCATGGGGCCCGGGTTTAAAGTCAGTGCGGGTTTATGCATAAAAGCTATGGTTTAATATACATGGTCGAGGTTTAATACCTAGCCAATGGGGTTGGAGAAAGTGGGCCCTATGTATAGGAGGGGATAATATTATAACATTTTATGTTAATTAACATAAGGGTTGGAATTTTATAATAAGGAATTAATATATACAGGGTAAAGGTTTAATGTAGGAATTAATAAAATAATGTTAGTATATTAAAATGAAAGTATGATGCGGGAGATAAAATACACTAAGTTTAGATGTTTAAACAAAATTTCGGGGATGATTTAACGCTGAAGCCCAACATTTTATTTAATTTTTAGACTTAGGATAAGGTGGTTTTAGTGGATTTTTTGAATAAAAAATGGACGTTAATTAAAGGGATTTTACTTTTCCAAAGGAAAATATGCATTTTAACTTAGGAAAAGGGATTTTTGTAGGGGAAAAAGAGTGAAGTAAGGGGAAAGAATAAAAATGAAGGGGAAGGGGTATTTTTACAAGGGAAATGATTTTGAAGGGAAATTAGTAAATATGAAATGACAAATTTCTGTTATCCGTGCCTTGTGAAAACTGCTTCTGCCTACCCATTATTTATCCTACTATTTTTTCTTTATTTATTTGGGTGCATTTGAGCTTGCAGACCCTTATTATTATTATTATTATTTAACAACAAACTATCTAATTCTAACCTTATTACTTCCAAGGGCTCAAATTAAACTGTTGAGCTCCTTATTATTCTCTACCTAACTATTGATCTACCAAGATTAAATAGTTTGGCTAGATTTTTATTCTCTATCTATCATCATGAAAGGTCAAGATTAAATAGTTTGAATTTCATGGATTGTGGCATTTTTGACAAGCTGCACACAATATTATTTTGCAGTAAAAAGTAAAAAAGTAGTGGCATTTGAATTTGCCTCACTTTCATGATCTATTTTTATCTTTTTTTTTGTTTGGGGTTCATTTTTATATTCTTTTTTGATATTTTTCTTTCAATCCTTTGATTTTTCTTTTAGGAATTTTAACCTCTTTACATTTGTTTTTTTAATATGGGAAAACAATTTTGCAAAAAGAAAAGTATGTACATATTACAAGACTAATCAAAGTCAATTCAAAATTATGAATCCTATTATTATAGGACCCTAACATGATCCATAAAATTTACAAGTTGTGGAAGATATTATTAAGAAGAAAAATGCAGATAAGCCTTGAAGAAGCAGCTAAAGATGTCAGCTACAAAGGACCCTCTTACAAAAGAGATAGAAGAGACAAAGACCCAAAAATCTGACATCATGAAACTCTTCATGTAGCAGACTGAGCAATTGAAAAATATGGAGGTCCAAATGGAAAATATGGTCAAAGAGAAAGAACAAGCTACCAAAAATTCAATTGTTCCATTAGAGGTTGTACTCCTTACAACCATCCCTACATCAATAGCTTTAGCAACTAGTACAGGAGATGTTGCAGATCAGCTTGCTAAATTAGTGGATAATATGTCATTGCAGATAGAGGAAATCAAATTATTGCAGGCTCGAAACAAGATTTTATAGGATCATATGGTGAAGACTGAAATTTTTCATTCTATAGAGTCACAGAGATATCAGAAGCAGATAGAGAGTCTACAAAAATCGCTAAAAGAGTCATCTATTGGCAACACATTTGGGAAAATTAAGGAAATAATATGGACGAGCATCACTGAGTTCATGAATGAAATCTGGCCATATAACCAGATCATTTTTTAGCAAAAGAACCTGATTGAGAAGGCCAATAAGGCCATTTAAGATATAACTAAGGACCTGGGAGACATGCCTGAGACAACAAACAAGATCATTAAGTTCTTGAATACTAAAAATAGATATGAGCTTGATGATCCAAGAGTGCGTAAGAGAATTGAAACAATTCTGGAGGTGAAGAAAGTTCTTACACTAATAAATTTGGTACAACAGCTGGAGGAAAAGTGTAATGGACTAGAATTTGCAGTCAACAGATTTTTTAACAGGATTGAACCATTAACCAAAAGGGGCCTTCCTTCTCTGTTTTTCATAAATGACAGATTAATGGCCAGAGATGACTACATGAATAAACTCAAGGAAATTGCTAAGGATACAACAAAATTCTCAAATATTAAAGGTGCAATGACAGGGAGAGGTTTCATGGAAGCTATGAGCAATGAATTTTACATACATCATGAGATAAAACACATTTTCGTGGTCAAACCCACATTTTCTCGATACACGAAGGTGGATGAAATATATTGGAAAGAAAAAAAATTCTACTCCCTGATGAGGATAGATGGGAAAATTTGTTCGAATACCAGGATGAGTGAAGAGAAGCTACAACTAGCACAATAGGCCAGCGTAGCAACAGTCAGATCATGCACAAAAATGGTTAGAACATGCAACAATGGTTTCCCAGACAATAGTGCCAGATGTCCACAATTTCTCAAAAGGCTCCACCTTTTTTGGAGCATGTTTTGTTTAACAGGGTTATGTTGTAATTAATAAGGAGATTAAATATGTTGATATGACATCCTTCGTAGATTTAGTTTAAATATTTTATGCATTCGAAGTATCAGGGGTTGGACTCTTATTATTGTAATTTTCTCTTTTGAGTTGTGTACTTTTTTGAGTTGTTGATACATCAATAAAGAAGACCATTCACAAGATACTTGTGCTATATGTTACTGGTGATGTCTTTCCTTTTATCATATTTGTTTCCACTATGTTTCCTTACTGTGTTTTATTCTAATTATAAAACAAAAAGTGAATAAATAATATTTGTTATTGGAACACCATATTTTTGGCTGTGTTTGCAATATTTATGTTTTCTTCTGAAGTTTAATTGAGAGATTCTTGTATGCAATATTTTCAATCACTACTGAAATCACTCATGCTTCATTTCATGATTCATTTAGAATTAAAAATCCAGCAACTATGACTAGCTTTCCCTGTGATTACTCTTTGAAAAATTTGATGCAACACTTATCTTTTGTTTGAATCCATAGCCCAATGGAAAATAATTAACTCAAAAATATCACTTATCCAACCAACCAACCAAGCAACCAACCAATCAAAAAAACAAACAAGCAATTCAACCATAATCATAACTAGCCTAATATTAATTAAGGAAACAAAGCTAAATTATACAAAGAGAGCATCTTTGAAGCTGGAAGGGCTAGATCCAAGCTTTAAAAGCAATTTGATGTTGTCTTATATAATTATTCTTTCCAATATTAAAATTATAGAATGATAACAAGACCTATGTTGATGAGATGATACTTGGTGCTACAATGAAGTTATCTTAGTGCCACAATAGAAGATCACAGGAAGTTCAAGGAACCACAGTTCGGTGTTCCTTGGAGAGATGATCTCAGTGAAAGGAAGATCAAAGAGGAAAATGACAACAGAAGAAGTTTGACTATGTCTTGTTCATGTAGTGACTACTAGGTCAAGGGTCATGGTCTTGTTATTCATCAATTGGAATCTCTATAAGAAGAATTGGTGCACATTTTCCTCTCAAAGAGTGAGAGGTTCTGGCCCTGGCTCATAGTCTACATGTTGTGTCTCTTATCTATTTGAATTTATGAATTAGTTATTGTTTGCTGAATAACAACACTAATAAACATTGAGAACAATATCCTAATCCAAATAAGTAAAAAACATTCACAATAAGTTACTAATCAAATAAAAATAACCTAATACTAATGCCCTAGATTTCTCAACATTGGTATTAGAGCTATGGTGATAAAGTCAAGGGAAGGGCATCTAATCAAAGAAACACTCAAGGATAAAGTTTCATGGAAGGCATCAGAGCAAAGTGAAGGTTATACATTGAAGAAGAAAGTATACCTCAAATGGAAATCTTGGGATCATCAACCAAATCAAGGTACTAGAAGTTTACACCAGCAAGAGTGTGGGATCCTATAGTCTTCAGAAAACGACCACAAAGACCTTCATCAAGATGAAGAGATATAAATAGCCCAAAATATGAAAATCCAAGTAAAGCACTTTATATATGCACTCATTCTCTTCCAAATAAGTCAAACTATCTTGAAGGAAATAATGTATTATCATCATCTTCACAGGTTATATGACAAGTTCCCTCTCATTGAAGAAATCATCCTCTCCTCATCCTTAAAGAAGATCATCCAAGGAAGCAGTAAAACATCCTCATTAATCACCATCATCAAAAGGAGTTATTGTCATCATAAAAGGAGAAATATACTTTATTGAAGAAATAATTTTTCATTTGAAAGAAGATCATCCAAACCGGAGCACTAATACATCTTCTTCTACCATCATCAAAGTGATCAAGCTGAATATTTTATCTTCACTTTACAAGTAAGTATATTTAATTCTATAATCAAATTTTGTTAAAATGACTTCATGTTTGCAAGGAGATCCATAAGCTGGTTGGGTCATTGAAACTCCTTGCATGGAAAAATAAGGATAGACATGGTCCTCGAAGAAAGTGAAGTGATTGAACACATCAATGAAAAAGGTCTCCTCTGAATACATGGAAAACGATTCTTATGAAATCTCCCCTCATATAGAAATATTGGAGACATCAAAGAGATGTATATGATAAGCTTGTAAGACTATTCTCTGAAGATGCGATAAAGCAGGTCATATCACTTAGACCTGATCTACTCAAAATTGAAGGTAACAAAGGATGAAGGAATATATTCAAAATATCTCAATTGCAAGATCTTGGATGATATAATCATCAGTGTTCTAAATATCAAGGTAACAAATGTCCATGGGGATAATAAATTTACCTCATTCAACAACTTATGGTTTCTATTCTAGATAGAAGAAGGCAAGTTGAGGGCAAAAGTATTGAAGGTTAAGAGACTCAAACATTTCCAGGAAGGAAAGGGAAGTTTAGAAAATTTGGTCCTCAGAAAATAAAGAAGAGAATAGCTAAGATTCAATGCCATGGAAAATTTATGGACATTACAGAAGGGAAGCTCATCTCACCGAAAAGATGAAGGAATATGAAAAGTCCAAGGAAAGAGGGAGTAAGAGATATTTACTATGATTAAGATAGTCTCCCTCGCAAAAGGTCTTGTCATAGCTCCTAAATATTTTATAGGATATAACAATAATAAGATGCATTGTGGCATCATGGAAGCATTAGAAACAGGAGTTCGCAACATCACCATAGGGAATCATGAAAGACAAACATAACAAAATCTATGGCAGTTAAATATGAAGGATAAACCTCTTAGGAATCTCATAGGAAGGAAGAAGTCATTCAGGACAACACTCATCGTATTCTCTGATGTAACCCTCATTGAATGGTTCATCGATCTAGAAAGGAAGCAAGTGTTTCATTAGGAACTCCCATTTCTTGAGTTCATGGGATGATGATATTATGGCATAAGAGATGAAGCAGATCAAAGGGTTGAAGATATTTTCAATCATGGAAGCTGTTGAAAGAAGCCTAGATGGCCTAAATGCAAATGAGGTATGTATGCTTGTATTTAATATTATAATGTCATTTCGTATGGTTACAGGTAACATGGATCACTACTTCTATCTTAAGAAGCATGATCGAAGGAAAGGAATCTCCTCCTATGAAATATTTCTCGAAGGAATGGTTCACACTAGATGAAATTAACATAATATGTCCTCATATGAAGTATGAGCTGATTGAATACAATCGAGGAACTCTGATTGGAACATTAGAGGAATTTTGAGGTCTAAAATGGGCCTCCTAAGGAAATTATAAAATAATAGTGGAAATAATAAAATAAGATTTGATTACATCATCAAATTTTAGAGGGAAAAAAGAAAAAAACTACTTTTTCAACTCGTATTTTGAACTTATCTCCCTAAGGTTTTACTTAAATTTCGAGAAGGAATACTCGTTGGATGCAATATTTAATTTCTCATCCAAGGAGTACCCATCTTGCATATTTTTTATGGACTCTGCTACAAGAAAAATGAGAAAAGCGTGATTGCAATCACATTTCTTCATGTATTTCTTATTTTTCGTGTAGCAGGGTCCATCAAAAGTATGAAACATGGGTACTCCTTAGATGATGAATTAATTTTTTCATCCAACGAATACTCTCTCTCGAAATTTGAGTAAACCATTAGGGAGATAAGTTGAAAATACGAGTTGAGAAAATAGTTTTATTATTTTATTATTTTTTAATATTTTTACTTTTTTACTCCAAAACTGGTGAATCATCCCCCATGGCTGACATCATCATCTTAAATCCTATTGGTTTTCATAAAGTTTATTTTGGTTGTAAATTTTTCTTAGGAGACCCATTTTAGACCTTAAAATTCCCCTGTTGGCTCATGGGAATAAAAAGTGTGAAAATGAAGGAAGAGATCGTAAAATATGAAACTATGGTAAAGGAAATCAACATCCAAAAGACAAAGAAGACTTGACTAGGAAATCTCCCATAAATATATGAAGACTATGATGGAAGTATGAAAAATATGGATACCCCTGAAAATGGATATATTTGGGAGATGTGTCAATATATACTGAGGATGTTGATACCTACAGGGAAGATGTCATGATGAAAGACCATCACAAAGATAATTTTTTATTTAAGTGTTCATTTATTATTTTTAACAAATATTTGGATGGGATTATGCTAGACTACAAAAGGGAAGAATTGTGAATGACTTCTAAGAGAACCATAGAGAAGGATTTAAGATCCTTCCAAAAATATGTCATGAAGAAAACAACATTGCATGAAGCAAGGCCAAATGTAGACTTCTGGATCATTTTCTGTTGAAAGGAATAGGACATGACTGACTCATGGATGAAAGTAATGGATTTTTTGTGCCTTATGAAGAATTCCCAAACGATGAAGACTCCATAATAAAGAAAAAATTCATGACATAAAATGTAGGAGTTCTTCAAGTAGCTTGTTTTCCCATTATCTCCACGCGAGGAGCTATTGTAGGTCCCTGATTAAGAGGGAGCCTGGAAACAAGTTTCTTACTTAGAAGAAACTTGGAAATTCCTAAGCCAAGGGGGAGCTTAGGTACATTCCTTGTCTAGGAATGAGTACATTCCTTTATTGGAATATTTCCTCCCTAATTGAAATGGAGATGTAGACCCGTCATTCTTATCT
The DNA here is from genome assembly GCA_034641835.2 of Pinus albicaulis. Classification (NCBI taxonomy): domain Eukaryota; kingdom Viridiplantae; phylum Streptophyta; class Pinopsida; order Pinales; family Pinaceae; genus Pinus; species Pinus albicaulis. Next base: position 1,220,705,318 of record CM076574.1, read on the forward strand.
TCAATTGGGAAGATAAAATGGATGATTGGATAAACATATGGAATCTGATACTCTTTGAGGATGAGATAGGGCATCCAATATAAGAGTAGTCGTAGAGTACCAATATTATTTGAGGTCTGGGAATCCATGATAATAATAGTCCTGGTGGAACACACCCTGAGTACTCAGGTAGGGTATGTTCCAAGAGAGACAATGATTAGGGTATCTATAAATCATTGGTCTCTCCAGAATTGAGCTCAGATCTTGTGGAGAGATGAATCTGTTAGTCAAGGCCTTTCTATGTGAAAATTCTAGTTTATATGATGCTATACAAATGGGTTACCAATCAGATTATTCCTATGAGAAATTATTCAGATGAAGAATGACCAAGTACCAATATGAATACCTCCCTAGTTAAGAGGGAGTGTTGAAAACTGTATCTAGGTTTGGTATTCATAATGACATGTGATTGTGAATTTTGTAAATGTTGTAATGAAGAAAATAAAATTATTATTGTAATACTTGCTTCATGGGTTTCATGAGCAAGTGATTTTATTTTAGTTGGCTCTCATTAAGAGCATTAGAATTTGTTCTTTATGTCAAGGAATTAATGTCATGTATGAAGAGCTCTTCTTGAGCATATGTCATGTATATAAGTCTATTTCTAAATAATAATCCAAAGAAAAACACAATAAACCTCCAGCACCAGGGGCTAACCCAATATTGCATGGGAATTTTGACCTACCAAATTAATATACTCTGGGTCAATAATGATTTTTATGGTTTCAAGGTTGAGAGAAAAGACGATCAAAATTATTTGGATGAGCGGGAGCGCACTCTGAAAAACTAGGGTTTTTGCTCGCCTTTGCAATGGCGTAGTTTGTCCCTTCCTTCCCATTGCAGACCATTCATGTACTCCTAATAGAACGTCATTCACTAACATAGGAATCTCTGTAATGGAAAACCCTTCGGGGCGGGTTTCAACACCTCCCCCATCAGGTTCTAGAGTGAAAACAACTTGGGAAATGACAAAGAACTCCACCCATGTTCAAACGAATAATGACTCAGGGGTTACCCTGATGCAAAACCCACCAAAAGTTTCTAAATAAACAACATACAAGCCCAACGAAGTGCAAGGAGATGCTGCAGGGCATAAGGACGTGCCCACAGTGACATCAACAACCTGTAAACCCATCGTTGCTAAAAGGACCAAAATAGAACTACCCAACCATAGGATAAATGGTCAAATCCAGTTCATGAAGGACCATGCCCTCATTGGTAAATTAATTGGATTCTGGCCGACTAAAAAAGCTTTTCAAGGATGGATTACAGCAAAATGGAAACCCAAAGGACATGTAACCCTTCAGCTAGGACCAAAGGGTTTTTTCACTGCGGTCTTCAACTGCATTGAAGATCGCAATAGAGTCCTTAACAAAGGTCCTTATTTCTTCAACTCAGCAGGTTTGTAATTAAGGGGCTGGGTGGAAAGATTTAACCCAGACAAGGAGGACTTCAGCTGGGCACCCGTGTGGATCCAGATGTACTCTCTTCTGTTGGAATATTTGGATGAAGATTTGCCGAAAGACATAGGAAATGGACTGGGTGAGTTTATTAAAATTTCTGAAGAAACAAAGCTTCACAGATACACCTCATATGCTCGCATATGCGTTTACATGCGCCTGGAAAAAGCCCTACCGGATTCAGTAATTCTTTATCATGATGACTTTGAATGGATCCATCCATTAGATTTTGAACATGTACCCTTTCGTTGCCGTAAATTTCATGTTCATGGTCATCTTTTCTGTGACTACCCTCTTAATGCTAAGCCTCAACCTACTGATGTCTCCGATAAGTTTGACCCTGAAGGTTTTACCAAGGTCACAAAAAGAAAAAGGACTCCTAAAAAACTCGCCTCTACAAAAAAATCCCTTCAAGATACCTCCTCCATTCCTTCCACTAGTAATAGCTTTGAGGTTCTTGCTAAAGACAATGAGGGTACCCCTAAGGCTAGCCAGCACATTCCATCCTCTTCCAAGTCGACCCCAATACCTCCTCCCCCGGGCTCTACCCCCACTCCCTCACCCATGGGGGAAGATCTCGACACTCTGGATTCCTCTCTTAAATATCCTGACTGGATACCAAATGGAATGGACGTTGATTTCATCCCTAGCCAAACCCTACTCTCAAACGACACCTCAGCAGAAAGCAGCCAAGTTCAAAATATGGATGAAGAACCGGAAAGCATTGACTTGGGAGGACTTGACATTTTCAGTCTTGAACAAGCCTGTAGGAGGAAGGAATTCGAAAAAATTCAAGATATCCAGTTAGATAGTTTGGAAGTCATCATCTCTAGGGATTTTCAGCAACACCAACTAGGAATACAACCGGGTATTCAATGGGATGGCACCCAATCTCCCAAAGACTCCAAGAAAAGAGGGACAAAGACAAATCTGTAGAGGACTATCACAATTGGAAAAATCTTGGTAGAGTCAGGCAGATAGTCCAAGCTGACAAAGTACTACAAGCCCCTCCCAAATAGTGAATCATGAAGCTCACTTCATGGAACTTAAGAGGGCTCAACAGCCCCGGAAAGCTTAGAATGATAAAAAACATGATAAAGCAGGAGCAACCCCAAATATTTTTCATGCAAGAAACAAAATGTAATAGCACCACTCTTGGAAACATACTCTCGAGAGCCTGGCCAGGATGTCACTCAGTAGCCATGGATGCATCTGGAGCCTATGGAGGGCTGGCTATAGCATGGAATAAGCAGGCCATCATGCTCTCAGACTTCCATGCCTCCCATCATATTATTCAAGCTACTTTTCACATAATAGGAACCAATATTCATGGTCATATTACAAATGTCTATTTCCCTCAGGAAGATGGCAGTAAGACTATCCTGTTAGACACTATAGCAGAGCTCAACTCCAATAGAATCCATCCTCTTTGGATCATAGGAGGCAACTTCAATATGATAACCAGACTTGAAGAAAAGAAGGGGGAAAGAGCCAAACTGGAGTACGAAAGTGGATACTTCAAATATTTCATACAAAACAATTTGCTAATAGATTTTCAGTTCTGCAATGGAATTTACACTTGGAGCAACTGCAGAGCAAGGCGGTAGCAAATAGCTTCCAAATTAGACCACTTCCTTATCTCTGATAATGCAATATATCTTGGAGGGGATATCTCTGCCTCAATTTTACCCCTTTTCGGATCGGATCATTGGCCTATTTCTCTTCAATGGCAAAGACCGGGAAATTCCACACAGGGACCTTTCCATTTTGAAGATTTTTGGCTCACCCACCCCACTTTCAATGAATTGATCAGCACAATTTGGAAGAATTTCTCACCACCAGAAGGATCAAAAATGTTTCAGTTTCAACAGAAACTCAAATTCCTTAAGTCCCATATCAAAAGATGGAATCAATCCACTTTTGAAAATATCTTTCAGGCTCAGCAGGATCTAAATCGAGAAATGATGGCTCTCCAGCAAAAGATCATCAATGAAGGCGATACAGAGGAGACAATGGCACAAGAGAGGTAGATAAAATCAACTGGAGGACAGAAGAAAGTAGGAAGAAATTCTCTGGAAGCAAAAATCCAGAATCAGATGGCTGAAAGAGGGTGAAAGAAATACAAAATTCTTTCACAGAACTACTATACAAAGGCGAATGCATAATACCATCTCTCACATCCAAAATCAATAGGAGGAAAGGGTGGAAAACCATGCAGATATCTAGAAGGAGTTCATCAATCATTTCCAGATGGTTCACCAAGAGCCCCAAATCGACAGACAGCCAACTATAGAAAGAATCACTCGAAATATTTCAAGAATCATAACAGAGGAACATAACCAACTACTATTGAGGCCAGTCATGCCTCAGGAAGTATACATGGCCATGAAACAGCTCAAGGATGGTAAAGCTCTTGGTCTGGACGGTTTTACTACCACCTTCTTCCACAAGTTATGGGATCTTATTAAAGAGTAAGTATGGATGGTGGTGGAAGAATCACAAACTCTTCATTGGCTTCTTCCCTCTTTAAATTCGACCTTTATTGCCCTTATTCCTAAAGAAGAGAACACAAGAATGCCAGATAAATTCCACCCAATTTCCTTGTGTAACGTCATATACAAGGTCATCTCCAAAGTCATAGCTACAAGGCTGAAACCACTTCTACCCCTGCTCATTTCGCCAGAACAATCAGGATACGTGGAAGGCAGGAAAATTATGGATGGTATCATCCTCACCCATGAGATCATACACTCCCTCAAGCACTCCAAAAAGGCAGGTATGATTCTCAAAATCGATCTTTCCAAAGCTTTTGATAAGTTAAGCTGGACCTATATTTAAAAAATGCTAGCAACCTTTGGTTTCTCCCCAACTTGGATCCGTTCGGTAATGAGTCTGGTTTCCTCTACCTTTTTCTCCATCCTCATCAATGGTATTCCCTCTCGACCTTTCAATCCATCTTGAGGTATCAGACAAGGGGATCCCCTTTCACCCTTCCTTTTTGTGCTAATGGTGGAAGGTTTAGGTTGTCATATCAAGCAAGCTCTTCTTTCCCAGCAGCTCAGAGGTATCTCCGTCCACAATTCTCCAGCTATTGCCCACCAACAATTTGTAGATGATAACATGTTATTTGGGCATCCCTCATTGCAAGAACCCTCTAAATACAAATACCTTCTTGATGATTTCTCTAAGGCTTTGGGGGCTAGAATTAACACAGCTAAGTCCCAGATCTTCTTCTTTCATACTCCTCCCATGAATCAAAACGCTATTGCCCGCATTCTTGGCTTCTCCATTGCATCTCTACCTTCCAAGTATCTGGGTGCTCCCTTAATTGATTCTGCTATCAAACATGCTTCCTGGAAATTACTCCTAGAGAAGCTCGAAGCCCATCTTTCTTCTTGGATGTATCGAGCTCTCAATATAGCTAGTAGACTGGTGCTAATCAAAGCTGTGTTACAAGCAATGCCTCTTTATCTTTTCTCTATCCTGGCTGCGCCAAAATGGGTTCTCAAGAAAATCAAATCTCTGCAACGCAACTTTCTCTGGGGTGCAAGAGGACAAAATTGCAAATGGGCATTAGTAAAATGGTTGACTGTCTGCAAGCCCAAAGAAAAAGGAGGTATAGGCTTAAGAGATCCTCATCACAATAATGCTATCATGGGTGCAAAAATATGGTGGCAATGGCTCTCAGCTCCCAACAAGCCTTGGGTTGTTATTTGGACAGCCAAATATGCAAACCATAGACCACTGGAAGAACTAATCAGATTCACTCCCACAGAAAAGGGCTCATTAATTTGGAATGTTGCTAGACAACACTTTCTTTTGATCCAACAACACAGCTTTTGGGAAATCAGGAATGGAAACACAGCACGGTTCTGGACGGACTCTTGGCAACAACTACTGAGGCTTTGCTATATATACAGACCTTATCCTAGTCAAGAATGGGACGAGAAACAAAGGGAAACATTATAGCAACAATGGGCACGCAACATAGCACAGGGTTACAGACAATGGCAGAGGGCCGCTCAGCTGATCAGGAACGCAGACGAGCATATCCAGGAAGCCATAAACAAAAAACTACAAAATCAGAGAATCATATTCTCTGACAAAAGGGATACTCTTAGATGGGGATACAGCCCAAAAGGTTCCTTCACTATCAAGGAAGTGTATAAAATTATGTGTAATGATCCAACGCCCCTTGATCCTCTATGGAGTAGAATCTGGACGCCTAGTATATGGCCTAAGGTTTCCATGTTCCTTTGGCTATTTGGACACCAACAAATCCTCACATGGGACAATCTTAGGAAAAGAAATTATCATGGAACTTCTAAATGTCCCAACCGCAATCAACAGAAGGAAACTATACAACATCTCCTAGATTCTTGTCCTCTTGCCAACCAATTATGGGAGAAAGCCAGCTTTCGATGTCAAAAAATATGTAGAGTTTTAGAGGATCTAATCAACACCATTCGCAATTGGCAGCAGATTCCTTACAAAAGCAAGTTACTTAACCAATTGTGGAAAATAATTCCAGGCCTTCTTCTATGGACAATCTGGAAAGAAAGAAATAAGCGCATCTTCAAAGACCAATGCACTCCTCTAGAAATCATATAGAGAAACCTATGTCTTAATCTTTAGGAAACCTTGACGCTCTAACCCTGGCAAGCTGAAGATTTTCTGACTCTTTCTCATGAGAAGGCCATATGGGAAAACTGGAACATTCAAATCCCCCAAGGTAAGCAAAATCATGGATCTTCTGGCATTCACTCAACAAGGAAAAACATATGGATACCCCCTCCATAGGGAACCTTCAAACTCAATTTTGACGGAGCTTCAAAGGGTAATCCTGGCAAAGCAGGTTTTGGAGGTATTTTTAGGGATCACAAAAGTAAACCACTCTTATTATTTCTGGGCAACATAGGATGGGACACTTATGGTAGGGATTGAATCTATCCCATCTTCATGGATTTCATCCTCTGGATATTGAAGGGGACTCACAAATTCTCATAAATATGGCTAATCAACTTCTCAATGGGGCCCATGCTAACAAAATAGCAAATAGCTGGAGACTAGAGGCTAGACTGGAACTAATTGAACATTGGATCAACACCAACCGAGCGCTTCTGTTCAAGCATGTCAAAAGGGAAGGAAAAAAGGTCGCTGATCTACTAGCCAACTTGGGAGTGGATAGTGATCAAACTCTTCTCGTAGGATCTCTAGACATTATACATGATCATGATCAAAAACAGGAATGCAACACTCTGGTCCAGAATGATGCAGATCTCCCGGATGTGGGTGTATTCGAAGTCTAGCATAGTGATGGGACCTGGGTTTGGCAAGTGGAGGAGACACTTGCCCACCCAAGTCAATGCCAGAAGGGATCACTCATATCGATATGCCTTTGTATATAGATCATTTAATCCCTGCGAAGGTCGATATCCGACCATAATTCCCGATCGCGCCTCTGTATGGCCCTTAATGCATCCGCCTTCTGCTCTCATTAATTTTAATTTAACGTAGGGTGAGCCTCGAGGTGTCTCTATTCTGGTTTTAAAGATGGAGAATGACACAGGCTACTTGGGTGCTCCTCCTCCACTGAACAGTCATTGCTCTCCTAATGCTGGGCTCCCTAGTTATCGCACTGCTACAGGGAGGAGAAGCCATTTGAATTGCTGTATAGACTTTGGAGAAGGTATGCACCTCTCTCGCTCTGGCCTTTGTTTTTTAACCTCTGTCATCCTAGAACTCTTCACTACCCCACTCCCTTCCATCCCTGTTCCTCCGTCACCTCTCTCGCCCTCCGTGGATTCCATCACCATGCCTCGGCTGCATCAGCGTATGTGTTGCCACAGGGGAAGCACAAGAAACCATCCCCTATGCACCCCCTCATCCTCCACCTCTGAGTCATCTTCTCAATCATCCAAAAATTTCTCTGGTCAGTACCCAAATACTCGAAGTGGGAGGGGCAGACTTCAAGAAACCAGCCACCGTTTGGGTTCTTCTGCACCTTCCAACCCCATCACACAATCCACAAACTGGCCCCAAACTGCACAATTCTTCTTCAATTGCTCCTTGAATCGACTCCGCATAATTTCCTCCTTTTCGGTTGTTTTCAAGGAGGCCCAGGCAGGCGAGCCCAACACGCGTCAAGAAGGGCCTAGCTCTGAGATTGCTCAGGACATGGACAGCCAGCCCAGTTCATTGAACAAGGATCAGGGAAAGGCTCCAAGTGAGGATGTTAAGGTCAGTTGTGGTCGTGAGGAGGAGTTGGCTCACTGCAGACCTGTGCCTTCCACGCAAGGAGCTGCTTCCACTGCAGACCAGTCAAAGGAGGACGACGACATGGCGGCATACAGGTGTCGCGTAATTGAATAACCTCCCCCTCTTGATGGTTAATTATTCCATCTTTTTCTGGTTTCTATGCTTCGGGTATCAACTTATTGGGATTGTTTTTTACTCTTTAGATATGTCAGTCTTTAATTTTTGTTTCACAGTCTATAATAGATGTAACCTTCAGAGGAATCCATGGTTGTTACCCCTACGTGGGCAGCACAATAGATTGAAGACTGATCGAGACTGGTTTCCCCTTGTGGGCAGTCTTTTCTCTGGTATTTTTGACAATTATGCCACTTGTTTGGGCAAAGACTCAGCTTCGGCCACGATGTAATATATTTTTCTTGTTAATAGATTTAAACTGACTTAGAAAAAAATGTATTTTTATGGTTTCTACTTATCGAGATGTTTCTGTTGATATATGGCACGCCATGTAATTCTTTACGGTTTGAGAGATATTCATGTTTGAAGTTTGTACCCCCAGTTAGTGGGCTGCAACCCCATGGGTTGGGGCATGGGTCATTGAAAAGTCATAATTAATATTTTTTAAGCTCCTAAAATCCCTCCCACATTCACTTGTTGAAGCCCCTCTCAACCTAAGCATTTATATAAATTGTGATCTTCATTTCCTCCTTAGGCAAGGGATTTCACCATCTGAAACAGGTCATCGTGGAATTTTCGCTCTAACTTTTTTTATACGAAGGTTTGGAAGCTGAAATTTTTTTAGGCGAAGCCGAAATCCTGAGGAAGCTTCTATAAAAATTTTAGATCAAGGTGCGCAATATTTGTTAGTATGAATCTTTTGTCGGAAAAAGACCACTTTAGCTACGCATAACAAATAGCCCTTACATCAATTATGGCTGCCAATATCTTCAAATCTGCAGTTAGTTGATCAAGAAAAAGTTACACAAATCTAGATCTATGCATAAAAATACATTAAGCAGTGAAAATAAGGTTTTGCTCCATGCATCCAATAAACAAGACAAGAACAATATTTTTGAAAGAATTTTTTATATTAAAGGGCACCTGAGAGGAAAACAAGAAAGGTGTTTCCAATTCTCCTCAATGGGATGGGTTCTTGAAAGTCCTCAGCATTTCAGATCTAGAATTTCTCTCTCTTGTTGGTGTAGAAAACCCAGACAAACATAGAACTCAAAGGGAGTTCACAAAGTGAAATGATGGAAAATTTGACAATGATAATGGCTCAAAGTCAGACCAAGAGTATAGATCTAGAGTGATCCAATAGGCAACAAAAGGTGACAAATGAATGGGAAAACCCTTCTATTTCTAACAAAATATTAGGGTAGTCTAGAACTTGGTGCATGAATAAAATATTATTAACCAACTTCTAGAACCACCTTTTAGGAATATTTTATTATATTTGTTGGAGGGAAAAGGATTTTGACTTGGGTCAAATCCTTTATTTATAAATAATAAATAAATAAATGATTTATTTATTATTTTAAGGAAATGATGGAAATATAATTAAATAAATAATGATTTATTTAATTATTTATAAATGATTTAGTCAAATTTAGCTAGGAATATTATTTAAATAAGGATTAAGTAACTTATTCCTAGGAAATAATCAAATAAATAAGGATTTATTTAATTGATTTCCTTGTTTTGGGTTAAATATGACCAGGAATATTAATTAAATTGATGTTTAACTAATTATTCCTTGAGGAAATATAAAAAAATATAGATTTGTTTATTATTTCCTTTCGAACAAGCTAGGTCGCACTTTTTGGGGTCTGTTTTGCGACCTTGGTAGCAGGTACTAGGCAAAAAACTGCGACCTGTCCTAGGAAATGACCTAAAAAGTGTGACCTGTCAGAGAAAGGGGGTTTCAGTGATGTTTTTGGCTGAGATCTAGGATTTTTATGGTTGAGGGGCATAGGTGCCCCCAAGCATGGTATGGTCATGCCAAAATGTATTTAGGAAAAGGGGAATCTAACACATTTTAATGATGTGGTGCGCCATTTGTTTTCGTTATGTTTATGCAGCTTGAGAAAGGAAATGGAGGATTACCAATCTCTTTTAGTACTGCATATATGAATCAAATGGACTTTAAGTTTCTGGGTTGGCATACCTGGTGTCACCACTAGTACATTTGGGGGAAATTTCGACACTTGGTTCCGACACTTTTGACCAAATGTCAGAAATTTCCCCAAATTTTTTCAATCCCGCCCAAAACTGTCGCTATACTGACGTTTAGAGAAAAACGTCGCAATACCGACACTTAGAAAAAGTGTCGCAATTGCGACGTTCGGAGGAAGACGTCGCAATTGCGACACTATGCCCCAAAGCGTCGATATTACGACAAATGCCTCCAAATGTCACAATTGCGACACAATGTCTAAGTGTCGCAATTGCGATGTTTGGAGGCATCCGTCGCAATATCGACGCTTTGGCCGCCGTCGGTATAACGACACTTATATGCAATAAACGACACTTATATGCCTTTGCAAAATCCGTGTCACTTATGGTTTATTTTTTATTTTCTTTTGCTTGAACTAAGTCTTATTTCCATGTGGATTGTGTAATTTCACTTTTATTTCATATTATAGAATGTGTTTGTTTATAATATTATATGATACATGTGAGATAAAGGTTTATTATTTATCATATATAAATAAATTTTATCAATATTGTACATTTACACTTTTATGAGGTGATGTTATAAGTAAATTCATAAATATCTCTCTTTAATCCTCATTTTACTCCATGAATATGTTTGGAAATGAAATTTCAATAGATTAATTTTCTCCTAACCTATGTATCATCAATATTGTACATTTACATTCTTAATTATGAGGTGATGTTATAAGTAAATCCATGAATATCTCCTTTTAATCTTCATTTTACTCCATGAATATGTTTGGAAATGAAATTTCAATAGATTAATTTTCTTGCTATTATATGTTTTACGAAGATATGGTAAGGAATTCTCTCTTGTTCTTCTTAGAAATAATTATATATAATTTATTTATTTTCAAAATAGATTAAAAAATTATATGAGAAAAATTATTAATTCATCAATATGTGTGTGTGTGTGTTGTGATGAATAATTTCATAGTTCAACTTAATGGTTCATTATATAATCATGTGACCATCACCAATGATATATCTTAAAAAGCAACTGAAAATCCATGTGTACAAAATTGATGTATACTCTAGAGAGTGGTTCTCATATAACTATGTAAATTGTTGTATGCTACTTCAACAAAATTATAAGATAAACTATAATACACATCATATATGCACCATAACAATTGCCATACAACTAATTTGTTTTAGGATACATGTGGCATTCTAGGGGTAAATTCCATATGATGTGTATATCAAGCTATTAGGTGTTGGTAAGTTGTGAGTATCTAAGAAATGATAAGGAATATCCATACATCATGATCTTGTAATGTGATTATAAATTGTGTCTATAATTTCCATAAAATGTATAAATGATTTGTTTAAAAAAAATCAACACAATCAACCCTAAACAATGCTCATGATGTGGAATGCCATTGGTGAAACCAAAATGATGGTCACATGTCCCATTTCTATGGTAATGGTGATCATATATATGTTGTAGCGACACTTGATGAGTAATTAAATAAATCTCAGAGTGTGACTCATTGTGCCATACTTTTTTAAAGCATGATTTGTTTTCCTAGTTTTTACTAATTTGTTAACATATTTTATTCATTTGGAAAGCTAATTAATTATGCTTTAAGTAATTAGGAGCTAATGAGAGATCATCTTCACATCTTCACTGAAATATATTTGGTAAGTGTAGTCACTATATGAACCGCACATGCATGCTACTTAAGAAAAAATGAAATATAAACTATAATACACATCTTATATCTGCCATAACAATTGTCATACAACTTATTTACTTCTAGATACATATGAAATACTTCAGGTAAATGCCATATTATGTGTATATCAATATAGTAGGTGTTGGTAAGTTATGAGGATCTAAGAAATGATAGGGTATCCACACATTAGTAGTGCCCTGGTGAATTTTTTGCATAATTTTCTATTTGTTGTAATTTTGTTGCCTAGATTTGTTATAGATTTCAAATAATATATACAATTATCTACCAATTGTTCTTTATAAAGAAGAAGTACAATAAGTAGTCACCTAAAAGTGAGCCATGTGAAAATATTGGTAACATGAGTAACCTGGTAAGCTGTAAATGAAAAGTGAATAACCTCCACTCACCAATAGGTGGTAGTCAGGGTTGGAATTTGGATTTCTCTTTACCCGTCACACAATTTTTTTGACGTTTTGGTCATTATTTTTCTAGTCATTAAAAGTTACATTTAAAAATTTTCACTTCATTAATGACGTTCTCATAATAAATTAACCCTTCACCAATAAAAGTTTGAATAGAAAAATTGAACGCTCTTCCATTTTCTTTGGATTTTGGAGTGTGATATATCTGTGTCATGGAATTTTAATACCTAAAGTTTCAAGAGAAATAACTAATTCTTTTCAAACTAATATTTCCTCAATATATACTATGATCTACTAAAAATTACTTCAAAAAGAAAGTAACCTTCCAATATAAAGAAAAAAACACGAACGAGCTTTCCCTAAATTGCAATAAATTTATGTTTATTATTAATATTGCATAATCTGTCTTATAAAAATTGCATAATCGGACTAAGAACAGATCCTCAATGCATTTTTTATTGTTTTTGTGATTAAAATAATGAGCCAAAGAATGCTAAGGCACTCAGAGAAATCAATCTATGTATTATTTCTCACAAAATCATGTTGAGTAGTGGAGACTAAGCGCTATATTTTTTTTTGTCCTCAATCTCTCTATTAATTATGTCTATGTAGTTATAAGAATAACAAGCCAAAGAAATCTCAGGCTTCCAGATAAATTAGTCTCTGTGTGCAGAAATTAATGATTACTGTTGACTATATGTTATACCATTTGAAATTGCTGAGCGAAATTAATCAGGCCATGGTGTACCATTTCACTTCCATGATTAAAAAAACACCCCCACCTTCTCAGTGGTCCCATCATGGTCCACCTATTGAAAAACAACCAACAAATATTATTTTATATATATTTTTACATGGCCATTGGACAATGATTTACTATGGTTTTCCTACTGAATTCCAATGGATGATTATTCAAAAATATTGAGAATTAGTTTAGTCTCAAGGCATAGCCAAGAGTCTTACTGGATAATTATAGATTACCTCTACATTGGATGATTGTACATTTTTCATCTACTTTTTCACGTGAGTTTCAGTTGATGCTAGATCTTTGCCTTCTATTTCTTTATTGAAGCTAAGAGTTAACTTTGATCTTACATTAATAACTATACTTGCATGAATATCCATGCTTTTATACTTCCCCACTGTGGTCAATGTTGATGTATGGCCTTGGCCCATTGATATTACAATTAACTCATTATTCATATTCAATTTTCTCCAGTTTAGCCCAATAAAATAAGGAAAACAAAAAATGAAGTCTTGATTTTTCTTTCTAGTGCTCCTACATAATACAAATACTCTTAAAAACCAATTAATATATAAATTGTCATCATTGATGCTAAAATTAGTTTGAATTTTTTTAATGAATATGCTTACAATTAATAGATTACATTGCTCACAAAATAAGAGATAATTTAGAACTATGATTTCACAATAATAAATTACCCTAGCAGTTCAAACTTCGAACATACCTTATGAAATTAAAATATGGTAGGTTAATGAGCCAATCTAGTTTCCTTGGAGCCAATCTTGAGCTCGGCCTAAGTCTGAATGCCTTGAGAGTGCGAGTGTAAGGAACTAGACGCCTAAAGCTTTTATTTTGTGCTTGTGTAATTCACTGTTTGACCATCAAGCCAAGCCACCAGCTATATTAACACTACTTCATGTTGGGGCAGATTGGTATTCTAATTTTTTAGTGCTATAGCCGTACTTTTTCACTGCTTCACTAATCACAACCTTGGAAGTTTGCAGGGCAACGGGCTTTATTCTTTCTTTGGTGTTTTATGTAAAAGAAAGGATTTGTGAACTTTTTGTAATAGGAAGGGGAAAACTAAATTGATTCTAATTTTAAAATATCAATAATGATAAGTGGTAATTCCTTTATTAAATTTTTAATTTTGAGTGAGCCAAAAAAGTAACTTTCCTTACTTTTTGAGTACAGCCTTGCAATTGTGAAGAGGACTAGTGTTGCAAAATTATTGGTAAGTGGAAATTAATGGGCGTAAGAACGTTTTTGAAAAAATTTCAAACGTCAAAATTAAGTCTTCTATCCTTCCTAGCACGTCACGGAAAACAGGAATCCACAAATTCTAGTCGTCAAATACGTGCAAAATGCCTTATGACGGGCAAAATGGAGGACTGGTCCTATGCTGCTACATGAGTTAGGGTTTCATGTGGCAGCAGGGAACCTTGTATAGTTTTTCAAGGATAGGAAAGGATAATATTGTCAGTTAATCATCACATGAAACTTCATCACCATTTGAAAATTTTGTCCTAATTTGAAACAATAAGACTACCCAACTATTTCATTATTTAATTTAGATTGTGTAATACAAAAAAATATCCTAGATAACTTAAATAATGTAAGCACTTTTGCAAAAAATTAGTGGGGAGAACCTTCAATTACATTTATTTTGAAGATCCACTTGCATTTCAAGCCATTTTAATTAGTATTTCATGGCTATTCTAGTAAAAATTTCAACCTCTTGTAGAAATTTGTTTGTCACTTGTATTAGAAATGCAAAAATAAAATGTATATAAAAATGATTTGAAATGAAAAAATCAAATGTGCGCTACATAAAAATGATTTTCTTAAAAACTACATTAATGTCTGATATCACGCATGCATTCGCCCTCAGCTCTTGCAGAACAACATTCACCCTCAACATTCGCCCTCAGCTCTTGCATAAAAGCATTCGCCCTCAGCTCTTGCAGAACAACATTCGCCCTCATCATTCACCCTCATCTCTTGCAGAACAGCATTCGCCCTCAGCTCTTGCAAAATGGTAAGTTCTTACTGCAGGCCCTTCCTCCTATAGTAGGTTTGACTCTATTTGGGTTTTTTTGGTCAATTCCATTGGATTGTGTTAGGCTATAGGGTTCTCTCTAGATGTATTTTAATGTTCTTTCGGATGAGTTTCAAAGAGGATGTGTAATATGTGTTTGTGCTTGCATGAATTTGACTCCACCAGTTTCATGAAGTTTAAGCTATGGATTTTAGTTCAACAAACTCATCCATATCAACACCCAGTAACGAATTGCCCTTGGTCTGATCTATATTGAAGGTGAAGTGCAAAGTGGTAGAGAATGGGAGATCGAAATTCATCAACTTTATCACAAGGGTAGTACTCCAGATCAAAAGTGATGAGCTTTAGTTCTCCAGATTTGGGGATTTTCTGATATTTCGGGATTTTCTTATGACATACCAAAAGTCACATCCATACAACCATATCAAGTTCAATGTTGAGATCATTCTCATATAGATATAGGTCACTGATATATAGGGTTAATATCGTCATCACTATCCATGGAAACCGAATGGTTAAAAAATCTGTGATTTTGGTTGGCTCATTTATAATGATTACCCATTTATAGTAGAGCACAGAAACACTAAATATGGCCCGAGCAGAGCCTTTACAACAGGCAATGGAATTGCAGCTGCTTCATCAATAACCAATAGCTCCACTTGAGAAAAAATTTCATAATCTTGGGGCTAGATATACTGCAGAGCAAACAATTGTAGTTATCATTCGTGCTCCAATATATTAATATATTTTTTACATTGAACTGAAGAAAGGGAAACAAGAAAATGCTAGCCATCATACAATGCTTTGACATAAGAGTTTTGAGTGACATACTTGAAAAAGAACTCATCCACTGATATTTATAATCATTTGAGTTATTCAAGTTAAACACAATGTCAAGAATCAAGATTCAATACCCTCTATTATCTTCATCACCCAATACAAGATTTAAATTTTTCCCAAAGAAACGCTTATTAAATTGGCAGCCATTATTTCTCCCCGCTTTAAAAACCCTACATTTAAATGAAAACAAGCATTGCATTTCAACTACAAAAATCTATTAGTGTTCAAATGTACATGTGTGCATCACTTGTGTAGGGTATTCCTTTTCCACTTTCACATTATCCAAGAATGTGTGTAGTATAGTTCATATTTTTGTGATTTAGATTATCTTGAAAAAGGAAAGGTAAATTATTTCCCATGGAAAAAGAAGGTTTTCCCTTTTTACTACTGGAAATGGTACAACAAAGTTCCATTTCTACACAAAACTCCTATGAAACAGGAACCAAATAAAGGCCATGTCCTCAATGGACATCATTTGGCTTTTAAAATGGCCATTGCACCGTGTTGTTTCTTATATTACATAACGAGAGTTTCTTAGGTCATTTCTTGTTTCTTGAGATGAAAAACAACCAAAGAAATCATGAAGATCCTTTCAAGAAATAAATGACCATTTCTCAATCATATCTCAACTATTTTTTATTTTATTCAGTGGTTGCTTACTTTGAGATAAATTTGACACTTTTATAAGGAATATAACATAAAAACACAAAATGGGAAGGAATTGATGATGTAGATGACCTTTAGTTGTTGTCAATTAAGAATTGATAATACACAATGCATGTTCTGTACTACAAACTAGATTCCTTCCTGGAGTTAGGACACAGACTATTGAATCAAAGTTGTAGTTTCTAACTTTTTGTATTGGTTCATCAATCTTGAAATTCAGACATTGCATGTCTTCATTGCTTCATGTTTGAATAATTTGCATCATATCGTACAATAGGAAATTAGGAATTATGATTATTATTACTTTATGGATCTGTTAAGTTACTTTTAAGTTTGCATGGTTTAGTGTGAAATTATTCTTGTGTGCCCCTAGGCCCAGGTGAAGGAATGCCAAGGACTAAGAACTCTAGTTTTTAAATGGTATTGTTTCTTATACCCAAAAACCCCTCAAAATCACTTCTTATTAGTTCTTAACAATAGTGTTGTAAACAATTTGAGAATTGATATAGCAAAATCTCGCACTTCTCAAGATAAAGTCCTAAAGCTAAAGTGTGATACCATGTGTAATTCAATAGCCCCATTGTCACCTCACCAACCTCATTTCACTTCGGGCTAGCTCTCCTCCAACTCAAGGGGGGTTCTCCCTAGTAGATGTTAGGGATCTAATGGCCCAACCAAACCAAGTCAAGAGCCCCCTAACTCTCTATGTTTACTACTATCAATCAAAATATTGAACAATAGGGTCAGACATGCATCCTGAAGATAAAATTGCCAGGGTATTTTTGGGTAATTCCAAAAGAAAGTCCCCAAACACATATAATCAAGGAATTATAATGGGATTTAAAACATTAAATATCAAAAAAATCGTTTAAAGGATATTGAAAGGAAAAAGGCGATGGAATATAGAAAGCGCCTTACTTAAATGCTCTAAGGATTGTTCAATAGTTGCTCCAAAAACTTCACTTCAAGGCCCTTCAAGATCATCTCCAACAATGCTATACCATCATCTTCAACAATTTTGCTCCAAAAATGTCCTCAAGGTCTTCACAACAAGTTTACTAGAAGTTTCTCCAACAATATATTCAATAAGGTCTTCATTTTCAACTCGTCTCTTGTTTGGGTGCCTTAATGTGCAATGACATGTTTCCAGGACTGAATTCAATGCAAAGCATATTTGAAACTCTAACTTTGTCTTCCGGTGTCTTATTAGAAATTATTTCAGTTTTCATTTTTTGTTTTCAAGTTAGATATTGTTTTCAAGTTTTTACATTTATAATTTTATTGCAATGTGGTAAACTGATCAAGGCAGTACAAGAACAACCCTGAGACGGGATGATCGCGGAAAGAGGCCAGCGGAAGAACATGTAAAGTGCCATCATTGCTCTATCTTCAAGTATTTTAGTTATTTACATAATTGAAATAATATTAATTTTTTTCAATTATGCAGACACCTAGCCATGGTATGCATGATGATTCCCTCTATGAGGAAGATCTTTCTTCATCCCTATCTCCAGTGCTCTTGTTGCGAAAAAATGCACAAAATGCAAGGTCAGAATTTGATACTTTGATAGACGCGCCTCAAACACCTGAAACAGAAGAGAGGATAAAACAACTTATGACCCAGCTAGAAACATATCAGGTAATAATAAAAAGTCAAAAGGATATTTTTTTTGTTCTGCATGAGATGAATTGTGATAGTTTGATTTTTAATTTTTACATTGACTAAACTAACAAAAGGTTCTTTTGTATGTAGTGTTTTCTGACACTTGCTGAACTCGGTGTTGGTGGTAGTAGGACACAAGGGAAAGATATTTCCTAGAAACCCTCTCGTACACCTTCTACTCCTTTAGGTGCCAACCAAGAAACACACCCTGCCCAAGAAGACACCCAGCCAACCGCTGAACGTGTTGGCAGTGATGAGGCTGATATGACCAACTACATTATTGCATTTCCTGGAGCTACACGTGTCAGCTCCACAAGGACCATTAATGGCACGTTGTTGGTGAACGATGAAGGTGTCCCTATAAAGCACGTACAACTCCGAGGTAAATTTTAATATTTTAACTATTTCATGTACTCTATCTAAAACATATTTATCATGATTTTTATTTTTAAATTAATGATAATATCTTTTTTTCCTGTGTAGGAAACAATGAGTTCTATAGGTTTTTGGAGAGCCATGCGTTGGTAATTTTTGGCCCAACCATACGCACAAGGTGGAATTCCCATAATTCCAACCTGAAAAAAGAACTTTTAGATTATCTAGAAGCCCTTTTTGGGGTCGGCACATTTGACAGAATAGCGATGGCTCGAGTAGCCGGCAAATATTTGAAATATACCAGGGACACCTATATGACGCAATTGCAATTTAACCCTAGATGCGAGCATCCTCTCACGGTTCCAGAGAGTGAGTGGAGAGCACTCATCCATGATGGAAAAGAGAAAAGTGCAAAGAAAGAAGGAAAAATGCCAACTGGACCTGCAAGGTAAATTACAACTTTAATTCAATAGCTTTAATTTTCTCTATGTCTAAAATAAAAGTGTGCTACGTCATATCTGACTTCAATCTTTTGATGATAGGTTGTCTGACACCTCAAAGGCAACCAAAGCTAGGATTGAAAAAAAAGGGCCATCACAAGCTAGGCCAGAGCGGCTACTTGAAATTAGCCGCAATAATTGTAATTAAGTAGCTAAACATCTTATAATTAATTGTATCGCCTTCCAACGTTTTTGTAATCCTATCAAATATGATTAAAAATACACAATTATATGTAATGTAGGGTGATGACTTTGGAACAGAAACTACAGAGGAAGATAAAAATATCGCTTTCCATTTCGACTATCAAGCCATAGTTGAACGTCGCAGAAGCTTGGGGCAGGTCTCAAGATCCAGAATGCCTGATAAGGTAAAACATTAACCTTTCAATATGTTTGTTTTCGTCCATAAATTTAATGTCTAACAACTTTGTTTAAATCAGGGGAGCAGCACTATCGACGAGGAAAATAACCCAGTTTTAGAGCCATATGTAAATGTTCCTCACGTGCAACCTGATCATTGTAGTGGGGACCAGGCCGACAATGCTACTATCAGTGAGGGCCGTGACGGTAATTAATTTCCACTTATAATTTTTTCTAATTATACCTTGATGGTTGTCCTTATAAATTTTTTTTTTAAATGACATATAATGTTTCCCTTGAGGATCTTACCACCAGAGAGGAAGACAGGGCAACAGTCCCAATGGCAACAACTGGTGCACCAAGTAAATAATCTCATTGCAATTTTTTTTATTAATATTACCAAACTAGTTCAATGATATTTAAAAACTAACAATTAAAATTTAATATTATCTGTTTTTGTAGGTGATGCCCTGTCACTGGATGAGACCAGGTAGTGTGACTACGCAACTAGGTCAGCAATGCGAGTCAAAAGGCACAAAACAGGAGCACAGCACGATGATATTGATGATGTAATTAGGAGCTTTAGAAATAGGAAGAAGAAAAATAAATTTTGATAATGTAAAATATTGTATTATTATAAGACAAACGTTACCATACTTGGAACATTTTTTGCGTTATATAAAAAACTCATTTATCATACTATTTTTATATCAAGCATTAATTTCGATGTTTCCTTGCGTACTTTTTGTTGAATTTTTTTTTTATTAGTTATTTAATTTTTTTTTATGCTCATGAATGTAAAAAATGAAATATAGATTGGGTATTGGGGAATTGAGAGTGATGTGGGGGGGGGGGGGAGGGGCCATAAGAGCTTCCACCTTCACGTGGTTGGCCCTATTTAGTAGAGAATAATTTATTGGAGTGATTCAATCTTGGAGAAAACCTCTCTCGATCCAACGTAGCAACAAAAAAGTCACTGTTGACTTAGTTGCTACTCTTTCAAATCGTGGGAGGCTTGTTCCTAGTTCATGCGACTCCAATAAATTGTTCTTGAAACGAAGAGGAGCTTATTCAGGTATGTTTTGAAATTTTCAACATATGTTCTAACATTATCATAAGAATGCATCTTAGAGTAAAAAATACTACATCAATTACTTGTATTTATTGTATATATAATGATGGATTTTGATTGACTTGGCAGTGCAGGTACAAATCCTCTCGCATCATGAGCAATACAACTTGTCAACCAGGGTCATGTCCAGGATATTTTTGCTTGTGCGCTTGACCAGGTTCGTAATGTCACATTTTGTAAGTTCCTTTACAGTTCATAATTCAATATTAAGCTTGTTCATGATTATTATCTAGGTTTTTTGTATGTGTTTTTTTCATCTATTTGATTGTAAGCAACTCTGCATGTTTCCTGTTGTTCACTATGATTTCTCCCATTACCACTCCCAGGATGAATCCGACTTTATTGTTACATAGGTTACTTTATTGTTACTATGATTTCTCCATTTAAGATTTCATAGGTTACATCATCTAAAGTTATCAATCTCAGGTTGGTGATGAGCTTTAGTTCTCCAGATTTGGGGTTGTTCTGATATTTTCTCCCTCATGTCATTCCTGAATCACCTCGTTGTTTGAGCATGCCAATTTTTTTACCACTTGTACCAATTGGCACATGTCAATCTCTGAGTGGTGCCACATTTCACCTATTTTCGGCCCACTTGACCACCTGAAAAACTCAAATCCACACACCATATGTCTTTATCATGGAGTGCCACATGTCCTAGATATTTAGGCCGATAGGCCTTCTGTTATGAAAGAGATCAATTTTTTTTTCGTCAACACTTCTTATCTAGGCACGACACATGTTACTTGTTTAATCTAACAGTCACAATCTCTCGGGTTACCTTCTAGGTTTGACATACCACTGGTTTCTGGTATATTTCCATGGAATCATTCTAAAAATACCAGCAACAATTCACACACCTGCAACCGTCGACAGACTTGCCATTTTAGTAGCTGCATTTCCGCAACTGCCAATACACCTGCCATTTTAGTTGCTGCATTTCGGCAATTGCCAATACACCTGCCATTTCATTCTCCTGGACTCTGTGTATGCATATTTTTCATATAATTTTATCACAAAGTTGGCTGCAGTGCTTTGACATGGCTTTGAATATTTTTGCAGGTTAGAAGACATTTCAGGCCAGAGCTATTGAATAGACTTGATGAGATAGTTGTATTTGATCCTCTTTCTCGTGATGAGCTCAGAAAATTTGCTAGACTACATATGAAAGATGTAGCGATTCGTCTTGCAGAGAGAGGTGTTGCTTTAGGGGTTACAGATGCTGCTTTGGATCTTGTTCTTCAGGAAGCCTATGATCCTGTAAGTAATCACTTTGTTTTGCTTTCTTTCTTATTCAGAGTCTATCTTGCCAGGGGATGTGCCCGTTATGGTTTGTTATGAGACCGTTGTCAATTTCATCATCGTCCCTCATAATATGTTTGATTGTGTTTATAAATAATAAACAATTATTACACCAAACAATAAACAATTAACTGTATTATGAGTAATATGATATCTTGAAATAATTCTCATTATAATTTCATAACCTCTGCTCTCACTTGGTGGTGTCTATATCACTAAGTGTGTCTTCTTTAAAATTATAGTTACAGCAGACAATGAACAATCAACTGCACTGTGAGTGATATCTTGTAATAATTATTATTATAATTTCCTAACCTTTACTCTCACTAGGTGTCTATATCACTAGGTGTATCTATTTTAAAATTATAGTTTCAATGGTAGATAAATTGTTATCTTAAAATTATAGCTTTGATGGTGATACCTTGTGATTGATAATGCAGTTTGAAGCAGCTTTGGCTTTGACTAATATAGTCTCAGGAACCTCTGAGAATAAAAAATTTGTGATTGATTACGGGGCACTGCCTATATTTGTGGAACTTCTTACCTCTGGGAATGATAATGTTCGAGAACAGGTAGCACGTTTATTTTAGAGGCATAAAATTATTCTTCCCAACTATATTTATATGTCTGTAATTTTGGAATTTGATTTTAAAAAATAGTACCCAACTTTGAGTTCAACTGGTGTTCGTGTAAGGCTGTTTGGGCTTTGGGAAATATTGTTGGAGACTTTGCAACATTTAGGGATCTTTCCCTTAGTCATGGAGCTCTGAGGCAGGTGTTTTCCCAGTTGAATGATACTGCCATAATTTCAATGATAAGAAATGCTACATGGGCTCTGTCAAATTTTTGTCGTGGTAAACCCCAACCACTATTCGAACAGGTAAGCAGAATACATTTTATGCCTCTTCTTCTTAGTTCACAGATACTATGGATTTTTTTTATAGATCTTGGTGCGTGGTAGAATTGGACGTAATATGAACCTAGGTGCTTGTTCATTACAATGACTCTATCATCAGTTTTTAGAAAATGCTCAGAAATTTGGGTTTCACAAGGGGATTACCCTTGCTTGCAATTATCTATTATCAATCACATTCGAAAAAATTCTTTCGTAGCATTGTTGAGCTCTTTGTAGGTGAATTTCCAAGGCAATTTCACAATATCTGAACTAAATTTGTCTGTCCTTTTCAATACTCTACACTTGTAACAGAACCAGACAAACAATCTAGTGG
This sequence comes from Pinus albicaulis, assembly GCA_034641835.2. Taxonomy (NCBI): domain Eukaryota; kingdom Viridiplantae; phylum Streptophyta; class Pinopsida; order Pinales; family Pinaceae; genus Pinus; species Pinus albicaulis. The sequence continues at coordinate 1,220,728,261 of CM076574.1, forward strand.
CCAATGCAACAACAACAACACCTCTTGTTGCAATGCCTGCAATTCACCCTCTCTGCACGCATGAATGACTATGGCACTCTCTTTTGTGAACAGGTACTGGAGCTGAAGGTATTGGTTTCCATTAGGATCGTGGAATTCAACATCCAAAATAGTATCAAATTCCACTGCAATAGTATTCCCCGGTGAGGGAAACAGTTCATTGAGACCTATTGGACTCATCACCCCCAAATAGCCTCTAGGGCTACCTAGAGTGATCATCTAGAGCAATAAAAAATGTTGATCCATCCCCAATTGAAACAAGAGCAGGACCCACATTGGTTACAGAAAACGAGAAACACGTTTTAAAAGAAGAAGAAAATTTTGTATTAGGGTCCAGAAATCTAACTGGTCTATTGTACAATTCCCTACCTGCACTTCAAATTGGTACTCCCAACTCCATGCTAAGGCTCACTGTGCCATTCTTCAGATGAGCATCTTAACCTGAAGTTTGATTCCAAAAAACCCAAGTCCCCTGTTCTATGCCCAAGACCTCTGTTACAATGAGTAGAGTTCTGAGCGAAATACTTCACAATAGGAAGCAAAAGAAACATTGCAAAATTGCTCGCTTTAGACTGATAATTTTCTGTGCAAAAATTCAACTGCAGATAGTACAAACATAATATCAAACAAAACCAATCCACAATGGAATTTGAACATGAGGATTTATAACCAGAGAAAACCCTCTCCAGGTTAAAAGAATTACAGAATGGCTTTAAGATTCTACTAATGAGCGCTTACAACACCATAGCAATTACTGTCACAATGAAATATGCTGGAAGCAAAGCCCTTGTACAGTTTCTACATTTCCACAGTGGAAGCAAGAATCTTGCTATCTCTCATGATCTAGTTCTGTGGTCAGATCCTTTGCTATGGCTGTCTTGTTCTGCTAAACATGAATCTGTCTTAGCTTTGGCTCTGGTTCTCATTTAGGATCGTGGCTATATGATCTTGTTGTGGATTTGACTATACAAACTTTTTCAATAGGAAAATGTTGACTCTGCTATATATAGGAGCTTCAATGGGTGCTCTCAAACTGCTCTACTACAGTAGTTGCACTCTCAATGGACTTCTATAGAAATTGGCACCATCAATCTGCTTTGTTACAATGATGGCTCACGTCAACAAATTTTGCTACAACCATTGGCACCATGAATCTTCTCTCTGCTTCATCAAATGGTTGGCACCATCAACTGAATTTGCGCTCCTCGGGGTGATCACAGTGGCAAACACTTTTTTAGGAAGCTTTGTTTTGTCTCTGATTCAAGGCAGAACTATGTTGGCCTTGTTTTTTTAGTCCTTGGAACTTAGTTCTCTCATATTTGCCATCTTATCCCCAGTTTGCTACCAAGAAAGACATAACTTCACGATATCAAAATTGACTATTTTTTGCCATTTATCTTTAGTAATGGTACAAATTTAATTTGGTGCATTCGTACAGTATCTGAAGAGCACTCTCAAGCTGTTATTCAGTATTTTAGCATAACTACAACATTTAACTACCATGCTCTAATATTTATATCAACCATAAGCATTCTTAAGGTAGTTCCACGTTTGTGAAGCAGAAGGAATGCTTCTGATAGCTTCTTATCATAGTGGTACAATTTTGTTCACAGTTTAACTTTTATAAACCTCCAATTTTCCAAACATAGTAGAGACTATAGTTTGCATCTCAAATTTTGGACAAATATGTTTAGTATTCTACAGAAAATGCATTAAGAATACAGTGTTTTGTCTACTAAGCACGAATAATTTTTGTACTGAGTCATCTAAACATATGGACATCCTCGTTTTATATTCCTTTTCTGTTTTCGCAAAGTTTCCTCTGCTACGGAAAATGTAATTATATTAATTTTTTTCCATCGATATACGGATTGGATCTAATTAGATGTAAACCCTTGCTACAGTGGTTATTTGAATGGGTTAGAATGTGCATTTTTATTTGTTTCTTTTTAAATACATGCATTACCACTACGCGAGATCTTTGCATTAATTTTGAAATGTTGAGATCTTTGCATTGATGTTGCCTCTGCTTGGTGGTGTCTCTGAGATTGAGCTTATCCAAAGGCAATGGATGTGCCTCAGCGGTCGATTTCTCTTTGCTAGTACTATAATCCAAATCCTCTAGCATGCAAATAGGTGTTGCAGCAATTATATCTAGGATTGATCGTTTTTTTCTAACCTTCACTTTAGGCTTGGAAAACTTTGTTCCAGACTTTTTAGCATTTGACTCACCTGATATACAGTGATCTATGTGGGAATTTAAGGCTATATTGGATGTAGATGAGAAATATCTACAAAAGGACAAACCTTTGGTATCATGGCCTCTGGAAGAGATCCCGGATTCCCAAATTCTTCGTTCTTCCCAGGATCTGCCTTGCTCTTCTCCAAAGTTTGGATCTGCCTTGTAGGCTCCTGCCTCTTCTACACTGCTTGAATTGGAGCACCTCCATTATGATATGAAATCATCCGCTACTATGAAATGACATAGGTCGCAAATGCTTTGATAGACTTTTCTTTTGGGCACTTCACCACGAACCAAGTTTTAAAATGTCACAACCCACTTGATATTTATCCCTAGCAAAAGTGTCACATGTGAAGATCAGGCTTTTGATGAAGCGAATAACTTGGTAAAGAGAATTTTTGATTACTTATGTATTCGGCCCAACAATATATATTTTGATGCACTATCATTTTTAACCATGTGCTGAAAAACATACAAAAAACTATGTTTTTAGTGAAATTTGAGTTCACAAGAATCGATGCCAGTCAAAATCTAGACCTTGCTCCTAGCTTACTGGTAAAAGGCGGTACTCATATTTCATTCAAGTAATGGAATGCCTTTTTCGTTTTTTTATCTCGTCTTATTCGAACTTCCAATTCTAGGATCAATGATTTTCTTATGCTTCATAAAAACGGTATTATGCTTTAGATAAGTGTATGTACTTCTTATTATACTTCTTAACTTCCAAGTCTAGCATCAATGATTATTTTATGCTTCACACATAATCTAGTTTTCATTATACTCCTTGAAACATTTTTTATTAGTTGAATGAGACAAACTTAAAAGGAGTAAGCTAATATATTAGCAAAAGGATTTATGTCACAAATCTAAGATTCTTATAGGAATTCAAAGGAAATTTCAGGCATCACCTGAGTAATCTTCAGTGTCTACAAATTTTGACATCCAGAGAGAAGTTTGTTACAAAATTAGGCAGCTCCTACTTGAAAACATGTTGATTTTGATGCGTAGAAATCTCCTTCATTTATAGCCATGTGTTGGAATATTTGAAAATTCCAGAATAACAATGGAGAGAGTAATACTCTCCTCTTCTAACACTGAAAAAAAATATTGAAATTTCTTCACTGGAAACAGAGTTCAAAACTTTGAAAAATTTCTATTCCTTCAAAAAAAAACTATTACAAATTCTTCCTCACTAAGAGGGATTACAAAATGTGACTGCCGTAAAATGCAGTGCACTCAAAATTCTTCTCTGTCTCTAAAACTATAAACTTTTGTGCTCTTCAAAACACTTACACTGCTATTGTGTGTAATCATTAACTTTACAACTACATTCTGAAACAGGATCACAACCCTTTTCTTTTATATGCAACGCATATATTAAAAACATAACAAAACTATGCAAATAACAAATCTATTAAAATGCTCCTGGGGTCCACAATTTATAAATGTTTTAATATATATATGAAATATATATATAAAACATATATACGTCGCATTTAAAACAAAATATTACCAAAACCAGTGTGGGAACTTAACAAACAATAAAACTATTCCACCGTGCGTTATATAAAACATATAACAAAACCTTTGTCAAAACTTCAAATGAACCCTTTAGCCGTGGAGCCCACCGGACTTCAAACGGCGATAAACCATAATTCAAACCAAATTCGCTTTCCAAAATAGCCTGCTGACGTCGGCAAATTTTATGACGCGAAAACCAAATGAATTCCGCCCTAATCTTTTTCGGGTCCAAATTTGGGTTGGCGTACGGAGAGAGAGTTGTGACGTGAATTTCTTATCAAATTCACCCTAATATTTTTCGGGTCCGGATTTCCACTACGCGAGTGGCCCAAACAAAGATTCGCTCCAATCAATTTCTGCCACGTGTCCTCCTCTAGCTTTCCATGGTGCAGGACCACCAAACTTTAAAAAAAACCCGCGCTTCAATCAAAAGTTGCCCTGTTTCTGGATGCGGGTGCATTGGATGGCGTTTAAGTTGATGGAACATGGATGTGGCGAAGTGTGGAGACACCTGCCCACCCATGTCATGGCTGGCAAACGATATTTAAGATCCAAGGTTTTCATATCAATAGCATTAAGTTTTAATGTTGTTCAAGATCGGACCTCCACTCCTGTTAGCGATTCCGCATGCTCCAATATGATCCGGCCTTCGGCTCTCATCAATGAGAGATTTATGATGGGCGTTCTTTGACGCCATTGCAGTCGAGTCGATAAAAATGGCATTTCGCTATGGTTTCTCAGATGAGCCGCAACCTTTGAATTGCAGATTCTCTCCAGTTGTTGGGTTACACTGCCTGCGCACTATGACGGGAAGGAGAAGCCAGCTGAACTGCTGCTTAGACCTTGGTGAAAATATGCATTTCTCTCGGTCTAGTGTGTGTCTATCTTCCTTGGTTTCTTGGAATCCTGCTTCTTCGTCTCATCTTGAGCCCACTGCTGAGACTGCACCCATGCCTCGCCTACGTCATAGGATGCGTTGCCGCAGGGGTAGCACCAAAGGCCAACCCCTGCGCGCTCCCTCCACACCCTCAACCGATTCATCTTCCCACTCCAGTGATGATTACACAGGCCGCTATTAAAACACTAGAAGTGGGCGGGGTCGGGTTCTAGGATCTGGCCACCATATGGGCTCCCCTGCTTCTCATTTCCCCACCACTTCACCTTATCCCACGACGTGCACTGCGCTTTTTTCCTTTAATTTCTCTCTGAACCGCCCACAAATCATAGCTTCAATCACCATGGTTTTCCGTGAAGAGGCCCAAGTGGAGGAACAATGCACCCGTCCGGCGGGTCTGAGCTCAGAAAAAGCCCAACTTTTGGGCTTTCGGGAGGGTAGCAGTGGTGTGAATGTGCAGGAACCGAAGGCTCAGGTTCGTAGGGCTCATGATGTGGAGATAGTGCCTGGAGATCCTGGACCTTCCGTGTCTGAAGCTACTCCCGCCATGGACAGTGACATGTTTGCTGAAGGATGGTGCCGAATTGTCGAAGAACCACCAGATGAGTAGCTGCTTCTCTTTGGTTTGGTTTTCTTGCTTCGAGGCCCACTTAATTGGGCATGTTTTTTCTTATATTATTGTGCTGGACCTCTATTTTATTTTTGAATTCTGTAAACACTGTAATCGTCAAAGATATCAAACGATGGTTCCCCTGCATGGGCAATGCAACGACCTGAAAAACGTTCAAGATTGGTTTCCCCGTATCAGGTTAGTCTTCTTTTTTGATTTTTTGACAAATTTTCCATAAGTCTAGGCAATGTTTTTGACTTCGATCATACTGTAATTTTATTCCCACTGTTCATAGATTAACCTTACTTAGGAAAAAAAAAAGTTTCCCTGTTTCTATTTTAAACCTGTCTTTTGAAATACAGAGCCATGTTTATATGATTTTTTATAGTCGAAGTGCTGCGGGGTGGTTTATTATATTAATATTTCACAGTTGAATTATGTTCATAACAATTGGAATGCCCAAAATTCATAACAAATATTGGAGATTTACTGTCTTGTTTTAAAGTTTCATTTTTATGTTTGTCGAAGGATGGTGCCGAATTGTTGAAGAACCACCGGATGAGTAGCTGCTTCTCTTTGGTTTGGTTTTCTTGCTTCGCAGCCCACTTAATTGGGCATGTTTTTGCTTATATTACTGTGCTGGACCTCTTTTTTATTTTTTAATTCTGTAAACACTGTAATCTTCAAAGATATAAATCGATGGTTCCCCTGTGTGGGCAATGCAACGACCTGAAAAACGTTCAAGACTGGTTTCCCCGTATGAGGGTAGTCTTATTTTTTTATTTTTTGACAAATTTTCCATAATTATGGGCAATGTTTTTGACTTCGGTCATGCTGTAATTTTATTCCCACTGTTAATAGATTAACCTTACTTAGAAAAAATAAAAATTTCCTTGTTTCTATTTTAAACCTATTTTTTGAAATACAGAGCCATGTTTATATGATTGTTTATAGTCGAAGCATTGTGGGGTGGTTTATTATATTAATATTTCACGATCGAATTATGTTCATAACAATTGGAACGCCCACAATTCATAACAAATATTGGAGATTTACTGTCATGTTTTAAAGTTTCATTTTTTTTCTAAATTGAACCCGCCGCCGGTATACCGACGCTTTTTAAGCGTCGCTCTTCTGACGCCTTATAAGCGTCGATCTTCCGAATTTTTGAACGATTTCCATTTTCGTCAGTCTTGTGATGTCCGTCAATATTGTGACAGTTCTTCCTAGCGTCGGTATTGCGACACTTTTGGAATGCGTCGGTATTGCGACGCTTCTAGAAAGCATCGGTCTTGCGACACTTTTGCAATGCGTCGGTCTTACAACACTTTTGTACGGCATCGGAATTGCAACAGTATAAAAACTTCGGAAGAGCGATGTTCAAAACGTCGGACCACATTTCGTCGGAATTGCGAAAGTTTACAAACGTCGGAAGAGCGACGGTTTGGGAAACGTCGGAAGAGCGATGCTTGTTTGGAAGCAACGGAAAAAGTGTCAGTATTGCGACACTTTGTTAAGGCGTCAAAATTGCGACGTAATGGTGAACCATGTTTTTTCCGTCCTCGAACTGTCGCTCTTGTGACGACTATGTGTCGGAATAGCAACGAAGTGGCCGTCGGAAATTGGGCCAAATTTTCTAATGCACTATCCCAAAAAGAGGATTTGGAGATAATGAACTGATGCTCTCTTAGAAAATCTATAGGTTGGTTAACAACAATGTCTAAGAGACTAGGTTGCTGATGTAAGATGAAGGAATGATAAGGGGTATCGTCCCTAGAGTGATCTGAAGTGATATGGGACTCTAGGGGTTCTTCTAAATGTGGAAGAATAATGGTACTAGAGTCGACACGACTGGATACACTAGGAGAGTTGTGGAGAGTTTCTTCTCTTAGTCTCTCAAATATGGGTGCCCCATTACCCAAACATTTGGTATCAATGTAATGGCCACATGGTGTATGTGGTTCGAACGAATGGGGTCGATGTAAGGGGGAATAGATAAAGTCAGAGGTGGTGAATTATTCCATAATGTCGTCAGCATGATAGAAGATGGGGTGACCGGTGGAAGAAAGACCACCTAATGTGGCGAAGCTACCTGGCTCATCATCATGAGAAGAGAGGGTCACATGCGCATCGTCACAAGGGGTGACAGAAGAGTAAGCAGATAAACAATCTACCGATGTTGAGCCCAAGGTGATCGCTGAAGGGGGGTCGAGCAAAACATCAGGGGAAGTATCCAAGGGGACTTCCACCGAGGGTCTCATGGATGATGATAGGTAGAGGATGGTGGCCATAGGCTCCTTCATCTCGACATCAGGAGGGGGAATGTCAATGGGAGCGGGTAAATCCTCAACCTGACCTGAAGCATACCGTGCAAGTATGGGAGACGCGGATTGATTTTGTTCAATATCGTACTCCCGGACTACCTCTAAAGAGGTGCAGTAATACGTCAGGTGGGGACAATGGTGGGAATAATGTCCATGGACACCACACAGAGCACAGGGTTTGTTGGTGCGAATAGTCTTTGGGTTCTTGGCTGTGGTTGAGGAAGAAACAGAGGTTTCAGGAACCATAGACTCAGGGAATGCGACTTTAACCATGGGTTTAATACGGGGAAACTCGGGACAAGTATGGCTTGCATGACCGATGACATCACATAAGGCGCAAGGCTTTGCGGGCGAAGGAGGGGCAGGGTCAGTCGGGGTGGTCTTATCTTTGGATGCCCCCTTGCGAGCTTTGCCTTTCTATCCCGAAGCTGGCCCAACAGGAGAGGGGTCCTATTGAGGTGCTGAGGCCACTGTAGCAATGGGAGAAGCTAGGGGAACCAGTTGAACTAGTGTCAAAGCAAGGTAAGGTTTGGGGTGACCAGGCGAGGTAGCAGCTGGAGGATCAAGGTACCAGACAGGTATACCTAAGGTCAAATTGGGGAGGGAGAGGGTGGCCATGATGGGAACCAAATAAAATCTGGGAGGGGGAGCAAGGAAATGTATCTGACCAGTGGGGTAGTGGCCACGAGGGACGGCTCCAAGATGGTTGAGATCTGGTGGAACCAACCCAGGAGGATAGAGGGGCTCATTGGTACCAGCTGTAGGAGAAGGGCCAGAAGGAAGAGGTTCGGCTGGCGGAGGCGAAGGGCTAGGAGTAGGTTGTTGACTAGCCGAAGTGGTCCGCTTAAGGTCAGCCTGAGATGATTGCATCATGCAAACATTCGCTAAGCTAGGATCAGAGACAGGAGGAGGAGGAAGACCAGGGAAGGTTCCAAGCAAGGAGGAGTCTTTTTAGACGCCGGGAGAGACACTGGTCAAAGAATCGATGGTTTGCTTATTGGCTACAGAAGAGATGGTCGACTCGGGAGAGGTATGATATTTTGGCTCATGATATGTCAACTGGTCAATGGTGACTATCTTTCCATTATGGGGGGAAAAAATCTTGCGGTGAACCACAGATGGGATATAAGACATGTCATAAGTGTAGCTATGCCCTAAAAGAATGTTATAATCAAGAGGGGCATCGATGACTTCAACGTCAACGCAAACCGTCTTGCCCATAAGAGTGATAGGACAATTACGGAATAGACAAATGGGCTGGGAGGCATGGCCATCCCATGCACGAAAGGTGATTGTGGAAGGGGCCAACTCAGGAGATCCAAGTTGTTTCCAAACCAAAGCATACATCACACATGTGGATGCCCCCTCATCAATAATACACCGAGAAACGTTAGCGTTCCAGATTTTGACGGGGATTTGGAAAGCTACGAAAGCAAGAAGGGGAGGATGTTCTGATTGACGAGTGTTGAAAACAATCAATTGGTCATCAGCAGGATCTACAGCGCCCATGGTGGATAGTAGAGCCTTCCATTGAGAAGGACACGACTGGAGGAGTTCCAGTGTTGAAATGGCAGCAGGAGACTGCGCCTAATCATCTACTATGTTATACGAATGAGCAGCTCAACTAGAAGCAACATTTTTGCGTAATGGTCCTTTAGGAACCTTGGTATGAACCTCAACTTTGGGCTGAGGGATATGCAAGGGACTATTGGATGTCGAAAGAGGATCTGTAGAACCTAAAGAAGGTGACTCGGGGACAAACGGAGCAGGAGGCTTGGGGTACTGACGAGACCGAGTTTGAAGGTTAAGGTTGATGGGTAAAGGTGTATCAGAGTTCATCATGAGGATCTGGTAAGCAGAGGAACCAGATGGAAGAGGTTTAGTGGCCTCCTAAACTTCAGGTGGTTGAGTAGCCACAAATCCCTGTTGTGCATCCACCGGCTCTTGAGGGGGCGGTGACTGTTGTAGCAGGGGTTGAGAAGGCAAGGGAGGTGGAGGTGCTGATGCTGGAGGAGCTGGATCACCAAGCTGCGGATACGGATAATAAGGGGGTTGGGTAACAGTGTGGTAAATAGGAGGTTGGGCCAAAAGAGGAGGCATGTCGTATCCTAGATACGTTCTACTGAGAGGGGAAAAATCACGGGAGGTGCTACCCCCTCCCCCAGGAAAACCATAACCCATGGGAGGTTGGGCGTATGAATGAGAGAGAGCTCCAACGATAACTTTGGCGGCATGAGGTGCACCCAGTGCGTTGGCACCACTGGGTCTAGGGAGATCAGGTAGAACAGTATAAACATAACCTGTCTGAGCGTAGATCAGGTCATATTTTAATGCCATTTGGAGGCCGCCTTCTTCGGTTTGAGGAAAATGCGATGCGACATCTTTTTCGATAGGAGGCAAGAGAGATCTAAGGAACTAGTCCAAGTAGACATGGTCTTCGAAGGTAGTGGATTGACATAGGCTCTTTCTTCACCACCATTCCTGGACATGATTGGATAGGCGTGTCGTAGATGATTGACGGAAAGAAGTCAAAAGTTCGATACCAGTGTCATAACGAAGGGGAAGCTAGAAGTAAGATAAAAATCCCGGGAAAGAGTTGCAAAGGTGGTATGAGAGGAAGTGGCCTGATCAACATACCACTTAGAAGCTTCACATGTAAGCATTCATTGGAACAACCGAAGACAGACAAAGTCGTTGGTAATGGAGCTAGAGGAACACCACATGTGGAAATATCAAACATGATTTGAAGGATCTTCTCCAGCAAGGCCTTCAAACTTTGGGATGTCAGAAGGGAGCTTTGTCGGCATAGTAGGCCAACTAGTGTCATGGTGTATATGGTCGTTTATCAACCGGTCTTAATCGGGGAGGCTGAGGCCTACCATGAAGGGGAGCAAGGGCATAGCTGGGGTAGTGCCTGTGGCGGTTCTGCCAGTAGCATTCCTAGCATGAGGGCTTGGGTTACTGCTAGTGTTAGGCCCTGTACCAGACATAGTGAAGGTGACAGGGGGAGAACTAGATGTAAAAGGAGAGCCCAATGAATCAGAAGAGGAGTTGGAGTGCGGACTCGGAGGAGGACTAACTCGACGACGGCGGGAAGGAGTATGTCGACCAACCGGAAACTGAGGATGAAGGCCAAGAAAGACCAACAAGGGTAAGGAGGTGCAGAATCAAGTGATTACAATGTCGAAACAAGGGCAGAGAGGTGCAGTGTCAATTGATTTTAAAGTCTTTGCCTGGCGGTGTTAACCAGGCTCTTCTTCACTTAGGGTCAGTGTGTGGCATGTGTTAATTTTAATTTTTAAACTCAGAAGTTTTGAGAGTAAAAGAAAAAGTGTGTTGCGTAACTGAAACTAAATCTGCAGAGAATAGTAAATAAGGCTGAAATAACAGAAAATTAACAGCTAACAATGCATTGATCTAACCCAAGAAGGTGAGTCTCTCAAAACTATTCTAAAAGAGGGAAAAAAATCTAGTCAAAACACATGAAAAAGGGGCCAATAGATCTAAGGTCGGGAGGGACAGGGATCTAAAGGAGAAATCTGCTGAAAAGAGGTGCATAAAACAGCAAAGAGGCAGAGGCAAGGTTGCCACAACAAAGGAGGAAATCAGCTAAAGGTAGAAGGGACAAGGAGGTGACCCTAGAGGTAAACCCAAACAAAACTATATGAGGTGATTTGAAAGGGAGAAGAGCTGATCTAAAAGGGATCTAAGAATGAGGTATTAGATCTGAAAAGAAGAAGGATTAAACTATGAAAATTCAAATGTCTGAAACAGCTAAAACTCTTCCACAAAAAGTGGAGGGTACTAAAGCCCTAAGGGGCGATATTCCCACTTAGTTGAGTAAAACAAATCAGAAACAGGTCTAAATAGGCAGAGACAAAGGCTGGAAAACCCTGACAGAAGCTTCAGACAAACCCATAAAAATTGCTGGAAAAGTGCAGGTCGCAAGTTCTGACCTGTTTTCAGTCCAGGTCACAGTTTTGGGGTAGAAAAGTGCATCCTCTAGGCCAGGTCATAGGTTTTGGGCTGATAAGTGCGACCTGCAGATCTAGGTCTCTCAGCAGAAGATTTCAAAAAAAGTTGTCGTCTCAGCTGTAGCTAATGTCTATCACCTACGCAATAGGGCCAGAAACACACGGAAGTTAAAAATTTTAATGTTTGAGGGTTTTGGAGGTAAAAAACACCATAAAAATAGGAAAAAAAAAAACTGAAGAGAAACCCTAGGGTCTGAAATAGCTGGATATGTAGGAATATATAAAATGACAGCGATCGCAAAAGAAAACCCATGTGGAGTCGCCAATTTGTTAGTATGAATCTTTTGTCGGAAAAAGACCACTTTAGCTACGCATAACAAATAGCCCTAACATCAATTATGGATGCCAATATCTTCAAATATGCAGTTAGTTGATCAAGACAAAGCTGCACAAATCCAGATCTATGCATAAAAAGACATTAAGCAGTGAAAATAAGGTTTTTCTCCATGCATCCAATAGACAAGACAAGAACAATATTTTTGAAAGAATTTTTTATATTAAATGGCACCTGAGAGGAAAACAAGAAAGGTGTTTCCAATTATCCTCAATGGGATGGGTTCTTGAAAGTCCTCAGCATTTCAGATCTAGAATTTCTCTCTCTTGTTGGTGTAGAAAACCCAAACAAACATAGAACTCAAAGGGAGTTCACAAAGTGAAATGATGGAAAATTTGACAATGATAATGGCTCAAAGTCAGGCCAGGAGTATAGATCCAGAGTGATCCAATAGGCAACAAAATGTGACAAATGAATGGGAAAACCCTTCTATTTATAACAAAATATTAGGGTAGTCTAAAACTTGGTGCATGAATAAAATATTATTAACCAACTTCTAGAACCACCTTTTAGGAATATTTTATTATATTTGTTGGAGGGAAAAGGATTTTGACTTGGGTCAAATCCTTTATTTATAAATAATAAATAAATAAATGATTTATCTATTATTTTAAGGAAATGGTGGAAATATAATTAAATAAATAATGATTTATTTAATTATTTATAAATGATTTAGTCAAATTTAACTAGGAATATTATTTAAATAAGGATTAAATAACTTATTCCTAGGAAATAATCAAATAAATAAGGATTTATTTAATTGATTTCCTTGTTTTGGGTTAAATATGACCAGGAATATTAATTAAATTGATGTTTAACTCATTATTCCTTGAGGAAATATAAACAAATATAGATTTATTTATTATTTCCTTTTGGGGTTTCTTGTTTAGACCATAAACAACTTAATAAAGGTGTTTTACTAAGTTATTTCACATAGTGAAAGCAATTTTACTTAGGGTGAAATTGGTCTTACATGGTGTACTTGGGTCCATCTAATGATAATAGGTTAGATGACCGAAAAATGGTGTAACAATATTTCTGGAGATATGATCTGTTCAAATCAGGGTTTTTGCAGGCTCCTGAAATTCATCTCAAAGAAGTGACCTTGGTAAAATCGTCATAAACATCTCTCTAAGTATCGGATTTGAATTTCGTAAAAATTGGAAGATATTTCACAGTCTCTATTTTTTTCTCTATCAATTTTAGAGCCAAATGAAGAAATGGTGACATGTGGCATGTCGTACAAGTGTGCTCTGCTGAAACAATCCATAATTAGGGCGTTGTGAGAGAATGGGTATAACTCTCTCCTGAAGAATCCAAATTGGGTCAGACCTATGGAATTGGAAAGATGACTCAGAGGATTACTATAGAACCAAAAATTAGATATTGAAGATTTGAAATAACAAAGATTCACCAGATTCAATATCGAGCTCCTAGAAGGCAAGAAAAAGCTAGATCATGTGTTGTCAAGGGTTGCAAAGGACCAGACTTTCTATGGTAGAAAAGAAAAGAAAGATGCAGCAGAGGGTAGCATGACAAGAGCAGCAACCAAGGTGCATAATAGCAGCAAGAAGTTCATCATATGAAGTCTTCAAGTGGGCAGCACTGCATACAATCATTGTAAAGGTATCTTTGTACTAAGTCATTGTAAATACATTATTGTAAAAATTGTACTAGTGTCTAACTGCCAAGGGTTGAAGAGGCAGTGTTGGGAGGTCTAAGATCATCATTAGGTGGTTGTTTCAAAGTTTGGGTTATGGTCTAGTATATCTTCTTCTTCTGCATCATTCTATATCATTGTAAAGTGGACCATTTTCCCTGGTACGGGAGTCCATTCTTCTTTTATTCTTCTATAGGGTGGTAGGGTGGTGCTAGGGAGAGTTGTAGCTCATTGGGTGTTGGGAAATTCGTTCAGTTGACTACTGAAGAATCTCGGGCGTTGGAGCATCCATCTAGTGGGAGCTGGAGAAGAATGCTTTTCTAGATTCTAGGAAGTTGGAGCTTTATTTTCAATTGGAGTTGAAAAGAATTATTATAAAAGCATTAGGTGGTTTTTGTCCCGGAGTGGGTTTCCACCTTAAAAACTGTGTGCATTTTTGTTCCTCTTGTTTGCTGCTATCATTGTACAAACACTGATAATAATTGAAGATTAACTAATGCTCTAATTGAAAGGAATACTGATTCACCCCCCCTCTCAGTATTTCCAACAATTGGTATCGGAGCTTGGTTCCTTCAATAGCAGTTTAATAGCTGGAAGGAGGTCATGGAGCATACCAAGAATGGTGTACCTCTATTCAATGAAAATAATTATGCACTTTGGAAAGGAAGAATGGAGGTCTATCTCTTGGCGCAAGGTTACTAAGTATGGGACACTGTTCAAAATGGATTTACATCAACCGCGGATGAACAAGGTAAGAAGAATTTGGTAAATGATGCAAAAGCAAAGAATATTATTATCAGTGGACTTATTGAATCTGCTTATCATAAGGTGTTGGGTTGTAAAACTACCAAAAATGTATGGGACAAGCTTGAGAATATATATGCAGGTGACTCAAATGTCAAAGAAGCAAAGCTTCAAATCTATAGAGAAAAATTTGAGCAACTCAGAATGAAAGAAGATTGCAACATTGTTGCATACTTCCAATACGTTGATTAAATAGCCAATACTTTGGAAGGATTGGGAGAGCCAGTTGATGAGAAGACTATTATACAAAAGATTCTTAGAATGTTACCAAGGATATTCAACCCAAAGGTATCGGCCTTAGAATACAGTGCAAATCTAGACAAACTCAGCAAAGAGGAATTACATGTAGTTCTCATAGCATATGAAATGAGACTTGCTGAAGAAGAGGGTACTTCGCATCTAGAAACTGCGTTCGTTGCATCTAAGAAAACCAATAAGGATACACAACCTTCAATTGAAAAGACATGCACCTGCAAGTGTGAAGAAAAGGGAGATGATGAAGAAGGTCTTTCAGATGAAGAATATGCTTACTTCACGAGAAAACTAAAAATTGGTAAGGGACAATTCAAAGGTAAACTTCCATTGATATGTTTCAACTGTAATGAGGTTGGGAATTTTGCAGCAAAGTGTCCAAACAGAAGTAATGGCAACTCAAAAGGAAATAAATGCTTTAATAAATTCAATAAGAAAGGATCCAAAAGGAACTTTCTCTCTAAAGAAGATATCTCATCATCCGATGAAGACAATGACAGTGAAGAAGAAGCCAATGAGAGAGTATTGTTTATGGCCAAGCATAATAAATGCAAGCACAATAAACAAGAGGTATCAAACAAAGAAGAAGAAGGATGGACCATAGAAATTTTTTATGAAGAAGCAATCAAGCTTATAAAAGATCTCAAGGCAGAGAAGATCCATTCCAATACTCTTGAAGAACAAGTTCAAGGTCTCAAAATTGAAGTTGACGAACACAAATGCATTGAAGAGTCACTTCAAAAGAAGTTGGAAGAAAGCAACCAAGAAAGGGAAGAATTAGAAGCCGAATTAGTCTCGCTGCGTGAGGAAGTGAAGCAAGGAAAAAATATCCAAAACTATGCCAACAGCTCAAGGGCATTGGAAGAACTCATCAATAATCAACGATCTTACAATGACAAAACTGGCATCGGTTACAAAGAAGAAGAAGCAGGACCTTCTACAACAAAATACAATGAACCTATGAGATCTGACATGCATGTATACTTCATTTGACAAGATTCGCAAGAACAGCCTTGGAAGACAATTCCTCGACGAAAATTTCCATCCAGGTACCAACATATTTTTTATGGCTACTGTTATTCATGTGGAAAATTTGGTCATAAATCTATAGAATGTCGCACGTACCCTAGGAACGAATACAATTTCAAGAGATCTATCAAATATGAACCTCTTAGGGCTCAGAGAAACATCAATAGATTTGAACATTTAAGAAATAATATTGAATGTTACAAATGTTGAAACTTTGGACACATAGCCAAAGACTGCAGACTTGAAAATCCTCCAGAAGAATCTTCGAAGCCATAAGACGAATGAACATGGAAGAAGAAGAAGAATGATAATTGTGCTCTCGCTTTCAAGGCTCAAAAGAACAAAGGTGTGTGGTATGTTGATAGCGGTTGCTCAACGCATATGACTGGAGATAGAAATAAATTTGTATCTCTGAAAGAGAAGAAGGACGGAATCATGTCCTTTGGAAATGATGGATCTTGAAACGTTATAGGATCAGGTATTGTCACTCTCGGAAGCCAATATGCTCTAGCCAAGAATGTTCTATTGGTTGAAAACATGAATCACAATCTGCTCAGTGTTGGACAAATGTGTGATCAAGGACACACAATACTATTCAACTCCACGAAATGTGAAATTAGGAAAGGCATGTATGGTGAAATTGTGGCTACAACAAGTCGAGCTCCAAACGACATATATGTTATGGATGAAGCAACTAAAGCATGTCTAATAGCTAAAGAGGATGATACAATAATTGGTAGCAATGATGATCGACTAAGTAAGAAGTTTTCTACAAAGGTGCAAAGTGATTTCAAGATGTCTTTACTTGGTGAGCTGACATACTTCTTAGGGCTTCAAATATCTTAGCAAGAGAAAGGAATATTTATATGTCAAGCCAAGTACATCAAGGAAATGCTCAAGAAATTTAAAATGGAAGATTGCAAACCCATCCTTACTCCAATGGTAACAGGTTGCAAATTGAGCATAGAAGACTCATCTAAGGATGTGGATCAAAGGTTGTACAGATCTATGATTAGTAGTCTTCTATATGTAACAGCCTCCCGACCAGATGTTATGCAAGCAGTTGGACAAGTAGCAAGATTCCAAGCAGCACCAAAATAATCACATATTAAATATTCACCAGCATTGGAATATCTTCTAAGCTTGAATTCTCCTGTAAGTTCACAGATTTTCTCTTTTTGCATTACAAAGGGGAGTGGAAGTAATTACAGGCCTCAGACTGCGCTGTGGTGTCGTGTATATGTGTACAGTCCGCAGGATGGTTGTGTTTGTGGGAGTTACTTCTTTCATTGATGTCAAATGGGGAGAGAATGTTGTAGGAAGAGGTGTCATGATCAGTAGGGGGATATACTTGTTGCCATCAATGCCAAAGGGGAGATCAGGATCAAAGGTTGTCATTGATGTCAAATCAAGCAGAACTTTAGAAGTGAACCAATATTAAATGGGAATTTTTACCTAACAAATTAATGTACTCTGGGTCAATAATGATTTTTATGGTTTCTACTTGTCGAGATGTTTCCGTTGATATATGGCACGCCATGTAATTCTTCACGGTTTGAGAGATATTCATGTTTGAAGTTTGTACCCCCAGTTAGTGGGCTAAAACCCCATGGGGTTGGGGCATGGGTCATTTAAAAGTCATAATTAATATTTTTTAAGCCCCTAAAATCCCTCCCACGTTCACTTGTTGAATCCCCTCTCAACCTAAGCATTTATATAAATTGTGATCTTCATTTCCTCCGTAGGCAAGGGATTTCGCCATCTAAAACAGGTCATCGTGGAATTTTTGCTCTAAATTTTTTTCTACGAAGGTTCAGAAGCTGAAATTTGTATGAGGCGAAAATGAAATCATGAGGAAGCTTCTTTAAAAAGTTCAGATCAAGGTGCGCAATATTTCTAGAGATATGATCTGTGGAAGTCAGGGTTTTTGCAGGCTCCTGAAATTCATCTCAAAGAAGTTACCTTGGTAAAATCGTCGTAACTATCTCTCTGAGTATTGGATTGGAATTTCATAAAAAGTGGCAGATAGTGCACAGCCTCTAGTTTATTGTTTATCAATTTTAGAGCCAAATGAAGAAACAGTGACACGTGGCACGCCGTACAAGTGCGCTCTACTGAAACAGTCTATAATTAGGGCATTGTGAGAGATTGGGTATAACTCTCTCCTGAAGAATCCAAATTGGGTCGGACCTATGGCACTGGAAATATGACTCATAGGATTACTACAAGACCGAAAATCAAATATTGAGGATTTGAAATAACAGATATACACCAGATTCAATATCGAGCTCCTAGAAGGCAAGAAAACGCTAGATCATGTGTTGTCAAGGGTTGCAAAGGACAAGAATTTCTATGGCAGAAAAGAAAAGCAAGGTGCAGCAGATGGTAGCATGATAAGAGAAGCAACCAGGGTGCATAATAGCAGCAAGAAGTTCATCATATGAATTCTTCAAGTGGGCAGCACTGCATACAATCATTGTAAAGGTATCTTTGTACTAAGTCATTGTGAATACATTATTGTAAAAATTGTACTAGTGTCTATCTGCCAAGGGTTGAAGAGGCAGTGTTGGTAGGCCTAAGATCATCATTAGGTGGTTGTGTCAAAGTTGGGGTTATGGTCTATTATATCTTCTTCTTTTGCATCATTCTATATCATTGTAAAGTGGACCAGTTTCCCTGGTACGAGAGTCCATTCTTCTTTTATTCTTCTATAGGGTGGTAGGGTGGTGCTAGGGAGAGTTGTAGCTCATGTTGGGAAAAATACTGAGAGGAGGGGGGGGGGGGTGAATCAGTATTTACAGCATATTCAAAACTTTTTACTTTTCTTTACTTCAAAACCCATACGCTACTTTCCTTTATTAAACCCGCGTATATACGCTGATATCCTTCATGAAACTTGCGTATACCCAGAGATCTAATTATGCCATTAGTTCTTCACTTACATAATTCCACCATTCATTTATTAGATGTTATATAAACAGTAAACATGTGCAGTAAGAACAGAATAAACCATCACACAAAGCATCACACATGAACACCAGGATTTTTAGGTGGAAACCCAAATCGGGAGAAAACCACCGCTGCAGTTGCTCAGCCTTCAATATTTTATTATAGAAAACATCTTACAACATATGTCTTGTGTGAACCCGACTGACACGCGAGCACCCACTGGCTCGTTTGCATTCACGGAAGGGAACTACGACCACGACTCGTTTACCGGCCTCCTGGAGAGGAGCTACGACCCCCGATCTCGTTTACCTGAAGCCTCTCCTGGAAGGAGCTACAACTTGAGAAGGCTACAACCCTCGACACCACCTTGGACCTACGTTTCATCAGTTTCTGGATCCAACCAACCCCTTGCTTCAGCAAACCCTAGTTTGCATACGCGCTTTTACTTCACTGATGTCGCGTATATACGCGCTTCCGTCCACACAAACCAGCGTATACCTCGGTGTATATTTTATTGCGCATACGCGCTTTCTCTTCGCTGAAGCTGCGTATATACGCGCTTCCTCCGCGGCGAAGTAGCGTATAGATCTTCAATCATTACAGAGCAGCATACTTCATCAGATCAGATATTCAGTTCAGATCTACCCTTTTACTTCAGACAGATGTTCGCCTAGATGTTCGCCTCATCACAGATCTAGGCCTTCCATAAGCAGATCTAGTAGATACAAGTGCATTTCAGATCTAGATCCCCTTCTTCATCATTGGTGCATCAGACATTCAGATTTTTCTTCAAGTGTAACCCTTTCCATTCAGATCTACTTCAGAGAGAAGTATTCATTCAAGCTCAGACATCTTGCACCCACACTCATGTTTTGCACAATGAATTTCTTCTCCTTATATAGGTTTAACCTTTTTCAATACCATGGGCCAAAACAATACCATGAGCCCAAAACTACCTGGACGGGGTCAATTAGGCGGATTATTACCCAATACAATGGGTCAATACCATGGTGGTTACCCCTGGTTTTGCACTTTTTTAGCGCTTTTGCCCATACGCGACTTGGAACGTCCCTTTCCGCCTGCATACGCGACTTCCCCTAGGCCAATCCGCGTATACCTAGTGACATACTCTTTTTCATCATAGAATTAGCACATGCTGAATTCCTTGTACATTGCCTTAAACTATATGGATACACTCAGTTTCACTCACATAAGATGCATTCATCAACTGACTTCATAGTGGGTTTGCCTTCAATTTCAGGATATTTTCGTGTCCTGTATCAACAAACATCATATCACATCAGATTTACATCATTTACCAAGTTCATCAAGTCAAGAATAACTTCATCAGGTGGTTTTCCATCAAGGACAACACATGTCAACAGTGGCATGTCTTCATCTTCATTTAGTGGGTTGCCATCAAGGACAACACCCTGCATCATATTTCCAATAGCTCATTGGGTGTTGGGGCATCCGTTCAGTTGACTACTGAAGAATCTCGAGCGTTGGAGCGTCCATCCAGTGGGCGCTGGAGAATAATGCTTTTCTAGATTCTAGGAAGTTAGAGTTTTATTTTCAATTGGAGTTGAATATTAAACAATTATTAGAAAATCATTTGGTGGTTTTTGTCCCAGAGTGGGTTTCCACTTTAAAAACTGTGTGAATTTGTGTTCGTCTTGTTTGCTGCTATCATTGTACAAACACTGAAAATAATTGAAGATTAACTAATGCTCTAATTGAAAGGAATACTGATTCACCCCCCTCTCAGTATTTCCAACATCCCTAGTTAAGAGGGAGTGTTGAAAAGTGTATCTAGGTTTGGTATTCATAATGACATGTGATTGTGAATTTTGTAAATTTTGTAATGAAGAAAATAAAATTATTATTGTAAGCCTTGCTTCATGGGTTTCATGAGCAAGTGATTTTATTTTAGTCGGCTCTCATTAAGAGCATTAAAATCTGTCCTTTAAGTCAAGGAATTAATGTCATGTATGAAGAGCTATTCTTGAGCATATGTCATGTATATAATTCTATGTCTAAATAATAATCCAAAGAAAAACACAATAAACCTCCAAAATATCTGAATGATCTCAATGTCGGCCTCTAAATAATGTGAAAAAATTCATGTCTGCTCACACATCTATTAGAAAAAAATCAGGTTGGCTTATTTATGGATGAATCCCTAGATATAGGAGGCTAGGCTCTTTACATTTTCCATAGTCTAGACTCCACATACCTCTGAATTTTTCAGTGGATAAGACAACAAGATAAGTTCATATCTCTTTGAGTTTTTCGGATGAAGAGAACATAAGTACAGTTCAGATCACACTAATATTTTTAGATGGGTATTACAATGAACAGTTCGGACTATCCTCTGAAATCTCAAGCTAATTTTAGAGGTATTTTTGAAACCTCATTTTGATGGACTTACAATAATGATATCAGCATACTTAGTGCATATCATAATGGAATATATTTTCGGTAATATTAGTCCTATAATGATGTTCAGATCTATGTTGATAAGATGATAATTGGTGCTACAATGAATTTATTTCAGTGCCATAGTAGAAAATCACAGTAAGGTCAAGGAACCACAGTTCATGGTTCATCAGAGATATAATCTCAGTGAAAGGAAGACCAAAGAGGAAGAGGATAGAAAAATAAGGTTGACTGTTTTTTGGTCTTGGAGTGACTACTAGGTCAAGGGTCATGGTCTTGGTATTCATTAATTGGAATCTCTATAAGAATAATTGTGTGGGTTTTCCTCTTAAAAAGTGAGAGTTTTTGGCCCTGGATCATAGCCTACATGTTACGTCTCTTGTCTATTTGTATTTATGCATTTTTTACTGTTTGATGAAGAAGAACACTAATAAACATTGAAGAAGAAGATCCTAAACTAAAGAAGTAAAAAATATTCACAAACAATCACTAATCAAAGAGAAATCATCTAATGCTAATGCCCTAGATTTATCAAAATTCGTAAGATCAATAACATATGGTTTACTCTCAAACTATGAACTAACAGAACCAATCATGCCATCAACAACATGTGGTTATTTACTAGGATGCTGAGGAACAATGTTTGAGAGTCTCAGAGCTTTTGGTATCTTCTCATAAAGCGTGCCCAATTGGGTATAAATGAGATCCAAATAGTGGGAAAAATAAATAACTTTCTCTTTAGTCACAACTCCATCCTTAGCTAAAACATTTGTGATTGATGGCAAACAATATTTAATGAACCATTCCGCTAACAATTGAACAAGAACATATATTTTAACCAACCGACGACAATGTCGCGACTCATGAATATGATCAGAAATGTGAGTAGCATTATTCTGTTTAAAGTTGGTCAAAATTTCCGTTCCAGTCTCATATTGTATGGGAAACTGGAAATGTTTTTGTAATGTAGTGGCTAAGGAACTAAAATTGTTGAATGAAGCTTGTTTGGTCAATTTAGTGTGTCCTAAATTGCTAACATAAATTATCAACCATGGATTCGTAAGCTGACGAAGTGTGGCACACTATATGTACAAGATAACCTATCTCTTACTTTTTGTCGTTTTTGGATTTTTATGAAATTTTAAAAGACAAGTATGGAGACAAATATTCAAGACAATGATGTCTTTCTAATGGTTTTCCAAACTTCAAAAGAATTTTAAAACACACAATGACAAAATTAATTCCTAAAAGAAAATGAAAATTGCATCACTATTCTAATCAAGCAAACAGTGAACTATTGATCATGAAACTCATTTTCCTTGCTGCTGTCTAAACACAAAAGAAACTGTACTCAAAGAAAAGATTGCAAATAAAGTAAAACTAAAATCAAACTACATCAACTCATATTCTGACCCCTCACCATTAGTCTAGCTATGACTTTCGTAGGTAATCATAAACAACTTGAGCAATCTGATATCTAATTTGCAGAAAAAGAAACTAATATCAAACTACACACTCATACTTCAATCCCTCACCATTAGTCCAGCTATGGCTTTCGGAGGTAACTGAAAATGACATGAGCAATTTAATATATCTAACTTGCAAAAAGTAAACTAATATCAAACTACACACTCATACTTCAATCCCTCACCATCAGTCCAGCTGTGGCTTTCGGAGGTAACTGAAAATGACATGAGCAATTTAATATATCTAACTTACAGAAAGTAAACTAATATCAAACTACACACTCATACTTCAATCCCTCACCATCAGTCCAGCTGTGGCTTTCGGAGGTAACTGAAAATGACATGAGCAATTTAATATATCTAACTTGCGGAAAGTAAACTAATATCAAACTACACACTCATACTTCAATCCCTCACCATCAGTTCAGTTGTGGCTTTCGGAGGTAACTGAAAATGACATGAGTAGCTTAATATCTAATCTAACTAGTAAAACAAATGTTCAAAACTGAAATGAATAAAACAGTGCTGGAATTAAAAACTAAGAAAAATAAATCAGCAGAAGGACAATATTGATTCCATGTCATTAGTCATTATAAAACTATGTGCAAATGCCCGGGCTGCCATGAAAAATTATGCTAAAAGCTATGATTTTAGAAAGCAATCTAAGTAAGGAAATATGACAAAACAAAATTGAAAGCAACTTATCTAGAAAACATGCAAAATCCTCCTTGGATAGCAGGGGCCCTCTGCTACCAATTTGGTGAAGTCCTTCAGCTCCTTAAAGTTGTAATCAAAACATCATCAAAGAACTGAATTTCTCTATTAAAAAGAACTCACAAATCTACATCCCATTCCATCTTGAAATTTGTTACAAAAGACTTCTCTACTTCTTTTTCATTACTTCCTCATTACCCATGATAGGAGAAAGCTTCTCCTATTTATACAAAATATGAGGAGTCATCTCATTAATGGGAGTCCATGAATTTCTCCTTCCATCTCTAGAGTTACAATCAAAATAGGAAATGATAAGACACATGTCTTTCTAGAGTTTCAACACAACTAAGAAATGAAACACATATCCTCTTAGAGTTTCAATACAACAAGGAAGTGAGACACATATCCTCTTGATCCCATAATCTTCTCCAACCAAATTCGAATTTGGCTTTAGAGTGTCACATAAGGGTCTTCTAGAAGTCTCATTTTGACCTACACATGTCACAAAACTCATAACACATATATAGATATATGAAACTACGTTAATTTTCTAGTTTCTAATCATAAATTCACTTAAAATACATAAAATAAATAACTTTGGAAAACAAGGATCCTAACCCATATATTTATGAAAATGGTTACTTGATGTAGGGTTTTAAGTCAAATGGCTATGAAATAAGAGCTAAATGGTTATGACATAATGAAAATATGTATGAATATGGAAAACACTTTTGAGACTCAACATACCCCCCAACTGAAGTTGTTGCATGTCCTCATGCAACTATTGCAATGATTCACTTGTCCATGAGTTGATCTTTGACTCATATAGATTTGTTCCAAACTTTGCTTCTTGATATTTTCTTTTTGGCAAAGTATAATACATTTGATTGCAACATTTTTTTGAATGGTTGGTTCTTGTGTGACAACCAATTTTTTTTTTTTTTTTTTGAGCAATGGTTCTTGTGTAACAATGCTTTATTTTCTTTGTTGCATCAAAGTTCATGAAAACATTTAGAATCAATTACTTCATCAATGAATTGATCATTTGCAAGGCATATAATCTTTTGAATCATGTTGCAACAATAGTTGGTTGGGAAGTATATGTGTATGGAAATGAAATGAAAATGTGTGATAGTGTATGACATGTGGATATGAAATGATGTCCCTTCCCCCCCCAACTAAAGATATGACAATGTGGAAAAGGAAGTGAAGAATTTTTCCAAAGTTACAATTTTAGCATTCTAATGAATTACATGACTAAAAATTAGAAAACAACATACCTTCACTTACCTTAAATGTGGATGAGTTGTGTATGTGTGGTGGCTGCAAAATTCTGATCATATTCTTCTTCAAGTGGCTGAACAAGAGGAGTCATGGATAAAGAGATAAGATGATTTTTATTGCTTCTACTAAAACTTGCTGAATCTGCTCCAAAATGTTGAAAATAATAGTCTTCATGTCTTCAAAACTCATTGGCATAATTCCTACTATGTGAAAATATGTTCTGATGTCGAACATAGTAGGAAATTGTTGACTTAGTGGCCATTAATGGATGTCACTAGTCAACACGAGAACTCTCACCATTGATGACAATGAGAGTCAAGATGCCCAAACACATCTTGCTAGGTACGAATGATTTTGCTGATGTTGAGTCACCTAGAAGATCTGATGAACAAGAGACATTAATGTATTCCCATTGTTTGTCAGCATGAGAACTTGCCATTAAGGCATGCAAGCCTCAAGGTGTTTTTACAAAGAACTTAGACTCAAAGGACTATGGACTCAATAATTTGCATTGAAGCAGGGCTTATTTGCAGAATGAAAATGACAAGAAATGGAAGATGGCAATGGAGAGTAGAAATGGAAATGGGCAATAAGCATGTGAATGAATCTCTTGCTTTTATTTGTGGGTTATGAATGGACAAAAAGAAATGGAAAGTGGATGTGAATGTAAATGGAAAATATGAAGTGAAATGAGGTGAATGGTTTATTATGAGGTATGGATGTGATGGAGACAATAGTATCTGAAAGTTTTTCAAGTGTTTGAATCTGATTTTGCATTAGCATATTTCCTCTTTGTTGCTGATCATCCTCTTATGAAACAAATTGGTCTCTTAGAGAGACACCATTCTCCTGTAGTCATTTGTCCTTCCTCCTGGAACCTGCAAAAAAAACTAATATTTCTTTTGCAATGGAATGTAAGATTATCAAAGGAGAGAGGTGATCAATCTCTCTAGTTATGATATTTATACACAAAACTAAGAATTTGTATTAATGAAACAAGTTCTCAAAGGAAAAATCAAAAGAATTTATACATGTTTTGGAATTAGTGCCTCAAGTTGAATGTTGCTTCTTTTCAGCAATTTATTTCATTATTTACCATTTCAAACTCTAATGATGGATTTCTCATTGTATAGATCTTGTTGAGACATTTCCAACGATACTTAAATCATCAAAATTTGATTTTGTATGAGAAAGTTAGGCTGATTTGAACAATGAGGTTTTTCGGCTGCGGAATTGGAGAACCGCTGCGGAATTGGACTTTAGCTGCGGAATTGGAGAACAGCTGCGGAATTGGACTTTAGCTGCAGAATTTCGACGGTTTCTGTAGCTAAAAATCTTGAATAAAAACCCAGCCATTCATCTTTCATCATCAGTCCAAAATTAATCAATACCTTCAGAAAAAATGAGCAAATAACTTATTCATTTCATTGATTCAAAATTATTGATTTTTTTATTTTTATTTTAATAACAAAATTGAAAAAGAGAAATGCATTTTTTTTTTTTTTTTAATAACAAAATTGAAAAAGAGAAATGCATTTTTTATTTTATTTTTTTAAATAACAAAATTGAAAAAGAGAAATGCATTTTTTTTTTTTTTTTAAAATAACAAAATTGAAAAATACAATTTTTTTTTTTTTTTAAATATTATATATGTTACATTTTAAAAAATATATATACATATATAATTTAAACAAAACAATTTATTAAATAAGAAAATTAAAAATAAAAACTAAAAACAAGAATGTCATTCTCCTATTGTATACAAGCGAACTCCAGAACACCATTAATTCCCACAAAAGTATCCTTTGCTCAAACTCTAAAAGAACAATGCATATGATTCACAAGCATTGCAGTGTAGCTTCCAGTGATTCTTTAATGCATGGTAGGATGGAGGATGCGGGGCGTACTGGTGTCTTTGATGGACATATCCTTATAGGCAAAGATTTCACAATTGCACCACTACAGTTCAATGCAAGTATGGCACTTTCAGCCATTACAAATTCAACAAATGCAATATGAGTGGAATGAACATGATCTCCAAGCAGTCTCAAGCGAATCATAAACATCTGGAATCCACGTTGCTCAAGGTTGATAGAATTTGTGTTCAACTTGGATTCTTCTTCTTGGAGATCAGGAAACCGAATTATGGCTGAAATGAATGCAGAGTACCGTTCAAACTCTCCACTGTGCAAACAGAAAACTGTTTTTCCTCACGCGGCAAGCAAAAATGGCCTTCAAAGAACCGAGAAATTCTCCCAGACCGCCACGAATTTCATAAAATGATTTCTGGGTTATCTAATTTACCATGTTGGCGAAAAAACCCATGTCTCGGTTTTTCAAAATTCATCCTCAATCGTTCAGAAAATGCGTTTCAAATTGACGTGTCAAAAACA
The DNA here is from genome assembly GCA_034641835.2 of Pinus albicaulis. Lineage (NCBI taxonomy): Eukaryota > Viridiplantae > Streptophyta > Pinopsida > Pinales > Pinaceae > Pinus > Pinus albicaulis. The sequence continues at coordinate 1,220,755,250 of CM076574.1, forward strand.
GTGGCGTTCCTGGAGATGCTGTAACAAAATCAATTTCTTTCAGCGTTGATGTATTGGGAGAACCTATGGACATCTTGATTGTTTTGCAGCTTGTATTGAAAAAAAAAATCATTGGTCCATGATGGTCTTGCTAGAGGTCTTCATGAAGGTGCCAAAGCTATTGAGAAACAGGCAGCGCAGTTGTGTGTTCTTGCAAAGAATTGCAGCCAACCTGAATTAGTCAATCATTGTGTGCGAACCTGATACCAAAACGAACTTGATTTATGTTCCCGGCGCAAAGAAAGCTTGGATGAATGGGCGGAACTTTGCAAGATTGACTCAGAAGGTAAGGACAAGCTCGGAAAGGTCAAGAAGGTGGTTGGGTACTCTTGTGTTTGGAAAATTTACCACGCTTTTCTTTTTGTCAACTGCATCGGTTCTCAGTTTTTATGGGTATGTCTGCTTTGGCCCTGCTTTCACATTTACAGACACAGCTACTATGCCTCACGAAGCTTCAATCTCCGCCCTACGCTGAATCGAAGCTAAAGCTCGAGAAGTACGGAAACTGACATTTCAAAATAAAGGAAGGCAGAGAAAACAAAAATTTGTATAAGATCGTGGCGGGATGCGGCTTTTAAAGGTGTGAGTCTCGTAGATTGTTGTGTTATGGGCGATGTTATGGAATTTGTTGATTTATTTTGATTTTTTTTTTTATTTGTTTTGTTAATAAAATTACATTTTATATATTTTTATTTTTTTTAAATTAAAAATACACATGTATATTTTACTAAACAAAATGATTTTTTTTTATTTGTTTTGTTAATAAAATTACACATGTTGTATTTTGAAAAATTAAAAATATACATATGTAATTTACTAAACAAAACAATTTATTGAAATTTTTTTTTTTTTTTTAAATGATTTGTTATTAAAATTATATATATATTTTCAAAAAATTTAAAAATATACATATATATCATAGTAACAAAACAAGATAATTTTATTTTTTTATTATTATTTTTTTTTCATTTTTTTTTAATTGATTTGTTTAATAAAATTATGTATGTTATATTTTCAAAAATTTAAAAATACACATATATATTCATTAAACAAAACAATTTATTGAAATCAAAGTTTTTCATGAAAACAAATATTTTTTTTTTTAAATTGTTGAATCAATTGAAATGATGAAGTTTTATTTTGTCTCCCTTTTTTTTTTCCACATAACAATTCTTTTTCTGATCCTCCAGATCACACAAAGTGCAAGAAGAGAGCATACTCAAGAATTATTAATATTTTTTTACATAACAATTCTTTTTCTGATCCTCCAGATTACACAAAGTGCAGGAGGAGAGCATACTCAAGAATTATTAATTTTTTTTTTTAAGATGTAAGAAATAAGGCTACCTAGTTACACTTCCTCGGCAACGGCGCCAAAATGTTTGGTCAATTTAGTGTGTCCTAAATTGCTAACAAAAATTATCAACCAGGGATTCGCAAGCTGACGAAGTGTGGCGCACTATATGTGCAAGATAACCTATCTCTTACTTTTTGTCGTTTTTGGATTTTTATGAAATTCTAAAAGACAAGTATGGAAATATTCAAGACAATGATGTCCTTCTAATGGTTTTCCAAACTTCAAAGGAATTTTAAAACACACAATGACAAAATTAATTCCTAAAAGAAAATGAAAATTGCATCACTATTCTAATCAAGCAAACAGTGAACTATTGATCATGAAACTCATTTTCCTTTCTTCCCATTTATACAACACAAAGAAAGCATGCTCAAAGAAAAGATTGCAAATAAGTAAAACTAAAATCAAATTACATCAACTCATATTAAGGCCCTCACCATTAGTCTGGTATGGCTTTCGGAGGTAATCATAAACAACTTGAGCAATGCGACATCTAATTTGAAAAAACTAATATCAAACTACACACTCATACTTGATCCATCACCATTAGTCTGATGGCTTTCGGAGGAGAGTAACTGAAAATGACATGAGCAATTCCATGTATCTAACTGAGAAAAATGAAACTAATATCCTTCCCCTCATACTTCAATCCCATCACCATTGATCATTATATTTCGAAATGCTTGAAAATGACATGAGCAATTTAATATATCTAACTTGCAGAAAGTAAACTAATATCAAACTACACACTCATACTTCAATCCCTCACCATTAGTCCAGCTATGGCTTTCGGAGGTAACTGAAAATGACATGAGCAATTTAATATATCTAACTTGTAGAAAGTAAACTAATATCAAACTACACACTCATACTTCAATCCCTCACCATTAGTCCAGCTATGGCTTTCGGAGGTAACTGAAAATGACATGAGCAATTTAATATATCTAAATCTAACTACTGAAGCAAATGTGCAAGACTGAAATAAACAAACAGTGCTGGAATTAAACAAAAACTAAGAAAAATAAATTAGCAGAAGGACAAGATGGATTCCATGTCATTAGTCATTATAAAACTATGTGCAAATGCCCGGGTTGCCTACTGTAATCTAAAAGCTAAAAATTATGCTAAAAGCTATGATTTCAGAAAGCAATCTAAGGAAATATGACAAAACAGAATTGAAAGCAACTTATCTAGAAAACATGTAAAAGCCTCCTTGGATAGCAGGGGCTCTCTGCTACCAATTTGTTGAAGTCCTTCAGCTCCTTAAAGTTGTAATCAAAACAGCATCAAAGAACTTAATTTCTCTATTAAAAAGAACTCACAAATCTACATCTCATTTCATCTTGAACTTTGTTACAAAAGACTTCTCTACTACTTTTTCATTACTTCCTCATTATCCATGATAGGAAAAAGCTTCTCCTATTTATACAAAATATGAGGAGTCATCTCATTAATGGGAGTCCATGAATCTCTCCCTCCATCTCTAGAGTTACAATCAAAATAGAAAATGATAAGACACATGTCTTTCTAGAGTTTCAACACAACTAAGAAATAAAACACATATCCTCTTAGAGTTTCAATACAACAAGGAAGTGAGACACATATCCTCTTGATCCCATAATCTTCTCCAACAAAATTTTAATTTGGCCTTAGAGTGCCACATAAGGGTCTTCTAGAAGTCTCCTTTTGACCTACACATGTCACAAAACTCATAACACATATATAGATATATGAAATTATGTTAATTTTCTAGTTTCTAATCATAAATTAACTTAAAATACATAAAATAAATAACTTTGGAAAACAAGAATCCTAACCCATATATTTATGAAAATTGTTACTTGATGTAGGGTTTTAAGTCAAACGGCTATGAAATAAGAGCTAAATGGTTATGACATAATGGAAATATGTATGAATATGGAAGACACTTTTGAGACTCAACATACCCCCCAACTGAAATTGTTGCATGTCCTCATGCAACTATTGCAATGATTCACTTGTCCATGAGTTGATCTTTGACTCATATAGATTTGTTCCAAACTTTACTTCTTGATATTTTCTTTTTGGCAAAGTATAATACATTTGATTGCAACATTTTTTGAATGGTTCGCTCTTGTGTGACAACCATTTTTTTTTTTTTTTTTGAGCAACGGTTCTTGTGCAACAATGCTTTATTCTTCTTTGTTGCATCAAAGTTCATGAAAAAATTTAGAATCAATTACTTCATCAATGAATTGATCATTTGCAAGGCATATAATTTTTTGGATCATGTTGCAACAATAGTTGGTTGGGAAGTATATGTGGGTGGAAATGAAATGAAAATGTGTGATAGTGTATGACATGTGGATATGAAATGATGTCCCTTCCCCCCAACTAAAGATATGACAATGTGGAAAAGGGAGTGGGGAATTTTTCCAAAGTTACAATTTTAGCATTCTAATGAATTACATGACTAAAAATTAGAAAACAACATACCTTCACTTACCTTAAATGTGGATAAGTTGTGTATGTGTGGTGGCTGCAAAATTCTGATCATATTCTTCTTCAAGTGGCTGAACAAGAGGAGTCATGGATAAAGAGATGAGATGACTTTTTATTGCTCCTACTAAAACTTGTTGAATCTGCTCCAAAATGCTGAAAATAATAGTCTTCATGTCTTCAAAACTCATTGGCATAATTCCTACTATGTGAAAAGATATTTTGATGTCGAACATAGTAGGAAATTGTTGACTTAGTGGCCATTAATGGATGCCACTAGTCAACACGAAAACTCTCACCATTGATGACAATGAGAGTCAAGATGCCCAAACACATCTTGCTAGGTACGAATGATTTTGCTGATGTCGAGTCACCTAGAAGATCTGACGAACAAGAGACATTAATGTATTCCCATTGTTTGTCAGCATGAGAACTTGCCATTAAGACATGCAAGCCTCAAGGTGTTTTACAAAGAACTTAGACTCAAAGGACTATAGACTCAATAGTTTGCATTGAAGCAGGGCTTATTTGCGGAATGAAAATGACAAGAAATGGAAGATGGAAATGGAAGATGAAAATGGAAATGGGCAATAAGCATGTGAATGAGCCTCTTGCTTTTATTTGTGGGTTATGAATGGAAAAAAAGAAATGGAAAGTGGATGTGAATGTAAATGGAAAATATGAAGTGAAATGAGATGAATGGTTTATTATGAGGTATGGATGTGATGGAGACAATAGTATCTGAAAGTTTTTCAAGTGTTTGGATCTGATTTTGCATCAGCATATTTCCTCCTCTTTGTTGTTGATCATCTTTTTATGAAACAAATTGGTCTCTTAGAGAGACACCATTCTCTTTTAGTCATTTGTCCTTCCTCTTGGAACCTGCAAAAAAAAAAACTAATACTTCTTCTGCAATGGAATGTAAGATTATCAAAGGAGAGAGGTGATCAATCTCTCTAGTTATAATATTTACACACAAAACTAAGAATTTGTATTAATGAAACAAGTTCTCAAAGGAAAAATCAAAAGAATTTATACATGTTTTGGAATTAGTGCCTCAAGTTGAATGTTGCTTCTTTTCAGCAATTTATTTCATTATTTACCATTTCAAACTCTAATGATAGATTTCTCATTGTATAGATCTTGTTGAGACCTTTCAAACGATACTTAAATCATCAAAATCTGATTTTGTATGAGAAAGTTATGCTGATTTGAACAATGAGGTTTTTCGGCTACGGAATTGGAGAACAGCTGCGAAATTGGACTTTAGCTGCGGAATTGGACTTTAGGTGCAGAATGTCGACGGTTTCTGTAGCTAAAAAACTTGAATAAAAAGTCAGTCATTCATCTTTCATCATCAGTCCAAAATTAATCAATACCTTCAGAAAAAATGAGCAAATAACTTATTCATTTCATTGATTCAAAATTATTGATTTTTTTTTTTTTAGTAACAAAATTGAAAAAGAGAAATGCAATTTTTTTATTTTTTTTTAAATAACAAAATTGAAAAAGAGAAATGCAATTTTTTTTTTTTTTTAAATAACAAAATTGAAAAAGAGAATGCAAATTTTTTTATTTTTTTTTAAATAACAAAATTTAAAAATACAATTTTTTTATTTTTATTTTTAAATATTATATATGTTACATTTAAAAAAATAAATATACATATATAATTTAAACAAAACAATTTATTAAATAAGAAAATTAAAAATAAAAACTAAAAACAAGAATGCCATTCTCCTATTGTATACAAGCGAACTCCAGAACACCATTACTTCCCACAAAAATATCCTTTGCTCAAACTTTAAAAGAACAATGCATATGATTCACAAGCATTGCAGTGTAGCTTCCAGTAATTCTTTAATGCATGGTAGGATGGAGGATACGGGGCGTACTGGTGTCTTTGATGGACTTATCCTTATAGGCAAAGATCTCACAATTGCACCACTACAGTTCAATGCAAGTATGGCACTTTCAGCCATTACAAATTCAACAAATGCGATATGAGTGGAATGAACATGATCTCCAAGCAGTCTCAAGCGAATCATAAACCTCTGGAATCCACGTTGCTCAAGGTTGATAGAATTGGTGTTCAACTTGGATTCTTCTTCCTGGAGATCAGGAAACCGAATTATAGCTGAAATGAATGCAGAGTGCCATTCAAACTCTCCACTGTGCAAACAGAAAATTGTTTTTCCTCACGCGGCAAGCAAAAATGGCCTTCAAAGAACCGATAAATTCTCCCAGACCGCCACGAATTTCATAAAACGATTTCTGGGTTATCTAATTGACCACGTTGGAGAAAAAACCCATGTCTCAGTTTTTCAAAATTCATCCTCAATCGTTCATAAAATGCATTTCAAATTGACGTGTCAAAAACAGTGGCGTTCCTGGAGATGCTGTAACAAAATCAATTTCTTTCAGCGTTGATGTATTGGGAGAACCTATGGACATCTTGACTGTTTTTCAGCTTGTATTGAAAAAAAAATCATTGGTCCATGATGGTCTTGCTAGAGGTCTTCATGAAGGTGCCAAAGCTATTGAGAAACAGGCAGCGCAGTTGTGTGTTCTTGCAAAGAATTGCAGCCAACCTGAATTAGTCAATCATTGTGTGTTGAGCACAATGTGAACTTGATTTCTGTTCCCAGCGCAAAGAAGCTGGATGAATGGGCAGGACTTTGCAAGATTGACTCAGAGAGTAAAGCTCGGAAGGTGGTTGGGTGCTCTTGTGTTGGAAAATTTTCTCTGCTTTTCTTATTGTCACTGCATCGGTTCTTTATCCATGTGAATATGTAAACTTTGACCTGCTTTCACATTTCTGAACCTGCTTCTATGCCTCACAGCTTCAATCTCACGCCCTCTGTGAATCAAGCTAAAGCTCGAGGAAACGCCAGAAGCGGCATTTCAAAATAGAGGAAAGACAGAAAACAAAAATTTGTATAAGATCGTGGCAGGATGCAGCACCTGAAGGTGTGAGGAATGCTCATAGATTGTGTCATGGGCGATATTATGGCATCTTGTTGATTTATTTTGTTTTTTTTTTTTTTTGTATTTCTTTTGTTAATAAAATTACATGTTATATATTTTTTTTTTTTAAATTAAAAATACACATGTATATTTTACTAAACAAAATGATTTTTTTTATTTGTTTTGTTAATAAAATTACACATGTTGTATTTTGAAAAATTAAAAATATACATATGTAATTTACTAAACAAAACAATTTATTGAATTTTTTTTTTTTTTTTAATGATTTGTTATTAAAATTATATATATTTTCAAAAATTTTAAAAATATACATATATATCTTAGTAACAAAACAAGATAATTTTTTTTTTTTTTTTTCAATTTTTTTTAAATTGATTTGTTTAATAAAATTATGTATGTTATATTTTCAAAAATTTAAAAATACACATATATATTCATTAAACAAAACAATTTATTGAAATCAAAGTTTTTCATGAATTTTTTTTTTTTTTTTTTAAATTGTTGAATCAATTGAAATGATGAAGTTTTATTTTGTCTCTTTTTTTTTTTCACATAACAATTCTTTTTTTGATCCTCCAGATCACACAAAGTGCAGGAGGAGAGCATACTCAAGAATTATTAATTTTTTTTTACATAACAATCATTTTTCTGATTCTCCAGATTACACAAAGTGCAGGAGGAGAGCATACTCAAGAATTATTAATTTTTTTTTAGATGTAAGAAATAAGGCTACCTAGTTACACTTCCCCGGCAACGGCGCCAAAATGTTTGGTCAATTTAGTGTGTCCTAAATTGCTAACATAAATTATCAACCAGGGATTCGTAAGCTGACGAAGTGTGGCGCACTATATGTGCAAGATAACCTATCTCTTACTTTTTGTCGTTTTTGGTTTTTATGAAATTCTAAAAGACAAGTATGGAGACAAATATTCAAGACAATGATGTCCTTCTAATGGTTTTCCAAACTTCAAAATAATTTTAAAACACACAATGACAAAATTAATTCCTAAAAGAAAATGAAAATTGCATCACTATTCTAATCAAGAAAATAGTGAACTATTGATCATGAAACTCATTATCCTTGCTGCTGTCTAAACACAAAAAAAATTGTACTCAAACAAAATATTGCAAGTAAAGTAAAACTAAAATCAAATTACATCAACTCATATTCTGACCCCTCACCATTAGTCTAGCTATGGCTTTCGGAGGTAATCATAAACAACTTGAGCAATCTGATATCTAATTTGCAGAAAAAGAAACTAATATCAAACTACACACTCATACTTCAATCCATCACCATTAGTCCAGCTATGGCTTTCGGAGGTAACTGAAAATGACATGAGCAATTTAATATATCTAACTTGCAGAAAAGTAAACTAATATCAAACTACACACTCATACTTCAATCCCTTACCATTAGTCCAGCTATGGCTTTCGGAGGTAACTGAAAATGACATGAGCAATTTAATATATCTAACTTGCAGAAAAGTAAACAAATATCAAACTAGACACTCATACTTCAATCCCTCACCATTAGTCCAGCTATGGTTTTCGGAGGTAACTGAAAATGACATGAGCAATTTAATATATCTAACTTGCAGAAAGTAAACTAATATCAAACTACACACTCATACTTCAATCCCTTACCATAGTCCAGCTATGGCTTTCGGAGGTAACTGAAAATGACATGAGCAATTTAATATATCTAAATCTAACTACTGAAGCAAATGTGCAAGACTGAATAAAACAAACAGTGCCGGAATTAAACAAAAACTAAGAAAAGTAAATTAGCAGAAGGACAAGATGGATTCCATGTCATTAGTCATTATAAAACTATGTGCAAATGCCCGGGCTGCCTACTGTAATATAAAATCTAAAAATTATGCTAAAAGCTATGATTTCAGAAAGCAATCTAAGTAAGGAAATATGACAAAACAGAATTGAAAGCAACTTATCTAGAAAACATGTAAAAGCCTCATTGGATAGCAGGGGCCCTCTGCTACCAATTTGGTGAAGTCCTTCAGCTCCTTAAAGTTGTAATCAAAACAGCATCAAAGAACTGAATTTCTCTATTAAAAAGAACTCACAAATCTACATCCCATTCCATCTTGAACTTTGTTACAAAAGACTTCTCTACTACTTTTTCATTACTTCCTCATTACCCATGATAGGAGAAAGCTTCTCCTATTTATACAAAATATGATGAGTCATCTCATTAATGGGAGTCCATGAATCTCTCCCTCCATCTCTAGAGTTACAATCAAAATAGAAAATGATAAGACACATGTCTTTCTAGAGTTTCAACACAACTAAGAAATGAAACACATGTCCTCTTAACGTTTCAATACAACAAGGAAGTGAGACACATATCCTCTTGATCCCATAATCTTCTCCAACCAAATTCGAATTTGGCCTTAGAGTGCCACATAAGGGTCTTCTAGAAGTCTCCTTTTGACCTACACATGTCACAAAACTCATAACACATATATAGAGATATGAAACTATGTTAATTTTCTAGTTTCTAATCATAAATTCACTTAAAATACATAAAATAAATAACTTTGGAAAACAAGGATCCTAACCCATATATTTATGAAAATGGTTACTTGATGTAGGGTTTTAGGTCAAATGGCTATGAAATAAGAGATAAATGGTTATGACATAATTGAAATATGTATGAATATGGAGAACACTTTTGAGACTCAACATACCCCCAACTGAAGTTGTTGCATGTCTTCATGCAACTATTGCAATGATTCATTTGTCCATGAGTTGATCTTTGACTCATATAGATTCGTTCCAAACTTTGCTTCTTGATATTTTCTTTTTGGCAAAGTATAATACATTTGATTGCAACATTTTTTGAATGGTTGGTTCTTGTGTGACAACCAATTTTTTTGAGAAATGGTTCTTGTGTAACAATGCTTTATTTTCTTTGTTGCATCAAAGTTCATGAAAACATTTAGAATCAATTACTTCATCAATGAATTGATCATTTGCAAAGCATATAATCTTTTGGATCATGTTGCAACAATAGTTGGTTGGGAAGTATATGTGGGTGGAAATGAAATGAAAATGTGTGATAGTGTATGACATGTGGATATGAAATGATGTCCCTTCCCCCCAACTAAAGATATGACAATGTGAAAAAGGGAGTGAGGAATTTTTCCAAAGTTACAATTTTAGCATTCTAATTAATTACATGACTAGAAATTAGAAAACAACATACCTTCACTTACCTTAAATGTGGATGAGTTGTGTATGTGTGGTGGCTGCAAAATTCTGATCATATTCTTCTTCAAGTGGTTGAACAAGAGGAGTCATGGATAAAGAGATAAGATGACTTTTTATTGCTCCTACTAAAACTTGCTGAATCTGCTCCAAAATGTTGAAAATAATAGTCTTCATGTCTTCAAAACTCATTGGCACAATTCCTACTATGTGAAAAGATGTTCTGATGTCGAACATAGTAGGAAATTGTTGAATTAGTGGCCATTAATGGATGCCACTAGTCAACACAAGAACTCTCACCATTGATGACAATGAGAGTCAAGATGCCCAAACACATCTTGCTAGGTACGAATGATTTTGCTGATGTCGAGTCACCTAGAAGATCTGGCGAACAAGAGACATTAATGTATTCCCATTGTTTGTCAGCATGAGAACTTGCCATTAAGGCATGCAAGCCTCAAGGTGTTTTTACAAAGAACTTAGACTCAAAGGACTATGGACTCAATAATTTGCATTGCAGCAGGGCTTATTTGCGGAATGAAAATGACAAGAAATGGAAGATGGAAATGGAAGATGAAAATGGAAATGGGCAATAAGCATGTGAATGAGCCTCTTGCTTTTATTTGTAGGTTATGAATGGACAAAAAGAAATGGAAAGTGGATGTGAATGTAAATGGAAAATATGAAGTGAAATGAGGTGAATGGTTTATTATGAGGTATGGATGTGATGGAGACAATAGTATCTGAAAGTTTTTTTTCAAGTGTTTGGATCTGATTTTGCATCAACATATTTCCTCTTTGTTGCTGATCATCCTCTTATGAAACAAATTGGTCTCTTAGAGAGACACCATTCTCTTGTAGTCATTTGTCCTTCCTCTTGGAACCTGCAAAAAAAACTAATACTTCTTCTGCAATGGAATGTAAGATTATCAAAGGAGAGAGGTGATCAATCTCTCTAGTTATGATATTTACACACAAAATTAAGAATTTGTATTAATGAAACAAGTTCTCAAAGGAAAAATCAAAAGAATTTATACATGTTTTGGAATTAGTGCCTCAAGTTGAATGTTGCTTCTTTTCAACAATTTATTTCATTATTTACCATTTCAAACTCTAATGATGGATTTCTCACTGTGTAGATCTTATTAAGACCTTTCCAATGATACTTAAATCCTGTATTATAATCGATTTTTATGAGAAAATTAGGTTGATTTGAGCGATAAGTTTTGTTCTGAGTGGAGAGCAATTTGCGGAGATTGGACTTAGTACTTGAGTGGAAGCAATTGCGAATTGGACTTTAATTTATGAATATTAAATGGTTTAAATGTATAAATCTTGAATAAAAATTCAACCATTCCACTTTCATCATCGATCCAAAATTTAATCCTATACCTTGAAAAAATGGCTTAATCCTTTATTCATTTCATTGATTCAAAATTATTGATTTTTTTTTTTTAATAAGAAAATTGAAAAAGAGAAATGCAAATTTTATTTTTTTTTAAATAAAAAAATTGAAAAAGAAAAATGCAAATTTTTTTTTTTTAAATAACAAAATTGAAAAAGAGAAATGCAATTTTTTTTTTTTTTTTTTTTGAAATGATGAACAGCCCCATTAGCCAACAATGCTTTATTACTTCTTTGTTGCATCAAAGTTCATGAAAACATTTAGAATCAATTACTTCATCAATGAATTGATCATTTGCAAGGCATATAATATTTTGGATCTTGTTGCAACAATAGTTGGTTGGGAAGTGTATGTGGATGGAAATGAAATGAAAATGTGTGATAGTATATGACATGTGGATATGAAATGATGTCCCTTCTCCCCAACTAAAGATATGACAATGTGAAAAAGGGAGTGACGAATTTTTCCAAAGTTACAATTTTAGCATTTTAATGAATTACATGACTAGAAATTAGAAAACAACATACCTTCACTTACCTTAAATGTGGATGAGTTGTGTATGTGTGGTGGCTGCAAAATTCTGATCATATTCTTCTTCAAGTGGTTGAGCAAGGAAAGTCATGGATAAGAGATGGAATGACTTTAATGACTACTGCAGCTTGTTAGATACGCTCCAAAATCTTGAAAATAATAGTCTTCATGTCTTCAAAACTCATTGGCATAATTCCTACTATGTGAAAAGATGTTATGATGTTGAACATAGTAGGAAATTGTTGACTTGGTGGCCATTAATGGATGCCACTAGTCAATACGACAACTCTCACCATTGATGACAATGAAAGTCAAGATGCCCAAACACATCTTGCTAGGTACGAATGATTTTGCTGATGTCGAGTCACCTAGAAGATCTGACGAACAAGAGACATTAATGTATTCCCATTGTTTGTCAGCATGAGAACTTGCCATTAAGGCATGCAAGCCTCAAGGTGTTTTTACAAAGAACTTAGACTCAAAGAACTATGGACTCAATAATTTGCATTGAAGCAGGGCTTATTTGCGGAATGAAAATGACAAGAAATGGAAGATGAAAATGGAAGATGGCAATGGAGAGTAGAAATGACAATGGACAATAAGCATGTGAATGAGCCTCTTGCTTTTATTTGTGGGTTATGAATGGACAAAAAGAAATGGAAAGTGGATGTGAATGTAAATGGAAAATATGAAGTGAAATGAGGTGAATGGTTTATTATGAGGTATGGATGTGATGGAGACAATAGTATCTGAAAGTTTTCAAATGTTTGGATCTAATTTTGCATCAGCATATTTCCTCTTTGTTGCTGATCATCCTCTTATGAAACAAATTGGTCTCTTAGAGAGACACCATTCTCTTGTAGTCATTTGTCCTTCCTCCTGGAACCTGCAAAAAAACTAATACTTCTTCTGCAATGGAATGTAAGATTATCAAAGGGAGAAAGGTGATCAATCTCTCTAGTTATGATATTTACACACAAAACTAAGAATTTGTATTAATGAAACAAGTTCTCAAAGGAAAAATCAAAAGAATTTATACATGTTTTGGAATTAGTGCCTCAAGTTGAATGTTGCTTCTTTTCAACAATTTATTTCATTATTTACCATTTCAAATTCTAATGATGGATTTCTCATTGTATAGATCTTGTTGAGACCTTTCCAACGATACTTAAATCATCAAAATCTGATTTTGTATGAGAAAGTTAGGCTGATTTGAACAATGAGGTTTTTCGGCTGCGGAATTGGAGAACAACTGTGGAATTGGACTTTCGCTGCGGAATTGGAGAACAGCTGCAGAATTGGACTTTAGCTGCAGAATGTCGACGGTTTCTGTAGCTAAAAATCTTGAATAAAAAGTCAACCATTCAACTTTCATCATCAGTCCAAAATTAATCAATACCTTCAGAAAAAATGAGCAAATAACTTATTCATTTCATTGATTCAAAATTATTGATTTTTTTTTTTTTAATAACAAAATTGAAAAAGAGAAATGCAAATTTTTTTTTTTTTTTAAATAACAAAATTGAAAAAGAAAAATGCAAATTTTTTTTTTTTTTTTAAATAACAAAATTGAAAAAGAGAAATGCAATTTTTTTTTTTTTTTTTAAATAACAAAATTGAAAAATACAATTTTTTTTTTTTTTTTTTAAGTATTATATATGTTACATTTTAAAAAATATATATACATATATAATTTAAACAAAACAATTTTTTTTTTTTTGTAAATTTAAGCAGATTGTATTAGGCTTTTTGTGTAAAATTACAGAGAATCCTGGGAGTCAATGTGACCTCCCGGAGATGCAGCTGTCCATGTACAGATTCGCTTATGAGTGAGGCCGCGTGGCCCGTATACCTTTGCCTGTAGCTCCAAACACGTTGGCGCGCCCAGAATGTCCGGTCAGCTCCGATCTGCGCCTTCTGAAGATGGTGATTTAGCATTCTGCCCTGTGGAATTTCGTTTCAGAGGCCTGTGTGATGGGATTCTGCATGAATTTGGTCGGTCCTGTGGGCTGCGTTGTTCCTTGGGGCGTGACTTGTTCGTGATTTGGAGTTTGCCATCGATTTAGTTTGCCATGATTTGCCATCGATTGAGTTTGCCATTGATTGAATTTGCCGTGATCTGGAGGTTGCCATCGATTGAGGTTGCCATCGATTGAGTTTGCCATGATTTCCTGGAATAAGGACTCCTTATTGCCTAGGCTTGCATTTGCAGATCCGCTTGTTGGAGATCTTGGCATTTGGCTTTGATTTCTCCCTCCTCCTGATCATGCCAGAGGCTGTGATACTCTGCCAGATTGGAGTCAATCCCTGCATTTGCCAGTGCATCGGCTAATTTGTTCGCTTTCCTTCGAACGGCTTGGAAGGTGATCCCGTTCCTGTTGCAGAGTTGGTTTTGGAGATCTTTGAGTATTGCTGACAGCCTCCAGCTTGGGGTTACTCTGTGCACCTGTGCACCCATCTGGAGTTTCCTAATCATTCGTATTATTATCTCTGAATCGCCCTCCACTATCAGAGGTGTGAGCCTGTATCTGTTTGCCAGTGTGAGGCCTTGGAGGAGGGCTACGAGTTCTGCAGCGTTGTTGGTATTCACTCCGAGGTTGCCATGGTAGATGAGGTGGATTGCTCCTGTGTGATCCCGTACTGCTCCCCCATAGCCTGCCATGCCCGGGTTTTGTCTTGAAGCCCCATCGAAGTTGAGCTTGAAGGTGTTGAAGGGGGGCAGAGTCCAATTGTCCTGCGCCATTGAGGTTGAGGTCTGGTTCCTTCCAGCAGAGTTGGTCTTTGTTTGTAGATGCAGGATCTGTATTATTCTTGTCTCGTTTGGTGAAGCATTGCCCTCTATCTTCTGAATGCCTTTGGCGTTGACTGTTTCTGTGATGAGCATTCGAACCTTCCTTGTTAGCATGTGAACTCCTGTAGCTGTGTTTTTTAATATTCTTGCGTTTCGCTCTTTCCATAGGGTCCACACTATTGCGCCCGGAGCTAGATTCCAAGCACAGTTGACCAGGGGGTTGGAGGAGATGAAGGATCTCCACTGGCTTAAAGAAGATTGGATGGAGTTTTTGTCTCTATCTGTCTGTCTGAAGACCATGGCCATGTCATCCCACAGGGAGCAAGCCATGGGACAGGTATTGAGCAGGTGATTTAGCGTTTCCGCCCCATTCTCGCATAGCATACATCGAGAAGGGCCTACAAAACCGCGTTTCTGAAGGTTGTCCCATGTGAGAGCCTTGTTGTGCAGGACTAGCCAAGAGAAGAGTGTGATTTTTGGCCAAGTTCCTCTGCTCCACAGGGTTTGCCATTTGTGGTCTGCTTGCTGGTCCGGGGTGGTTTCCAAGAGCTTATAAGCTTCTTTGAGGTTGAATGTGCCTTTGGGATTGCTTCCCCATCTAAGGATGTCCTCTTTGTTGGATCTGAGGATTTTCCTTTTGTCCAAGTCTTGTAGAAAAAGGTCTACATTCCCTGGGCCTGCTGGGGTATGCCATTGTTCTCTGGAGAGCCAGTTCTGCCATATGGTTGCTTCGTTTGCCGGTTGCCAGTAGTCTGCTATCGTTATTTTGCCTTCCTCCTGCATGGCGCTTTTCAGAGTATGCCAGTCTGGGTGTTCCAAGATTGGGAGTTGCTGCCAGGCATCTTCCCAGAATAGGGTTGTGTTGCCTTGGTGTACTTCCCAAAAGCTATGCTGCTGAACAATATGTCTATTTTCCCATGCGTTGTTCCAGATTGGGGATCCTTGAGTGGTGCCTGTAAGCCGGATGAGGTCTTTATCCCTGATTTGGGTTGTATACTTCGCTTTCCACAGGGCGCCCCAGAGGGAGTCAGGAGTTTCAACCCATCTCCACCAGATTTTTGCAGCTACGGCCTTGCTTAATAGCTCAGGGTCTCGGAGGCCCAAACCTCCCTCCATTTTTGGTTTGCAGATGTCTGTCACGTTGGGCAGGCCCATTGAGTTTCTTGAGCTCCATTTCCAGTGACAGCTGAATGTTCGATGTCATTGTCATGACACTGGGGCTGATCCTTTGTGACTTATGTCGGCTGGCGCATGGTTTGAGGATGGACTTACTAATGTCAATCTTAAGCATATTTCTAGGCTCGGCGGAGATCGACTACCGCGCCTGGCTCATTTTTTTTTTGTTAAGAGGGCACCAGGTGCCGTCACCGTGCATGCTAATCATTAATGAATCACAAAGATAACTGTCGAAGGAAGTTACAAATATTTAAAATCTATAGATTTCAGCAAGAACTAGGGATGTGTTGAAGAAAAAAATTTTGGATTTGGTTAGATTGATTTCCATACCTGAGGCATCCGAGAAGGTTTTTAACACCTTGCTGATGGTTCGAGCTTCTTGTGCTGTGGGGGCGCCCATGAGCATGGTATCGTCAACGAATTGCTGATGCATTATAGTGGGTCCTTGGTGTGCCGGTTTGATACCTTTGAGTTGGTTCTGCTGCTTTGCCTTGGTTAAGGATCTTCCTAGCCCTTCTGCCATTATGATGAAGAGAAAAGGAGACAGGGGGTCCCCTTGTATTATACCTCTGGATGGACTGAAGGGTTGTAGGGGTCCTCCATTAAGCAGGACGGGGAATGGTCACAGGGAAACCGATTACCATTATCGGTTGTCCATAACTCCACCAAGGAAACCCAGCAGAGGCCTTTCATATATTTCCAGCTGATTCTGTCAAAGGCCTTGGACAGATCAAGCAGAATTAACATACCTGGAGATCTAGTTGTTTTGAGAGAGTGCAAAACTTCCTGAAAAAAGAAAAAGAGAAATGCAATTGAAAAAGAGAAATGCAATTTTTTTTTTTTTTTTAATAACAAAATTGAAAAAGAGAAATGCAATTTTATTTTATTTTTTAATAACAAAATTGAAAAAGAGAAATGCAATTTTTATTTTATTTTTTTAAATAACAAAATTGAAAAAGAGAAATGCATTTTTTTTTTTTTTTTTTAAATAACAAAATTGAAAAATACAATTTTTTTTTTTTTTAAATATTATATATGTTACATTTTAAAAAATATATATACATATATAATTTAAACAAAACAATTTATTAAATAAGAAAATTAAAAATAAAAACTAAAAACAAAAATGCCATTCTCCTATTGTATACAAGCGAACTCCAGAACACCATTACTTCCCACAAAAATATCCTTTGCTCAAACTCTAAAAGAACAATTCATATGATTCACAAGCATTGCAGTGTAGCTTCTAGTAATTCTTTAATGCATGGTAGGATGGAGGATGCGGGGCGTACTGGTGTCTTTGATGGACTTATCTTTATAGGCAAAGATCTCACAATTGCACCACTACAGTTCAATGCAAGTATGGCACTTTCAGCCATTACAAATTCAACAAATGCGATATGAGTGGAATGAACATGATCTCCAAGCAGTCTCAAGCGAATCATAAACATCTGGAATCCACGTTGCTCAAGGTTGATATAATTTGTGTTCAACTTGGATTCTTCTTCCTGGAGATCAGGAAACCGAATTATGGCTGAAATGAATGCAGAGTGTCGTTCAAACTCTCCACTGTGCAAACAGAAAACTGTTTTTCCTCACGCGGCAGGAAAAAATGGCCTTCAAAGAACCGAGAAATTCTCCCAGACCGCCACGAATTTCATAAAACGATTTCTGGGTTATCTAATTGACCATGTTGGCGAAAAAACCCATGTCTTGGTTTTTCAAAATTCATCCTCAATCATTCAGAAAATGCATTTAAAATTGACGTGTCAAAAACAGTTGCGTTCCTGGAGATGCTGTAACAAAATCAATTTCTTTCAGCGTTGATGTATTGGGAGAACCTATGGACATCTTGACTGTTTTGCAGCTTGTATTGAAAAAAAAATCATTGGTCCATGATGGTCTTGCTAGAGGTCTTCATGAAGGTGCCAAAGCTATTGAGAAACAGGCAGCGCAGTTGTGTGTTCTTGCAAAGAATTGCAGCCAACCTGAATTAGTCAATCATTGTGTGCTGAGCACAATGTGAACTTGATTTCTGTTCCCAGCGCAAAGAAGCTGGATGAATGGGCAGGACTTTGCAAGATTGACTCAGAGGGTAAAGCTCGGAAGGTGGTTGGGTGCTCTTGTGTTGGAAAATTTTCTCTGCTTTTCTTATTGTCACTGCATCGGTTCTTTATCCATGTGAATATGTAAACTTTGACCTGCTTTCACATTTCTGAACCTGCTTCTATGCCTCACAGCTTCAATCTCACGCCCTCTGTGAATCAAGCTAAAGCTCAAGGAAACGCCAGAAGCGGCATTTCAAAATAGAGGGAAGACAGAAAACAAAAATTTGTATAAGATCGTGGCAGGATGCAGCACCTGAAGTTGTGAGGAATGCTCGTAGATTGTCATGGGCGATGTTATGGCATCTTGTGGATTTTTTTTTATTTTATTTTTTTAATTTGTTTTGTTAATAAAATTACATGTTATATATTTTTTTTTAAATTAAAAATACACATGTATATTTTACTAAACAAAATATACATGTATATGGTTATGACATAATGGAAATATGTATGAATATGGAAGACACTTTTGAGACTCAACAAAGCTCTAAGTAAAGAAATATACCATTTAACTGCAGAAATTGTAAGCGTGCCTTGGAAAATCCGTAATCGAATGGAATCATCATTAAGAGAGTTTGAAGAACACCACAAATGATAAGTCATCACATGCATGTACGATTATTCTTGAGGATTCCCATTGAACATTGGGATATCAAAAGGAAATTTCATAGGAATTATTGACCACCAAGGAGAATGAGTGATGGCGTCATTCGTCAGCCAAGTCAAATATGGCAATTCGAGAGTTACCAAAAAATGAAATTTCCTATTAAAATCTGGAGGAGGATACCCTAGATAGGATGGAATAGCCTGGGAAATGGGGACACACACTCCATGATAAGGAGGGTTCTGATAAAGAGGAATATGGGTACCAAGATATGGAGGATTTTGATAACCAATATACACATATCCTTATTGTCTAGATCTAGGAAAACCTTACAATTGTTGGAGTGCCTGGGTTTGGATTTACTAGCCTTGATAAGGCACTCGAGGGATACCTTGAAAAGACTGGTACTGTTTCCCTATGGAATTTTTCATCATTCCAACATAAGGTGGAGTTGGTGGGGGTTGATTGATACCATATGCATTCTTTCCTACTAGAATTTGTGGAATACCTTGCCCAAGTAGTTGAGACTGTAAAGTACCTTGTAAAGGCTAAGTAAGTGGGACCTGGGAGGTATCAAATACCATTGGAATAGATTTAGTCATAGTGATAACTTTTAAAGGTTGGCTTACATTTATTTGAGCTTACTGAGATAGGTAGGAATTTTGGATGCAAATGGTATAGGCTAAGAAAGTACGGATGGAACCATAACCGAAACAGGTTGGATGAGAAAAGTAGGTTTCCAAACATTGGCAGTCAAACCAAGATAAGGAGGATTCAAAGAAGGTTGAGCACTAATCTGTGGCATACCGATGACAGGTTCCCCCCATGCCAAAAGAGGAGGGGATGATGGAGGAAAATTCCCACCAGGTGGAGGGTACCCAACATAAGGATAATTAGGTTTTTGAAGGTATCCATGCCCACAAACATAAGGGCCAACCCATTTTTCAACTGTAGGTGTAGGTGGAGATGAAGGAGAAGGATAAGATTGTGTAGTGCTCATTAGAGAAGTGCGAGACAAAATTATAGAAATAGATGTCATGGGAGAGGTCCAAGGACTAGATGCCACACTAGACAAACTACCAGACAATGATTGATAACAAGTGGGACAGACGGTCCACCATACAAATGTGTCTATGGTGATGTCACAAACATGGATGAGGATCCAACATTGGTTGTCTCAACCAAAGTAGTAGGCTGGGAAACCATAGCGAATTCAACCATGGTTAACAATTCCAAAGATGCATTAGGGGAATTTTTAGGTCTAAAATAGGTCTCATAAGGAAATAATAAAATAATAGTGGAAATAATAAAATAATATTAGATGACATCATCAAATTTTAGAGGGAAAAAAAGAAAAAACTATTTTTCAACTCGTATTTCAACTTATCTCCCTATGGGTTTACTCAAATTTCGTGTGGAAATACTCGTTGGATTCATAATTTGATTCTTCATCCAAGGAGTACCCATGTTGCACACTTTTTATGGACCCTTCTACAAAAAAAAATGAGAAATACATGAAAAACGTTACTGCAATCACGTTTTTTCATGTATTTCTCATTTTTCATGTAGCAGGGTCCATCGAAAGTATGCAACATGGGTACTCATTGGATGAGGAATTAAATTTTTCATCCAATGAGTATTCCTACTTGAAATTTGAGTAAAACCTTCGGGAGATAAATAGAAAATACAAGTTGAAAAAATAGTTTTATTATTTTATTATTTTTTAATATTTTTAATTTTTTACCCCAAAAATGGTGGATAATCCCCCATGGTTGACATCATCATCTTGAATCCTATTGGTTCATATAAATTTTATTTTAGTTGTACATTTTTCTTAGGAGGCCCATTTTAGACCTTAAAATTTCTTTAATGATTGTCGCGAGAAACTCATGGATGAACTGGAAGGAAACGAATCAGATAAAGGAGCTTGAGATGAAGTTTGAAGAGGAAGAAGAGGATAAGCCTGATAAAGATGAATCCATTTAAAATGAACAGGAGAAAGGAGATGAGGTTCTTCCTATGGGATCTCTTTAATACTCACAAGACTAGGTGTAAGGGGTTCACCGTTGGGTCCAAGATATATAGTTTGCGGCTGTGTTTGAGACAAAGGAAGAGAAGGGGAAGGTCCTGAAGTAACATTGAAGAAGGATGAGGTACCTCAGGTTGAATAACCTCAGGAAATAAGGTGTATATTTCAGTAAAATCAAGCTCAGTAACCTCATGAAATAAGGTTTTAGGTACTTCTGTTTCGATTATGTAAGATTCACATGCAAGAGAATATGTAATCTCAAGCTCAGTACTCAAAGGGAAGGATGATTCCGGTCGATAAATTTTAGGAGGAGGACTTAGAATTAGTTCCCAAAGTTTCGGATTCGGTAGTTTACATTTTATTATGCTTTTGACGATGACCAAGAGTTGCCTCTGGTGGAAGAGGAGGTTTATTTTACATTCTACGCAAACGACAGAGGGTAGGGGTTTTTTATTCCATGTTAGATAAATAAATTTTAATAATTAACACAAAAATAAATAAAAGGGGTAAAATTAGGCATAAAAGTTTTACAAAGCAACCATGAACTGCAATATATACCTTGGAGAAACAAGGACTTGACGTACGTGCATGAAATCCCACCGAATGTTTTGTTTAGTGTATCACGGTATACGATGCGGCCAACTCGGTTACCTACGACAAGGATAAAAACCTATGGTGGACTTCTAAAATATACTCGACGATACGTGGAAGTGCAGTCCGTAGTAGTGTTGTCTAATGTGTAACCATTCGATGAGAGCATTCCTATATACTTATCATGTGTTTAGTGCCATCGAATATACCCAAAGGTACATGGAGAAAGGCCCTATACATTTCCATATGTGGAACAAGATATCAACTGCGATGCAATGCTAAAAAATGAAGAAATTTCCTATGTTTAATGAAGTCGGAACACATATCTAGCCTAGACCTCTAAATGTTTGCATTAATGGTACAAATTCTCCTTAGGTTGATTCAGTAGATTTTAATGTTTATCTTAAATTAAGTTTCAGTTTTATGGCTCACCGTGAGTTTCACCTATACTCCCTAAAATGCAAGCTAGCAAGAAGAAATGAAATCTTTCACGTTAAATGAAAATCTATCTGAAGGAGGGAAGATAAAAATAGTATGCAACATACAAAATGCTTCAAACAATATGCTAAGTTGAATTCCCTTTTAATGAAATGATTAGAATATTGATGCACACACAAAACCCTATATGCCAATGGAAAGATATTTTTGTTTTCAATGCCACTTAATTTTCAAATATGATGAAAACCAAGATGCATGTCTAATCACTGATAAAAGAAAAATTTTCATAACTATGATTCATTCAAGCACTCAATGATAAAAAAATCAGTTCACTAATGAAATAATGATAATAATAAAGGAAAATCTAAACAAATCCTTATCAAAGGGACTCAAGAACAAAAGAAAATCAAATGGAGGCTTCTGAGAGACAACAAGACACTCAAGGACTCAAGGAAGAGTAGCTAGAAAAAAGCTGGATAGAGAGAAAAATAGACAAAAAGAAAAATTGTGCATGAAATAGGGGTTAGCATAGGTGTTGGAAGGGTGCCAGTGCTCTGTAACGAAGGTACATACAAGGTTGAGGAGCATTGAAACACTCTATCACTAGACTAAAGGGATCATTGATCAGAGAATGCAAGGTTCCAACACAAAAATTGCAATTGAAACTCAATGAAAGGGTCTTCCTAGGCCTGTTCTTGACTGAGTAAGATAGTGAATATCTGAAGAAGAGGCAGAAAAAGAACAAAGGAAAAAGAAACCACCAAGGGAAAACACCGTTCCTCAGTGGAGTTGCAAATTTTTCATATGGAATCTACGAACGAGAACAAAAGTTTCTTCCCTAGACTTGATGGTTTTGTCTATAACAACAAAAAACAAATAAGCTAATGTTTTCCTTAAAGTAAATGCGACATGGGATTAAGCTTACCTGGAATTCATTGTAAGCTTCGTTCCTCTCTTGGATTGTATGCCCCAATCCTAGCTCTGATAACTATAATTAGAACCTGCACAATTATACAACACAAACCAACGATCTACGACATCTTTGTAGCATCATCCAATCACTTTATTCAATGGAACTACATGACATCGAAATACTTGAAATCATAACATCACATATAGGAAAACAATGATCTCTTTGTATAAAAAAATGGAGGGAGTTACAACCAAATATAGGAGTTGATCTTATAGAAGAGCTTCTCCAAGTTGACTTCTCCGTCCTTGCCACAAAGTGTATCTCTATGTCACCTTAATGCATGGAATAATTACTCTCA
Source organism: Pinus albicaulis (assembly GCA_034641835.2). Classification (NCBI taxonomy): domain Eukaryota; kingdom Viridiplantae; phylum Streptophyta; class Pinopsida; order Pinales; family Pinaceae; genus Pinus; species Pinus albicaulis. The sequence goes on from CM076574.1 coordinate 1,220,778,287, forward strand.
CAACAATAGCATAAGGGTAGAATCTATCTCCAAAATCCAAACCCTAGCTTGTGGATGGCAGTAAATATATGAGAGGATGGTAAGTTAGCAATTATTATACATTTACTAATATAGGCTTGAGGTCCACTCTTGATGGGAGGATGAGATCAAGGGATAAGAGGTGAAATATCCAAGGTAGGATAGGATAGGATTCAATAATTTTATCCAATATAAATAGTTAGAACAACCTCTAGAAGCTTGTAGAAGAGGAAGCTTCGATATTCTTTTTATTTTTCCCGAATTTATAGAATCAGTGCACCCCCAATAAGGGGTAACCTGTTGGTGATCAACACAGGTCTAGATAGGTCCAACCTGCTGGTGAACATTGGTCCTTAAAGGGACAGGGTGCGTTGGGCCTAAAAAACACTCAAGTGAAGGAGTTAAGGGAAGAAATTCAGGGTTTTGAGAGAGTCATGATTAGGGATTTGTGTAGGGATGACGACAAGGTGTTCAAGGATGTGAATGATCTTGGTTTGAAGTTCTATCGACCATATGTGAAAAAATGGCCTATAACACACCTCATTTACTTTTCCTCATCAAAATTCACATCCCTTAGAACAATTGCCATTCTGAGGGATGGTAGGTACACATGAGAGTCGTAAGGTGTATCAATATACCCCAAAAATATACCCAACTATGATATCAAATCTATTTTTTTCTTTACTTCCTTAGAGACATGGAAATATAATGATACTCTAAAGAGCACGAAATGTGACAAATCTAGTTTCTTCCCTGAAAAATCTTGTTTTGGTGTACTCATCCCAAGGATCCGATGAAGACTCATGTTTTAAAAATAGACTGTTGTGTTGCATGCTTTGGCCCATCAGTGCAGAGGTAGGCCTTGGTCATGCAACATCACCCTCACTTCTCCCACAATAATTCTATTCTTCCTCTCAGCCACCCCATTATGTTGTGGGTTGTGGGGTGTTGTCAACTCATGTCGAATGCCCTCCTTTGCATAGAAATTTTTAAACTCATTTGAAACGTACCCCCCTTCGTTATCACTCCTGAGAGCCTTCACTTTCTCGCTAGTTTCTTTCTCAACAAGTGCTTTAAATTAAAAAAACTTGGAAAATGTTTGGTATTTCTTATGCATGAAGAAAATACAACATTTCTGTGATAAATCATCTACAAAGATAACATAATACCTTTTCTTGGAAGTTGAGTTTTTCAAGAAAGGTACACAAACACCAGAGTTGATCCTTTCAAGCATTGCAAGTGGCCTGCTATCTTGATCATCAAAGTTGAATTTTGTGTACTTCCCCAAGGTACACCCTTTGCATGTATCATGTTTCTCTAGCTTTCCTTAGGGAGGCAAGTGGTGATCTACTACATGATCTTCAAATCTCCATGATGCAAATGGAAGAGTCTTTTATGCCATAATTCACTGACATTTCGGCTCTTCACCTTCTCCACATTTGTGCTCAAAGTAGCACAATATTCCATATATAGCTTGTAGAGGTTCTTCACTCGAACCCCAATCTTCTTCACTTATCCCGTGGTGATGTATCTCAAGTATATATTTCCTTTTTTTAATATCACATCGTAGCCATGGTATTTCCTAGGGCCTTAATATAGGTTTATAGATTCAGTCCCTCTTTTTTGTGTAGGTAAATCCCTTCGACAGACAGAGGTGATCCCTCTAGCCCCAGGGTGGGTCTAGTAGTAAGAGGACATGCTAATGCGTCGATTCCTAGTTAATGAATGAAATTGAATCGAGATAGATGTCCTACCTTTTTTCCAACACAGTTGTCGTAGCTATGGTAGCAGTCTTTTGATATTTGTCCCAACACGTTGTGGTCCTTCAACAATGGTACTAAGGTGCCTGCACAAGGATCAGAGAACAAAAGCAACATACAAAAAAATAATTGCATTCATAACTGTCTAATTGGTCAAGGATAATTAAATGTATTGCGCAAGATTAATGACATCAACACAAGACAGGAACCAAAACATCAGTCATGTATTAATTAAGAGAAAGAAAGAGATTACAACCAAATGAGCCTTGACGTCGCAAGCTCCTTCAGCGGGTCCAGTCAAAACGCGTCTCGAGCATTCGTCGGGGAATTTGGACTTGGCGAGGCAATCAGCCTAGACTCTCTCTCGACAAGGTTCTCTCTCTGCTCTATCTCACACATTTATATGAGACTCATTAGAGAATTTTGAAAGAGGGTCTAAAATGGGCCTCATAAGAAAAATGTACAACAAAATAAACTTTATAACAACCAATAGGATTCAAGATGATGATGTCAACCATGGGGGATGATTTACCATTTTTTAAATAAAAGGGTAAAAATATTAAAAAATAATAAAATAATAAAACTACTTTTTCAACTCGTATTTTCAACTTATCTCCCAAAATTTTTACTCAAATTTCGAGCGGGAGTACTCGTTGGATGTGAAATTTAATTCCTCATCCAAGGATTACCCATGTTGTATACTTTCGATGAACTCTACTACACGAAAAATGAGAAATACATAAAAAACGTGATTGTAATCGCGTTTTTTTATGTATTTTTCATTTTTCGTGTAGTAGGACCCATTGAAAGTATGAAACATGGGTACTCCTTGGATGGGGAATTAAATTTCGCATCCAACGAGTACTCCCGCTCGTAATTTGAGTAAACAATTTGGGAGATAAGTTGAAAATATGTGTTGAAAAAGTAGTTTTACCATTTTTCCCTCTAAAATTTGATGATGTCATCAAATCTTATTTGATTTTTCCACTATTATTTTATAATTTCCTTAGGAGGCCCATTTTAGACCTCAAAATTCCCCTAATGGTTTCAGCTACTCTCCAAAATTTTTAGCTATCCAAACCATTCAGCTAGTTACATCTATGTGAGAGAGATGTATTTATAGGAGAGGAGGAGGTTGGGATCCCTCATATGGTGGAAGGGAGGCCTTATCCTTTTGGGGGTTGCCCTAAATGTAGGAAACAAGAATCCAAAGGAAGGTGCTCGATGTTATTCAATCAAACAACCCATGCTGACTCTCTCACGAAGTGGTTGTCAATGGAAACTTCGCTTCTATATTTAAAAAAAATTCCAAAAACAGCTTGGCATGGGCAGTCCACTGAGACAGAGTGTCAATGGGCATGGGGCCCAGTTCTAATTTCTCTTATTGGCATGAGGCCATAACTTCCTGCCAGCGCCAACCCAAAATCATGTGTTTTTGATGGTATGTTCTAGGAATAGTCAACAGAGGAAATGTTCTTCTCATGGCAAGGGATGCAATGACACTTTTTGCAAGGCATGACACTACATATAACTCACAGAAATGTTCCTCCAATGTGCGGGATGGGGATTGCAGGGACGGTGACAAAATTTTGTGTAACAGATGCCCCCTAAATCATGAGGTCTGAGAGAGAGGAAGGAGTAAAATGCTTTACGAGAACGCGTTCGAACCAAACATTGTTATAGAATACTTGCAAGTACAAATACAACTGATATCTCTGACACATGAACATGTGGCATGGGCACAACCATCCATAATAGAGTACATATAAACTGAGATCCGAGGTATGGACGCAGCCATCCATTAGTAAGGATCAACAAATAGACTCATATATGGTCACAGCCATCCAATCAACAGTGTCACACATATATTCATGATAAACCAAAATATTCCACAGCTTGGATCTTATCAAAAAAAACCTAGGGTCTTGTACTTCATCTCGACCAAAACAAGTACAGATTCAAGCATACGAATGTGTGAGCTGAAGTCGAACATGCAAGAAAGTCATCTGATTACCAGCCAATGATGAAGTTATTAACATGCACGAGAGAAACCACCAATAATGACAATGGCTCTCAAGGTACAACTAGTATAATACATGGAATGAGAATAGTGATCTGGTATCGAACACCCGCAGAATCACTCGATCAAGGACAATGATGAGGACCTATCGTCGAATCCGAAGAACTTTCCATTGAGGCATGCAAGCTCCAAGGTACCGGAAGGGAGTCTCTAGATCAGATTCCTAGATAATGAGCTGAAGTCAACATGAAGTGACCTCATCGAAGGTGGGCCATAATGTTTCCCACATCATTGACACAAGACAGAGGAAAATGATGATAGTGAATCAGGACAAAAAAGAGGATCAGAGGGAGGTTGAAAACTGCAAACAGAAACTTCTCTTGAACATATCAGTGACACAACTCCGTATTTTGTAGTATTTGACATCAAGGGATCTGAGGTCATGATGACGTGGCAAAGAGCAGATGAGAGGTAAAAAAAAATTACCCAAACCCATGGAGGAAAAAGTGATGAAATGAGATGTCCCCAACCCGACACGAATGCAGATGAGTGTCATGTTCAAGAACGACATACTGCCGACACAACTGAGAACTGGTTCCATTTTCCCCCACCATTGCCTGTGAGTACCCCAATTATTTTTGGAAAACAAGCTTGAAGTGGATAGCATATGCTTGTCATGTAAGTTTTTCCTTCAGAAAAATCCATCCTAGTACATTTTACGAGCCCCAGGAAGGAGGAACTCGGTAACATCATGGTGATGGTTTCCGATGTCATTTAGGTTTAACAAGTTTGAAAAAGGAAGAAATCAACATCTTTTCATGTTTAGAGAGTTTGAAAAGTAGCGGAAAATAAAACTCCAGCAGTCCCTTTTCGTAGGTAGTCTCACATATCTGAAAAGGTAGAAAAATGTGTTTGAGATAACCTCTTAGTCGTGATACGCTAGGGTATTCCTTTTTCATAAATAATCTATCCCAACCCGAAAAAGGGGTAAACGTATACTGGGTAGATATTGTTTCGCAACCATTTAACGAGTTCAAAACAACAAAAGTCTCAGCAATATTTTCAATTTTCAAGTGTCAAAAAAGAGCTAAAAGTTGAATCCTCTTTGAGGAACGAGTGGCATTAAGGGTAGCAACTGGTTCCGACGATGGTGGAACTGCTCAGAACAAGTAAAGGTCAAGAGGTTGGCTAACAAGACCACTCATTGCAACGGTTCCTCGGGAATGGGTGAAACAACCAAGTGAAGGCATATGACTGCCAAAGCAAATGGCGATGATGGAATGAGAAAAACAAGGTTCATCTAGAAAAATAGGCTGATAAAATGGCAATCATGAGAGGTTATATAAGAATGGTTTCATTTTTACACAAGCTTAAAATCAGGAAAATCTGCTTGAAATTGGTTTCTTTTGTACACAAGCTTGAAACAAAGATAAAATATGCTTGAAAAAGTTTGCATGCCCCTAGAATGGCGACTCAATTTGAGGTACATTCCCCCCAAGCATTAGCACATTCACCAGAGTAGACTGCTAGGTACTGACAAGTGGATGGAATGAAGGTTCAATTACGAGAGAAGGCGAAAGACTCGACTTGGATTTTACAAGATCTAATCAAAGACTTTAACTGGAAAGGGAACCTGTTTCATTTTTTAACAAGGTTGACACAATAAAAGAACTATCCTCATGACCTAATTCATTTTTTGACGAGGTTGACATAGCAAACGAACAATCCTCAGAAGAGCTTGTTTCATTTTTTAAGGAGCTTAACACAAGAAAATGAACTCTTCTCCAAATATCTTGTTTCATTTTTTAAGGAGATTTACATAAGAAAATGAACTATGCTCCGATGACCTTGTTCAAGACATAAAAGAAGTCATGGCTTCCAAGAGGTGCTCATCCAATGGGAGAGAAACATTCAGGAAATTAGGATATAATGCCCCCGGAAATGAAACATAAAGCATAAAGCATTAACAATATAATTGAAAAGCATACCAATACCACATGACTGTATCCAACATCACCTGATCGAAAGAGTGGGCCCAACTCTCTGATCAGCACTATGGCTAAGAATGATAGATCACACCAAGTTACAATATCATGATAATATAATTAATTCATAAACGGAATTAAAAACTAAATTTTTGTTGTTATGCATGAAAGGAAGATCATCCGGTTCTCCCAGTTGTGACATAATTATACACAACTGTCATTACATGAATAATATTACATAAAAAACCCATAAATTGGGTGATCTATTTGTTCAAAAATATACAATAATTCCTCAAATATAAAACAGAATGAAAAGATAGCAATAAATATGGATCTGCCAGCTATTCGGGAAGTTGATCATTTGATGGTTCAATCCTTGAATAGTGTCACCAGTTCGTAGTCGACAACATCACGATGGGTCCTGTTCCACCAAACGATGTCTGGTATGAATTGTTGAGTAATTTGCAAGAGTCATGTTCCCCTATGACTACCGCTTCATCAATTAACAATTCAAGAAGACATGCCAATACAATGTACCTTTAATTAATTTGGATACAAATTTACCTCGTAAGAGCTATAAAGTAGATCAAAGAGATAGGTGTAATTAGGTAAAAATGGGTAATTTCATCGGTAAACATCTCCCCCTAACTGGCTTGGTTGCATGTCCTCCAGCAACCCACTTCCGATGTAGATCAGGGTTAGACCTTTTGTGAATATCATGGAGCTGAGTGATGCCATATTTTTTTGCCATATTAGTCGTAGGTAGTTGATACCCATTTGTATTATTGATGTCTTTCCACCAATATTCATCCACAATATAAGATGACTCATACTCATCAAAAGGTAACTAGATAATAGGAAACCAAAACCTTAACCCCATCCAACCAAGTCCATAGTGTTGCATGCAAGCAATATATCATGGGATTCTCTCCAATTCTCTTGAAAAGTTTGGTGCCCCAAAAGGTTCTCGTGCCTGTACTTCTGACGTTGAAAGTCTCCAATGCCTTTGGCCTCTTTCCTAAAAGTATAGATCTTCTTTGTGCACAGGTCAACACACCATCATTGTGTCATAAGAATCTGGTCCTTTCAGCCTTCTAATTTGAGAAAATGATAATGTTTAGTACAAATAGCCCTATATTATAAATTCTCCATCCTAACCATCAATGGATGATTTTATTGATTTGCCTCAAATGTATCAAGGGCCTTCTTCCATTTGACTTGATTGATCACAAATATGTACAATCCCTTAATTGGATATCTCCTACAAATGCCACTAGGTTGAACATCTGAACAGTGTCTAGGATATAATAATGTATGTATAACTCATATAGAAAATGTTGGTTAATATAGTTATTATCTCTCAAAATCCTTAACAATTGCATAGGGTCTTCTATTTTGTGACTCAAATCTTGGTGAATGCTTTCCAAAAAAAAAAAAAAAAAAATACTTCTCATGAATAAAAAGCGTGTAATAGTTAGCAGGGAGTGTGCATGCCATCATTTTTTGTGTTAGAGTAAAAATCTCGTCCTTATCAGTCTTGAGTTGTTGGAAATATTGTCATTGATGGCAAAGGAGAAGATAGGAGTAGCACCTAAACTATCACAAAGAAGAAATAGGGTCTTTAGAGAGCTATTCAGAGTGATTCAAGAGACAGATTAGTGAGAGTAGAAGGCCATCAAACTGAAGATCTGGCCAAATAAGAAGTTTGTAAGTGAATGAGGAAATTGGTTCTAAAATATATGTGTATTCTTGGATCGAATTCTGTTTTAAGATGTTTGAATTCTATGGGTAATTATATGAGAAACTCTGTAACAGACCCCTGAGATGAGGCTCTTTATATGATAAAAGAACCAATGTTAACTAATACCAACATTTTGTTTTGAACTAAATGCATTGAGGAGTTTGTGCACTCCTTTGAGAAGACGAGAAGGATTGTAGTCATCGACCACTGCAAGGGTCGATGACCTAGAGCAAAATTGAGTTTCAATACCGAGTTTGACAACCGAATACATCGGATCTTGAGAAGGGCTATATACACATCTATAAGATATAGATATTGAAGCTGGAAGGATATATCACCCAGAGAAGAATCTCATTAAGCGCTTGGGTATATGTGGTTAATGAAGTCGTGGAGAGAGTCTCATTGAAGGGAAATGAGGAAGGGACTTCATTATATGGTGTATTGGGTTCCTATTTTCATATTGGATCAGAATCCTATTTAAACAAAGTGTGATTATACCCTTGAAACCTATTGAGGGCAGAACGGCACAGTGGAGCAATTAAGACAGAGTCTACATCAACATTGGAGGAAAGAATGTTAATAAATCTGCAGCCGGAGGGCGAGTCTTCAATTTGAAGAAATAGAAGTTCATTTCTCAGATGAGTTCATGAGAAAGGTAGAAGAGAAAACTGTGAACGATGGCACATTTTTGGAATGTCGACTGAAAGGGTTGATGAATCGTGAAGTCGAAATGTATAGGAGGGATTAATAACCAGTGAAGGCGTTGAAGAATTGGCGGAAGTAGAAGGTTAATTCGGAACCAAACTGTTGAAACAACAAAGGCAGTTTTGAAGAATTAAACAAGCGGTCTCGCGCAACTCTTTAAGTGGTAAGCGGATTTCGCTTTTGGGACGCGATATCGGTCCTTGGTTGACGCGTGGCTTTAAGTGGTTTTTAAAAACCATGAATGTCACGTAATTTTTGAGAGTTAAACCACATGCATCTCAGCAACGCGATATTCGTTGGATCATAGATGTTTGATGCAACGATGTGTCATCCATTGGATGATATGGAGAGATAAGTCAAGGAAGGGTACGTTAAATTTTGGGCCCCAGCTGCATTAACCATTCGATGCAAGTTTATAAGGATCGGACGACGTTCGCATTGTGAATTTGCATGAACGATAAGGCAAGGTATGTTAATCAAAATGTGGGACCGAGCGGACATCAATGTTTGTTTGGTTTGTATTAAATCAAAGTCGAGATTTAATAAAATTTGAATTTTCCATGGGACCGAATGAACTTTAATATGCATGTTGGGTGTTGATTTATGTTTAACCAAATTCAGGCCTTCGTATGGAATATGATGTGGCTAGTTTGATATAATGTTATTTGCATAGTGGGAGCATATGGACATAATGTTATGTCAACCTTTGATGTTTTAAATACAAAACCGAACCTTGTATGATAAGAATATTAAGTGAAGGGTGCATACATATTCTGATAACTGGCACTTTGGGTTTTATTCAAAGTCGAGTTTAATATGAATAAAGATGATAAAAGCAGTGGGGAAAGCATGCACTCAAGTTTCCAAAAATGAAAGAAGGTGAGAGCGAAATTTTATTTCCTTGGGTCATTGAATTATTCAAATGTTAATTCAATTATTCATGAGATGGATCAAAGAAATGGTTTTAACCAAGGGTGGAGTTCATATGAAATAAATGTGAATGCCGTGTTGTGGGTCTGATGCATGGGTCGGCCTTTGAACTATGCGAAGTTTATGCTTGACCAAACATTTACACGATAATGGGGTTGAATGTATGGTTTTAACCATAGGAAACAAACCTTTTTGACTTTCAATTTATAGAGTCTGGGATCATAGTTCTAGCACCGAGGGTTGTTTAATTAAAGGTCTATGATTTATAATCCCAAAAGTATATTAAGAAGGAACAACTCCACATATGAAGATTTGGTTGCGGGTTTATAACCCTTGGTTAAGAAAAGCTCCCGTATTTATTTAAACTTGCCCAGATCAGAGACTGCAACTGGGTTGAATGGTTTTGATAACCATCAGATGTGAAAAGAAAAGCTTCCGCATACATTTATTTAAATTGCCAGCCCAGGGAAAATGAATGGAGAGGCATTTTTATACGCATGAGACCTTGAGATTTATTTGGGGCTAAACTTGTAAAGCAGTTATATAAGCAGCAGATACACAATTGCAGTGAACAGAGATTTGCAGAACTGAATGAGTGAAGAACAAGATCATTCAGGGATCTTACAAGTAAACTAATTTTAAATCTGATTTGAAATTTATGATTGCAGAAAAGTGAAGACAGAGTTTCTGTAAAGTATATTTTGGCTATGGTTGGAACCATGAAGGTTGAAGAAAGCTAATAGATTTAGAACATAATTTGGGAAATGCATTCTACATGCATAGAATGCAGGAGAGTATGCAGAACTATTACACTACAGCAGCTAGAAAAGACAAACACACAGTGAGCCAATAACTGAAAGGGTTGAATGTGATATATCTGTTGAAAATGTAAATGTAAATGTTTTAATTAATTTTACAATGGTTGTGATGCAAAGGCAAGTCTCTGTAAGCAAATAAATACCCCACTGTAATATTGAAATGTATACATATTGTTATATTTTTCTAAATGTGCTAGGCAAGAAAACGAGAAGGTGGAAGGCAAAGAGTCATGGTTGTTCAGTTTGAATTCCCTGTGGAATGCAAACAGTTATGAGGTGATCTCCATAAATAATGTTTCAAACATATGCATAGTGAGGTTAGAGAATGGAGAAATGAGGCATAGAGGGTAAGAAGAAGGAGGAGCAGACAGAGAAGCTGTGAAGATTCAGAGATGATATAAGGCAGATATGAAGACTGGTGGACAGCAAAGAAGAAGGAACAAAATAGAGCCGATATCCAGGTAAATCAGCATGTGTTTTTTAAGAAAGAGTGAGGAAGTTGGTGCTTCCATATCAAGTTGTAGCTTGATAGATGTCAGTTGTAGTTGGCTGAGGTAGGAGCCTGTTTTAGGTTGTAGTCTACAGAAAATAGATGGGAGTTGGAGCTTCCTTGCAAGTTTTAGCTTGCAGAATTGAGGTAGGAGCCTCCTGTGGGTTGGAGCCTACAGAAAATCAGTGGTGAGAGGGAGTTGGAGCTTGCCTTTGCATCACAACAATAATAAGATGTGATTTTCTCCCTTCTGGGTTTCCACTTATATCTGTTGTCTATGTGCATGATATTTATGTGTTGATATGGCTTATCTAATCTTCTTAATACTTGTTGCTCACATATTAATATTGTTGTTACATTATGTAATAATTTGATCATGAAATGAAGGTGTAAATAAGTTTAAAGGAAAGTTTTAAAAGTCCATGAATGTGTTAAACTGATTCACCCCCCCTCTCAGTTTAACTAAGGGTTCAACAATTGGTATCAGAGCAAGTTCCTTTGGTGTAAGCCTAATAGCTTGAAGGAGATCTGGTTGAGTCATGGACTATCAAAATGTACCCGTGCTAAATACAACAAACTTTCTGGAATGGAGAGATAAGGTTAAAACAGATTTAATGGCTTATGAACCTAAGGTATGGAAACTTGTATGTGATGGTTACTGCATAGACTCTTCCTCGTTGCAATAACAACAGTGGAATGCCAAGGAAAAATGTGTGATATATAATAGTCTTCATAACAAGGATTTTGACTTAATAATGGATATAACCTCTTCAAAAAAAATCTGGGACAGATTGCATTTCATGCATGAAGTAGACACTACTAGATGCATTATCAAGAAGGACAAGATAAACCAGAAGAAGAAGAAAAATTCCTTTCAAAAGGAAAAAGGTCAATCAAATGAGATACTTGCCAGGCTGAATGGATGTGAGTACCATGAAGAAATTACAGTTGAGGAAAAAGCCAAACTTGACACAGCCTTGACTGAAATAGAAAGATTGAATAATGAAAACAAATACCTTAAGACATTGGTGCAAATATATGATAAGAGAGAATATGAAGATAAGGAAGAAATTGTTGGCCTGAAGGAAAAACTTGAAGAAACAAGGAAAGTAGAAGACACTCTGCTGCAACAAATGAGAGAGAAAAGTTTGGAATGTGGAAGATTGGAAGAAGATGTGGTAAGGCTAAGGATGAAATTAGAAAAGGCCCAAATTGAACTAATTATGAATATTCCACAAATGAAAAGATCTGGATAGTTGGACCAAATTCTAAATGCTCAAATGTCTCCTCTCATAAAGACTGGGATAGGATATGAAGAAGAAACAAGTAAGTCCAAGGTAGAAGATAACAGGAATATCATTTTTGTAAAAGCTGTAAATGATAATGAAGCTGCTCAAAAGATTCCTACAGAAGTAGAAGCCAACAAGAACACGATTTGTAAAGAAACAAATAGAAACAAGAAGCAACATGAAAGGACAGAGAATGAGAGGATGAAACAATCAACTGCTAAAGGCTCATACGCTCCTAAAGATGAATTGAAAAAATTCGGAAGATGTCAAAGGAGGTTCTTTCCTCCTATGAAAAATATCACATGTTTCTCTTGTCATAAACCAGGACATATTGCGGCACATTGTAAGACAAGGCATATCAACTTTAACCAGCAAAAGATGCAACAAATGAGAAGAACCCCTCAAGCAAGAAAATGGAAAAGATAATCTTTCACCAGGTACATAAATCATTTCCATGGCAACTGTTATGCATGCAATAATTTTGGACATAAACTTGTTGAATGTAAATTATGTTCAAAAGGGAGCATAAAATATTATACATCAGCTCAAACGTACCGTGGTAAAATAAGATGTTATGTATGCCTCAAGCTTGCTCACAAAGAAAAAGACTATAAACTGCCATATACATTAAATAACTCTAGACAAATGATGGAATCTAATAAAATCAAACAAAAATATGAATAAAAAAAAAAGTGCAGACATTATGAAGAACCCCAATAAAGTATGGAAGGAAAAAAGAAAGGGGGAGCCTGTTACCTCAATCACATAATGAATCCATCATAGTCTCAGGGGGAGCTGCTCTAGGAAGCAACGCAAATATCCAACCAATGATAGATATGAAGCAACATCCTAGGGGGAGAGCAGTTCATAAATAGTCCCCATGAAAGTAGTCTAAGAAGAGCTCCTTGGAATGAGAACAGCTAAAAGGTCAGGAAGGGAGAGGACAATTTCTCTAACAGAGAACTATAGAGGAATAAGAATACATGAAGCACACAATAGCTGACAGATTAATGGAAGAAGAGAAGGCAGCAAGCAGCCATGATGGTAGAAGGAACATCAGCCATGAACATGTAAGCTAAGAAGACATCAACACATTAAGTGATGAATGGTTAAAATCACAAAAATTATGTTTTGAGCTACAAAACTAGAAAGTCCCATAAAGGATGATCACATTGTGCATCATACTGATAGAATTAACAATGAATCTCATTAAGAAGGATGAGTAAGACAAGTGCCTATCATCATTACGTCATTACATCATCTATGAAAAGTCCACTTGGAGGAATGCAGTTAAGTGAGTGATAAATCTCTGAGTGATCTGCCCATGAAGATTCCTAGTATAGAAATTGAAGATGTCTTCCCGAAGATCATTATGTTAAAACAGTTGAATTGAATATAAAGCAGCAATGATTCTGGAACAGTCCTAGAAAGGAACATGCAATGGCATTCCTTTGAACATAATGGCAGAATAAGAAAAATGGTTAATGATGCCAAGATCAAATTCAGTATATTGATGATTGTTGGTGTGAATAGTGGAAAGCTCAAGAGTAGAAATTATGAAGGTTGTCTTAACTATGGGTTCATGTGCGAGCTAAAGTGAAATCTTTGCATGATTTATCAAAGTAGTATCAATTGGTATTTGGTACAAGCAACATGCCTATCAACAAAATACCAAGTGTTATCAGTGGAGAAGCAGTATGGTACAAGTCCTCAGGATCAAAGGATTATGGAAAAAGTCAATCAAGGTAGTATCCCAGCATTATCTACATTATTAAAGCATAAAAGGGTCAATGAAAGAGCAAAAGGATCATTATCTTGTTTACACTTGAGGTAGTATATTGAGCATTGAAGCAATATCTATTTCTAGATATAACTGCATACCTTCCTCATGTCAGTACAGATATATCTTCAAGGCCTCTTTCCTAAGATCATTCATAAAACTATGTGAAGTCTGTGTGTTGAGATTTCAATTAAACAACTTGAAGATGTTTTGCTAAAGATCATTATGATAGAATAGTTAAAGTATCGGAAGTATGAAGGACTAGTTGTGTTAATCTTATAGTTGAAGCTCAAAATTCTGTTATTGATTCATCAAAAGAATACTTCAGCAGAAAGGATTTGCTGGTATTTCACCATTAAACAGAGGTTGATCGTTGACATACATACCCCCCTTATGTCATAAATAAAATTGCATGGTTGATAAGTGAGACTGACCAATACATTGAATGTATCTAGCCTCAAGGGTTTGTTTTGAAAGTACATTGTACAAGTAGTAAATTCATTTGGTCTCTTAGATTGAAAAATATCGTCTAATCTCACAATAAGTTGTAAGCTCTGGGTTGATTCATTGTTCACATCAACAATAAGAACCTTTCAGCTATTAAGTGTAATATCCTTGTCAGTATCCTAGGTCATATCACTACCAACAGGCAGGAAAGGTGAACCACAGCTATAAAAGATATATTGGCATCATCATAATTGAACAGATATTGTACTACAGATGTGTATTGCAGAAGAAGACATTTTCCATCTACAATATTCCTCAATAGATATGTACTTCTGATGAAGATCATACTAGAGACTAAAGTATATTTGAAGCATTCGCAGTATTTTAGTTTTGGTCCAATGATGCATCTCTGATTATATAAGCCTGATTATATATGGTTTCTCTATCAGCACCTACGCTCTATACAAGTGCAAGGAGTCTGTGCTTTGGGATGGTATCAACTTACTGTGTATATACAAGTTCAATAATTCTCAAAAGTGTTCTCTCAACAACTCGTGTACACCAGTCTGGAGCAGCAAGGTATAAAGTCAAAAGAAGAAGGGCCTAAACACAACTCAGAGAGAGAAAATGCAAAGATAGAATCTACACTGAGAGATGTGCAACCTGTTTCCATTGATGTCAAAGGGGGAGGAAAAGCAAGCAAAAGAAGATAGGTAGAGGAAGACAAAACACACCTTTCAGAATGAAAGGGGGAGGAAGTCTTGAAGGAAGTATTGGAGTATTGGTGGAGTATTGCCATCAATGCCAAAGGGGGAGACTGTTGGAAATATTGTCATTGATGGCAAAGGAGAAGACAGGAGTAGCACCTAAACTATCACAAAGAAGAAATAGGGTCTTTAGAGAGCTGTTCAAAGTGATTCAAGAGACAAAGTAGTGAGAGTAGAAGGCCATCAAATTGAAGATATGGACAAACAAGAAGTTTGTAAGTGAATGAGGAAATTGGTTCTGAAATATATGTGTATTCTTGGATCGAATTCTGTGTGAAGATGTTTGAATTCTATGGGTAATTATATGAGAAACTCTGTAACAGACCCCTGAGATGAGACTCTGTATAAGATAAAAGAACCAATGTTAACTAATACCAACATTTTGTTTTGAACTAAATGCATTGAGGAGTTTGCGCACTCCTTTGAGAAGACGAGAAGGATTGCAGTCATCGACCACTACAAGGGTCGATGACCTGGAGCGAAAATGAGTTTCAATACCGAGTTTGACAACCGAATACATCGGATCATGAGAAGGGATGTATACACATCTATAATATATAGGTATTGAAGCTGGAAGGACATATCACTCGGAGAATAATCTCATTAAGCTGTTGGGTATAGGTGGTTAATGAAGTCGTGGAGAGAATCCCATTGAAGGGAACCAAGGAAGGGACTTCATTACATGGTTTATTGGGTTCTGATTTTCATATTAGATCAGAATCTTGTTTAAACAAAGTGCGATTATACCCTTGAAACCTGTTGAGGGTAGAACGACACAATGGAGCAATTAAGACAGAGTCTAAATCAACGTTGGAGGAAAGAATGTTAATAACTCTGCAGCCGGAGGGCGAGTCTTCAATTTGAAGAAATATAAATTCATTTCTCAGATGAGTTCATGAGAAAGGTAGAAGAGCAAACTGTAAACGATGGCACATTTTTGGAATTTCTACTGAAAGGGTTGATGAATCATGAAGTCGAAATGTATAGGAGGGATTAATAACCAGTGAAGGCGTTGAAGAATTGGCAAAAGCAGAAGGTTAATTCAGAACTGAACTGTTGAAACAACAAAGGCAGTTTTGAAGGATTAAATAAGCGGTCTCACGCAACTCTTTAAGTGGTAAGCAGATTTTGCTTCTGGGATGCGATATCGGTCCTTGGTTGACACGTGGCCTTAAGTGGTTTTTAAAAACCACGAATTTTGCGTAATTTTTTAGATTTAAACCACATGCATCTCAGCAATGCGATATTCATTGGATCATAGATGTTTGATGCAACGATGTGTCATCCGTTGGATGATATGGAGAGATAAGTCAAGGAAGGGTACGTTAAATGTTGGGCCCCAGCTACATTAACAGTCCGATGCAAGGTTATAAGGATCGGACGACGTTCGCGTTGTGAAGTTGCATGAACGATAAGGCAAGGTATGTTAATCAAACTGTGGGACCGAGCAGACTTCAATGTTTGTTGGGTTTGTATTAAATCAAAGTCGAGATTTAATAAAAGTTGAATTTTCCGTGGGACCCGAATGAACTTTAATATGCATGCTGGGTGTTGATTTATGTTTAACCAAAGTCAGGCCTTCGTATGGAATATGATGTGGTTGGTTTGATATAATGTTATTTGCATAGTGGGAGCATATGGACATAATGTTATGTCAACCTTTGATGTTTTAAATACAAAACCGAACCTTGTATGATAAGAATATTAAGTGAAGGGGGCATACATATTTTGATAACTGCACTTTGGGTTTTATTCAAAGTCAAGTTTAATACGAATAAATATGATAAAATCTGTGGGGAAAGCATGCATTCAAGTTTCCAAAAATGAAAGAAGGTGCGAGAGAAAGTTTATTTCCTTGGGTCATTGAATTATTTGAATGTTAATTCAATTATTCATGAGATGGATCAAAGAAATGGTTTTAACCAAGGGTGGAGTTCATATGAAATAAATGTGAATTCCGTGTTGTGGGTCCAATGCATGGGTCGGCCTTTGAACTATGCGAAGTTTATGCTTGACCAAACATTTACACTATAATGGGGTTGAATGTATGGTTTTAACCATAGGAAACAAACCTTTTTTACTTTCAATTTATAGAGTCTGGGATCATAGTTCCAGCGTTGAGGGTTGTTTAATTAAAGGTATATGATTTATAATCCCAAAAGTATATTAAGAAGGAACAACTCCACATATGAAGATTTGGTTGCGGGTTTATAACCCTTTGTTAAGAAAAGCTCCCGTATTTACTTAAACTTGCCCAGATCAGAGATTGCAACTGGGTTGAATGGTTTTGATAACCATCAGATGTGAAAAGAAAAGCTTCCGCATACATTTATTTAAATTTCCAGCCCAGGGAAAATGAATGGAGAGGCATTTTTATATGCAAGAGACCTTGAGATTTATTTGGGCCTAAACTAGTATAGCAGTTATATATGCAGCAGATACACAATTGCAATGAACAGAGATTTGTAGAACTGAATGAGTGAAGAACAAGATCATTCAGGGATCTTGCAGGTAAAATAATTTTAAATCTGATTTGAATTTTATGATTGCAGAAAAGTGAAGTCAGAGTTTCTGCAAAGTAGATTTTGGCTATGGTTGGAACCATGAAGGTTGAAGAAAGCTGCCAGATTTAGAACATAATTTGGGAAATGAATTCTACATGCATAGAAAGCAGGAGAGTATGCAAAACTGTTACACTACAGCAGCAGAAAAGACAAACACATAGTGATCCAAGAACTGAAAGGGTTGAATGAGATATATCTGTTGAAAATGTAAATGTAAATGTTTTAATTAATTTTATAATGGTTGTGATGCAAAGGCAAGTATCCATAGGCAAAGAAATACCCCACTATAATATTGAAATGTATACATATTGTTATATTTTTGTGAATGTGCTAGGCAAGAAAACGAGAAGGTGGAAGGCAAAGAGTCATGGTTGTTCAGTTTGAATTCCCTGTGGAATGCAAATAGTTATGAGGTGATCTCCATAAATAATGTTGCAAAAATATGCATAGTGAGGTTAGAGAATGGAGAAATGAGGCAGAGAGGGTAGGAAGGAGGAGCAGATAGAGAAGCTGTGAAGATTCAGAGATGATATAAGGCAGATATGAAGACTGGTGGACAGCAGAGAAGAAGGAACAGAATAGAGCCGATATCCAGGTAAATCAGCATGTGTTTTTTATGAAAGAGTGAGGAAGTTGGTGCTTCCATATCAAGTTGTAGCTTGATAGATGTCAGTTCTAGCTGGCTGAGGTAGGAGCCTCCTGTAGGTTGTAGCCTACAGAAAATAGATGGGAGTTGGAGGTTCGTTGCAAGTTGTAGCTTGCAGAATTGAGGTAGGAGCCTCCTGTGGGTTGGAGCCTACAGAAAATCAGTGGTGAGAGGGATTTGGAGCTTGCCTTTGCATCACAACAATAATAAGATGTGGCTTTCTCCCTTCTGGGTTTCTACTTATATCTGTTTTCTATGTGCATGATATTTATGTGTTGATATGGTTTATCTAATCTGCTTAATACTTGTTGCTCATATACTAAGATTGTTGTTACATTATGTAATAAGTTGATCATGAAATGAAGGTGTAAATAAGTTTAAAGGAAAGTTTTAAAAGTCCATGAATGTGTTAAACTGATTCACCCCCCCCCCCTTAGTTTAACTAAGGGTTCAATATGAGTAACTGAACTTGTTCCCGCAATTATATGATTCTTTATGAAAATTTTCTCGTTGTTGTTGATATTTTTCGATATAAGTTATATAATTGGCAACTAACCTTTCTGAATTCTCCCAAATTTCTCTTATCTCTTTCTAATGATCCTTTGTGGGGATTTCCCCACGCTGGAAACTAAGAGTAGTGGCCTTCCACTTATGGATTTTTGCTGACAAAATAAATTCCCATGATTCTTTAAAGTAGGCAAGTGCCTCGGTATGTGTGGACGCCGAGATTACCTATGTATTTTCTTGTGTGTAGATGATGAGACTACCCCCCTATCTTCTATATGTTTAAATAATGAGACTACCTCTCTGTCTTCTGTCTATACAACCAACGATACTTTCTCGCTGGTTCCGAGGGTTGCAGGCGCTCGACCATGTTTGATTTTTCATTTTTATTTTTTCCATTTCAGCAATCGCATCACCCATTTCCCTAGCTTTGTAGTCTCCATCTTTAACTAAAAATTCTCTTTTAACAATAGTTGGTTCCAGCATCGACTATAAATTTTCCTTTTTACCATTTCTTTAACAGGTTCTTGTTTTACTGAAATTTCCTCCATCAATTTTTAAGTCGGTACTGGTTTTTGTGGAGAAGTATCAGAAAATTCTTCAACAGGTTCTTGTTTTATCACAATTTCGTCCATCTGTTTTGAAGCTGGTATTGGTTCATGTAGATCAGTATTGGTCTCACCCTCTTCTTCCATTTTTTTGGAATACAGTACTGGTTCTCGTGGAGCAGTATCGACTGCACTCTCTTCTTCCATTTGTTCAGAGGCCGACACTAGTTCTTGTGGAGAAGTATCGACCAAACTCTCTTCTTTCATTTTTTTTGAGGCTAGTACTAGTTCTTGTGGAGAAGTATCGGCCACACTCTCTTCTTCCATTTTTTCCAAGGCTGGTGCTAGCTTTTCTGGAGCGGTATCAACCTCACTCTCCTCTGCAGAAAATCCTAAGAACTTCAAATTGGGGGGAAAGACTTCTAACGAATCAACTTTTGTTGTCACAATGGTGGGAAAATTAAATTTCCTTCATCCTCTCGGGAAAGAAGCCATAAGTGGTGAGTGAGCGAGGGTAATTTCAATTTCCATGCCATAAAAATCCTCCATTTCTATCTCCTGAGTTCCATCCATGTCTCCCAGATCATCATCTTCATCCTTAATTTCTTCACCCCCTTGCTCCTCTACTTCCTTTGAAATTTTTTCTATTCCTTCCTCTTCAAGAAATTCCTCTCCTGGCCTTGCGAGCATCATGGCTGCAACTTATTCCTCTAAAAATTCAACCAACTATTGCCAAGTTATAGGATTCTGTAACAAGGCATGTATTTCCAGCAATCTAACAAGTCCATAATTGGTAAGGATGGCCAAAGCCTGGCTTGAGTGATGCACAAGCAGGCCATCAATTGTAAATTTTTCAAAATGAAGAAAGGGATATTTACAACATACATCTGACGAAATCAGAGACAGGACAGGAGCTTGAAATGATATTTAAAAAGAACAAAAAATTGAACTTCACAGATGATATACAAAATTAAGAAGTATGTGACATCTGACGAGGGTTGTGGTAGTGATTTTATCTCATATCCATTTCCTTTTTTTACCACATTCTCCCTCACCTATAAGAACAACCTTAGAAACTCTAATAAGGTTGCTCTTCTAATATACCACTTTTGTCCATCCTTTGATAACCCATTGACTACTCCAATGAATTCCTCAGTTACTAGAACTTCCAATCCACTGAACCTGGAGCTATTTCCTTCTAGATTCAATGCAAATTTAACTGTCACCCCCTCATCAAATATCTTCAACCACTCAAAGTAAGTATGCCAGCCCACATTTTGGAAAATATGCCATACTTCTGGTTTGTGTCGTATCTACTATGTACTCTCAGGTTTATGTATGATAGCCTGGCCACCCATTATCAATTACCCTATAGTAGCATTTGGAGTAGACGTCGGCCATTGAGGGAACAATTAGCTGAGAAACTACGCAGTAATGGAAATGGTGATAATGGAAATGAATTCAAGAGAGGGTTATGGTAAAAAAATGGTAATTATGGTAATAGTTATGGTAATAATTCTAATACATTGGAAATTACCACATTTTAATGTAGGCACGTGTATTCGTACATGGTGTATTTTCTAATGAGTGTTGGTATGTGTGAAGGATACAAATGGAGATATGATGCGAGTGGGTAATAATACAATATTAATGATATGTTTGGATGGTTTAAATGGTATTTAATGAGGTACGATAATAACAACAATGATATCGTTATTAATTTAAATGCGATACATTCTCCCCCCAACTAAGGTATGGCCATTGTTGGCCCTAATTTTTCATTTCATTATTTAAATGTAAATTAAATTCATGGATTTTTTCGGGGACATACCTAGCAAACAACCTTAATGGAGTATCAACTTTGACAGAGTATCAACATCGATAGAGTATCAACATCGACAGAGTATTAGCACCTGTGGAGTATCAACATTGACAGAGTATCAACACCAGTGGAGTATCAATGTCGATAATGTTGTAATGGAGACAAGTGAGATGTTGTAGTAGAGTAGCATCATGGGAGGAAAAGAGTGCTACAACTGGAGTAGCAGCAAGGGAAGGGAAAAATAGCTCTGCAATTTGAGTAGCAGCAGAACTTAAACTTTATTTTATATTATTTTATATCTATGTTTCTTTTCTATTTTTTTTTTTATATTTATTTATTTTTATTATTATTATATATCTATATATATACATATATGTATGTATGTATGTATTTTTTTTACGATTATATTTTTATTCAACAAGAGGTGCAGAGGAATAATTTTCTGCACAAACAACTTCAAAACTAGAATCATTAGAAAATTGTCTAATGAAGGAATCTTTAGAGGTCGGACGGTGATACAAACTGAGGCAATATCCATTTACAGGTAAAGGAATATGTGCATCATCTATTGTTATCAGTTTAATAGTTCCATTGTCAAACACGGTGTCAACCTCATATGGACCCATACACCTTGAGCAAAGATTTCCTTTCAAGTCCTTGAATCAAGAATCGTAGAGTAATTCCCAATCACCTTTTTCTTAATAAATTTATATGCCACTTAGTTTGTTTCTTCTAGATGGTGACAGTGTTCTGTAAAACTACCAAACGAGTTTCATCTAACTCATCGAGCTGATTCAGTTGATGTTTCTGGGCTGCAGTAAGATCCAAGCCTACTTCAAGAGTTGTCCTGAGCATTTTGACCTCAAATTCAACTAAAAATAGAGGGGATTTACCATACACAAGTTCATATGGTGAAAAACCCTTTGTATTTCACGATGTAGTTCTATATTCCCAGAGTGCTTCAGAGAGATTTTCAGCCCAATTTTGGTGATAGTTAGCCACAATATTTTTAATAATACTTTCCAATGCTTTATTTGTGCTCTCTACCTGGCCATTATCTTGAGGGTGATATGGGGATGTCACCCAGTGTTTGATTCAAAATTTCTTCATAAACGCTAATGTTGAATGTGATGTAAAATGTGCCCCTCCATTTGAAACTATTTCTCTATGAGTCCCATATTGAGCAAAGATTTCTTCAAACAAGAAGTATGAGATAGTTTGTTCAATGGATTTTGAAATAGCCTTTTCTTCCTCCCATTTCGTCACATAGTCTGTACAGACAAGGATATGCACCTTTTGGTGAGACGGAGGATTAAATGGCCTGACAAAATCAATGGCCCATTTCTCAAAGGGCTCAAGGACTAGTTGAGTCTACAGTGGAATTTCATCTGACCGAATAGTTTGGCCCATTCATTTATAACTATCACACCCCTGAACATATCTTCTAGCATCCCAGAATATAAAGGGCCAATAGTATCCCATATGCACCACCTTGTGAGGAGTATCTTTATCATCAAAATGTCCCTTGTAAGGTTCATCATGGGAAGTCTTTAGGACATCTTATATCTCATCCTCACCTACACATCATCATATTTGCTGATCTAGTCCAGTGTAGAAGAGGTACCCTTGTATCCATGTATAACAGGTGCTCTAATGAATAATTCTTCATTGTTCCCTATGTGACAAATGATGAGGTACCTTACTTGCAACAATATATTTAGCAACATCTGAATACTAAGGGGTGTGAGTAGAAATTTCAAAATTATGTCCGTCAGGAAAACTATCTTCAACAGGTGTATCTTCATTATTAATATTCAACCTAGATAGGAAATTTGCTACAACATTATCCTTCCCTGGTTTGTCCAAAATAGTGATCTCAAATTCCAATAATAATAATAACCATCTTGTGACTCCTCCAAGAGTTATAGGTTTATTCATCAGATACCTGATGGTTAAATGATCTGTAAGCACAAAGGTGGGATACACTGTAATATAATGGTGGAATTCGTTAACATCATAAAAGACAACCAAAAATTCCTTCTCAATTACCGTATAATTAAGCTCAACATGAGTTAAATTCTTGTTGACGTAGTATATTGAATACAAATTCTTATCTTCCTGTTGTCCCAATACTGCTCCAACTAATGTATGGGAAGATTTTGGAGAGATATGGAATGGAAGTTTCCAATTAAGGCCATGTAATATTGGAGCCTCACAGACTAATTTCTTGATCCCTAAAAAGTCAATTCGCAAGCATCAATCCACACAATTTTTGCATATTTAGATAGTAGTTGGAAAAGTGGAAATGTTATTTTATAAGAAATTTCTATGAAGCATCGATAATACCCAACATAGCCAATAAAGCTTTGTACCGCTGTGTGTGTCTTTGGAGTGGGAAAATTTAGTATTACCTCAACCTTAATGGGATCAACCCATATTCCTGTGGCTGAAAGTAAATGCCCTAGGACAATCCCTTATTCCATCATCATATGAAATTTCGTAATTTTAATAGAAACATGAGTTTTTTTACATCATTTAAGTACCTTTTCTAAGTTTTCTAGACCATATTCAAAAGAATCACCATAAGGAGTAAAATCGTCCATGTAAATTTCAACACTGTCATTAATAAAATCATAGAATATTCCCAATATTTCCCGTTGGAAAATAGCAGGTGCATTATAGATTCCAAACGAGAGGACCTGGTATGCAAAATTTTCCCAAGGGCAAGTAAAATTGGTATTCTTGTGATCTATAGGAGCTATCTGGATCTGGTTGTATCCACTGAACCCATCCAAGAAAGAAAATAACTTCTTTTTTTCTAGTGTATCGAGAAAATGGTCGATGAAAGGTAAGGGAAAGTGATATTTATAGGTAGCTTTATTTGATTCCCTATAATTGACATAGATCCTCCACTTTTCATTTTTCTTTGTGACTATGACCAATGAGGATACCCGTTGGTTGTTAGAGATTGGATAAATAAACCCAACATCAAATATCTTCTACAGTTCTTCCTTAACAATGTTTTTCAAAGCGGGGTTCATTCTTATTTGTGGTTGGCAAACAAAATGACATTCCTCTCTTATATATATGTGATGGGTACATAAATAGGGATGAATTCCCTTCATATCCGTGTATTCCCAAGTAAAGGTATCCTTTTCATTCCAGAGAATCCTTAATAATTGTTTATTTTGGGAGGCTTATAGCTTGGGATTGATATTCAAGCTTTTCCCTGGATAAATATCTACTGGAATAATACTATGAACTACTGACATGAGTGTTTTCAATTTCAGTTTTTGGTTGACTAACTTCCTAGGTAGTACAACTCATAACGAATTCTAATAGTCATCGGGTTGGGCAAGAAATGAATTCAGGATCACTGATAAACATGCTAATAACATTGTCTTCCTTTTATCATTTGAAACAAATATCCTTCCTAATAGTTATAATTGGTCTAACATTTTCATTTTCAGGTTCAGGTTCATCCCAAAGGGAAGGCTTTTGTGCTAGGGTAAACCAGGTTTGACCAATGAGCTTGGTTCTGTAGGAGGGTAAAGAATAAGATTCTTCTTAATTTCCCCATTTGATATTACCATGTTATCAGATTTACACCCAAATTAGGCATCGGCCGTAGCGAGCCATGGTATTCCTAAGATCAGGGGGTGCCCCCCTACTGGGGATTGAGCAGTGTACTACTAAGAGATCGACCCGGTATTCCTGTTATGAACCAGCTCCAAAAATAGAAGAAAAGAGAGATCAATTCCTTAGAAATAAGCCACTTCAAGGGGGAACCATTCTTTTAATTACATAAATGAACAATTCTTGGATGATACAAATGACAAAACCTCCTTTCTATATATAGAGGTCTATGGGGTCACAATATAATCCTAACCGACCTAACAATAATAATGTAAGGGCACAATAATAAAAATATGGGGGCTATAGGGGTACAAAAATAACAATAAGCAGGCTACACTAACAAAAATTAGGGACTACACTAGTAATATAGGGACCTAACATGCCCCTCTCCTTCAAACAAGTGTTGTCCTCAATGCTTGATTATTTCTTGATGCTTCTGTATAAAATTCTCATCCTCCCATGTGTAATATTCAACAGGTAAGTTCTTATACATGCTGAGATACTCTTAAATTGATCAATTTCGTAGTTTTCAAGTTCTTTTATATGGGACTTCTTCATAACTTCTTTCACTGTGATGTTAATCTTCCTGTTGTTTCATTCGATTCTGCACCAAAGTCAAGTTATTGTTTGAGAGTTGGAGAAATTATTTTTGATGCTCAATGTGATATTACACTACTTTATCATCCATAGTAGATTTCATTTGATCCTTCAAACCATTTAACTTAGCCTTCATTTATGTTTTTAAACCATCTATGTCATTTTTTATTGCTCTTTGTAACGTTGAAATTTGTTGCCCTTGTTACCGTAATTTTGATATAGCATACTACAATTCCTCCTCTTCATGCGTCATCTTATAGATTCCTAAGGGCTTAATGGATGTGGAATTATTTTTGGGAGGAATTATATAACACAATACTAATATCTGTGCTTCAATATTCCCTTGGAATCACTTCAAACTAATTTTTCAAACAAATGTTATGAAAACTTATCTAAAAAATTCACACATTTTTCTTTCTTTTTAGGAGGTCTATATTGAACCTGATTTACCTCTATTATTTCAGATCTTCAAGGTCTGAAATTCAGTCCTATATTAGCCCTACAAATCTTCTTTTGAATGCCACAAGTCTAACCTGATTTGGATTCTTCAAGACAAAGTTATGCCCAAACTCCCACAATGACCTAATTGTGGACTGGTTCATTAGAGAAAAATTGTACAATGTGCCACGTGTCATTGTTTCCTCCTTTGGCTCTGAAATTGATACACAAGAAACTATAGTCCGTGTGATTTTGGCAATTTTTTATAGAATTCCAATTTGATGCTCAGAGAGAGAGTTATGACAATTTTCCTGAGGTCCCCTATTTTAGATGAAATTCGGGAGATTGCAAAAACCCTAACTTCCAAAGATCATACCTCCAAAAATACTGCGAACCAAGATCTGAAATGTTTACACGAAGTTCCTCAGGATGTCTTCGAAATGATTTTTTTTTTTAGTGTCTGAACCCTCTTAGAAAAAAATTTATAACGAAAATTCCACGATGATCTGTTAGAAGGAGTGAAACCCTAGAATCCAAAGCTATGATACCAAATGTTATGAAACCAGCTCCAAAAATAGAAGAAAAGAGATATCAACGCCTTAGAAATAAGCCACTTCGAGGGGGAAGCCTCCTTTACATTACATAAATGAAAAAAAATTAGATGATACAAATGAAAAAACCTCCATTCTATATATAGGAGTCTATGGGGTCACAATATAATCCTAGCCGACATAAAAATAATAATGTAAGGGAACAATGATAAAACTATGGTGGCTACATGGGTACAAAAATAACAACAAGGGGGCTATACTAACAAAATAAGGTACTACACTTGTCTTGAAGATGGATCTCCATGGGGACTCGAAACGTCGACAAATATTCTCTGACACTGTGGAAAATCCAGATTCTTCTTCATTAATTGATAACCACAGAAGCTTGTAAAAATTGTGTTGGCCATGAATATCCTCTAATATGCGCTTGGAATCTCAGTCGGTTCTAGTTGTACCACGATACATGGTATAGTTCTCTTAAAAACACTTCCTCGATTAGGTGGAGGGTTTACTTCCCCCACCTCTTCTCCTTCGAGACTTCAACACTTAATCTCTCAGATTCTCTGCCCCCTATGTTACGTCCCTATATTACCAGTATAGTCCCTTATTGTTATTAGTGTAACCCCTTTATTGTTATTATTTTACCCTTGTAACCCCCATTTTGTTATTATTGTGCCCTTAAATTATTGTTGTTAGGTCGGCTAGGATTACATTATGGCCACATGGACTCCTATATATAGAAAGGAGGTTTTGTAAATTGTATAATCCAAGAATTGTTCATTTATGTAATGCATTGGAGGTTTCCCCCTTGAAGTGGCTCATTTATAAGGCGTTGATATCTCTTTTCTTCTATTTTTGGAGCTGGTTACACAACATTTGGTATCAGAGTTTTGGATTCTAGGGTTGCGCTGCTCCAAACAGGTCACCGTGGCATTTTCACTATAAATTTTTTTCTACAAAGTTTCAGAAGCGGAAATGTTTATGGTATGAAGCCAAAATCCTGAGGAAGATCATCTAAAAATTTCAGAGCTTTTTTCGGAATATTTTTGGAGATATGATCTGTGGAAGTTAGGTATTTTTTCAGGCTCCTAAACAGGTCATCATGGAATTTGCGCTATAGATTTTTTTTTACGAAGGTTCAGAATCTGAAATTTTTAGGGTGCGAAGCTGAAATCCTAAGGAAACTCGTTGAAAAATTTCATAGCTTTATTCATAATATTTTTGGAGATATGATCTGTGGAAGGTGGTGCTTTTTCAGGATCCCGAATTTCATCTCAAAGAGGTGATCGTGGGAAAACTTCAATAACTCTTTCTCTGAGCATCGGATTGGAGTGCCATAATTTTTTTTTTCAATTACACAGACTTTAGTTTCTTTTCTATCAATTTCAGAGGTAAAGGACGAAACAGTGACACGTGGTAAGTCGTACAAGTTCGCTCTACTGAACCAGTCCATAATTAGGTCATTGTGGGAGATTGGACATAACTTTGTCTTGGAGAATCCAAATGAGGTCAGACCTGTGGCATTCAAAAGAGGATTCATAGGGATACTTAAGTGATGAATTTTAGATATTGAAGAGCCACAATCACAGATATAATAAAATTTCAATATCTAGTTTCTCAAAAGCAAGAAAAAGGTGTGTATTTTTTTTTCCGAATTGCATAAGTATTGTTTGAAAAATCAATTTGAATTGATTCCAAGGGAATATTGTAGAATATATATCAGTATTGGGTTCTAAAAAATGCCCCGTAAAAATAATTCAACACCCATTAAGCCTTCAAAAGGCTCTACTATGACTCATGAAGATGAAGAAGTGCAACATGATCTATCAAAATTACAAGAGCAAGTGCACCAAATTTCACTCTCGCAAAGAGCAGCAAAAAATGAAATGGAAGTTTTGAAGAAAGGCGTGGAAGCAAAGATGGATGGTGTGAAGAATAATATGGATGGTTTGAAGAAAGACGTGGAATCTAAGATAGATGACATGGAAGCTGGTATGGAATCTAAAATGGAAAACATGAAGAATGATCTAAAAGCAGACATAGAAGGTTTGACAAAATTGATACAAGAAATGTTTCCTAATGGTGAAAAGATAGTAGAGGAAACTCATGATGAGAACAAAATAAATGTTAATCGTGATTTCATAAATTCTAATGTTGGCGGGAAGAACCACCATATTCCAAAAATGGATATGAGGAAGTTTGATGGAAAGGATCCTGTAACATGGATACTACAGATGGAGCAATATTTTGATCTCCATAATATGCAAAACACACAAAAGGTACGCATTGCAACTTTACATTTAGAACAAAATACATTTGTATGGTATCGATGGCTTTGCTCCCGTAAAAAAATTGTCACTTGGTCAATTTTTACGGAGGAGATGATAGCACATTATGAGGATACAAAGAGCAACACCTTCTTTAGCCAATTGATAAATCTCAAACAAAAGGGTTTAGTGGGGCAGCACATTGAGGACTTCCAAAAATTGAATATAAGGGTAACTGATATTCCAGAGGAACACAGGATTGATCTCTTCATAGGCCCTTTAAAGGATAACATCCAACATGAAGTTCGCGTTTTGGAACCTGATTCATTGGAGAAGGCATTCAGGTTGGCAAGAAAAATTGAATGTAAAATTATGGCGGCAAGGAAGCCTACCACTCACTTCTATAAAGAAGGAAGTGTTGCTACGCCTAGATTTCCACAACCTACAAGTTTGACACCACAACAATTGGAAGAAAAAAGAGAAAAAGGTCTTTGCTACAGTTGTGATAGCAAATACACTAAAGGTCATAAGTGTGCTGAGAAGAAATTATTTTACATAGATTGTGAAGAGGAAGAAGAAAATGAACAAGAAGAGGATATACACCAGGAACCAGCCCTAGAAGAGGAAGAAATGAATCTGACCATATCGTGTAATGCACTCATAGGAATTACCACTCCTCAAACTCTCAAGATATAAGGACATATCAATAAGAAAAAGGTAATAGTGTTGATTGATTCAGGTAGCACCCATAATTTTATTCATTGTAAGGTAGCCAAGGAATTAAATTGTTTCCTATACCCAACACCAGAATGTCAAGTGATGGTGGCAAATGGAGGAACTATAAATTGCTATGGAAAATGCCATAATATCAAGCTAACCATGGGGGAATATGTATTGACTAGTCCAATGCTTTCCATTCCTATGGGAGGTGCTGATGTTGTACTAGGAGTACAATGGTTACAATCTTTGGGGATGGTAGCTTTTAATTTTCAAGAAATTTTCTTGAAATTTTTTTCAGAAGGAAAGGAAGTCGAATTACGGGGTATTGTAGGGAAGCCGAGAAAGATAATAAGCTCTAATGTCATGACAAAGCTTCTAAAGAAAGAACAACGAGGTGTAATTGCACAATTATGCTCACTAGAAGTTCCAACATTAAAATCATCTATTTCTGCAGATCTCCAACAAGTCTTGGACAATCATTCCAAGGTGTTTGAAACTCCCAAAGGACTCCCACCTATTCGTGATCATGATCATGCTATTCATTTGATTCCAGGAAGTGTTCCTCCAAACATCAGCCCTTATAGATATCCTTACGTCCAAAAGAGCGAAATTGATCGTATGATTACAGAAATGTTAGAGGCGGGTATAATTCAACCTAGGCAAAGTTCTTTCTCTGCTCCTGTAGTATTGGTACACAAGAAGGATGGATCATGGCGAATGTGTCTGGATTATAGGGAGCTCAATAAGCTCACCATTAAAGATAAATTTCCCATTCCTGTGATTGATGAATTATTGGATGAATTACATGGAGCATTTTATTTTACCAAGTTGGATCTTCGTTCAGGATATCATCAAATTAGAATGAAGACTGAAGATATTCCAAAAACAGCATTTCGAACTCATGAGGGTCATTATGAATTTTTGGTCATGCCTTTTGGCCTTACCAATGCACCTTCTACATTTCAAGGGTTGATGAATTCCATTTTCAAACCCTTCCTTAGAAAAATTTTGCTAGTATTTTTTGATGATATACTAATCTACAGCAGGTCTTGGAAGGATCATGTTGAACATGTTGACAGGGTGCTCAAACTATTGCAGGAGAAACAAATTATATGCAAAAACATCCAAATGTTTCTTTGGAGTACAAGAGGTGGAATATCTGGGTCATATTGTATCTCACGAGGGTGTTAAGGTAGACCCTAACAAAATTAAAGCCATTAAGGAATGGAAAGTCCCCAAAACCATAAAGCAGTTGCGAGGATTTCTCGGGTTAACAGGGTATTATCGCAAGTTTTTTAATAATTATGGGAGAATAGCAGCACCTCTAACAACATTATTGAAGAAAGATGCATTTTCATGGACTCTTGAAGCAACTAAGGCCTTTGAACATCTTAAAGAGGCAATGTGCCTAGCACCGGTCTTAGCTACGCCGGACTTCACAAAAACCTTTATTGTGGAATGTGATGCCTCAGGAAAT
Source organism: Pinus albicaulis (assembly GCA_034641835.2). NCBI lineage: Eukaryota > Viridiplantae > Streptophyta > Pinopsida > Pinales > Pinaceae > Pinus > Pinus albicaulis. Next base: position 1,220,808,807 of record CM076574.1, read on the forward strand.
GGAATTGGTGCAGTTTTAATGCAGGAAGGAAGACCCATTGCTTTTGAAAGTCGTCCGATCAAAGGAAAGTATTTACAGAAACCTATTTATGAGAAGGAAATGTTAGCAATACTACATGCACTAAAGAAATGGCGAACTTACCTAATGGGAAGACACTTCAAGGTAAAAGCTGATCATGATAGTCTTAAACACTTTTTGGAACAAAGACTATCGTCAGAAGAACAGCAAAAATGGGTCACAAAGATGTTGGGTTATGACTTTGAAATAATCTACCAAAAATGAAAGCTTAATGTTGTTGCGGATGCACTCTCAAGAAAGAATGAAGAGGTGGAAGCATTGCTTTGTGCCATTTCTATTATCCAACCAGATTGGATAACCGAAGCAAGAGATGAATGGAAGAAGGACAAAGATGTATGGGCACTCATTCAAAAGTTGCAGCAAGATCCTAGTACATCTAATACATTTTGTTGGAAAAATGGTTCCTTATGGTACAAATATCACTTATATCTTTGTAAGAATTCCCAACTAAAACAAAATATTATTCTGGAATTGCAAACTTCTCCTTTAGGAGGACACTCAGGATTTTTAAAAACTTACCACAAGGTGAAGAAAGAATTTTTTTGGGATGGCCTTAAATCTGATATTCAAAATTTTGTGGCGGAATGTTTGGTTTGCCAGCAGAATAAAGTTGAGACAATTAAGACCCCAGGACTTCTACAACCTTTATCCATTCCAAGTCAACATTGGGACAAGTTTTCAATGGATTTTATCACAGGTTTACCTAAGTCTGAAGGAAAGAGTGTTATCATGGTGGTAGTTGATAGACTTACCAAGTATGCACACTTTTGTGCATTATCGCATCCATTTATAGAAAGTACAGTTGCTACTACATTTATGGACAGAATTCAAAAGCTACATGGAAGCCCAAGGGTTATTATGAGTGACAGAGATCCCATTTTTACTGGAAATTTTTGGACGGAGTTATTTTCTTGTTTGGGTACTCAATTATCTCATAGTTCATCTTATCATCCTCAATCTGATGGTCAAACTGAGATAGTAAATAAATGTTTGGAAGGATATCTTCGTTGTTTTGTATCTGATAAACAAGCACAATGGGTCAAGTGGTTACCTCTCGTTGAATGGTGGTATAACACTTCCTTCCATACTGCAGCAAAAATGACCCCATTTATGGCACTTTATGGATGTCATCCACCATCCATCACATCATATTTAAGAGAAAATTCGAAGGTTCAAGCAGTGGAAGATCACATCGAGCATCAGTAAGAAGTTCTCCAACTCTTAAACGATAACCCGACTTTGGCACAAAATCGAATGAAACAACAGGCAGATCAACATCGCAGCGAGAGAAGTTTTGATGTAGGAGATTGGGTATTTTTACGGCTACAACCATACAAAAAAATGTCCCTCAAGCAAGCTAAGAAGGATAATAAATTATCACCAAAGTACTCTGGTCCTTACAAGGTGTTGCAAAAGATTGGTTCTATGGCATACAAATTGGAGCTTCCTGCTTCTTCGCGAGTACATCCAGTTTTCCATGTTTCATGCTTAAAGAAGGTTATAGGTGAAAATCTTCAAGTTCAAACAATATTGCCAGAACTTGATGAGGAAGGAAAAATCATATTGGAACCAGAAGCGGTCATGGAAACAAGAACTCGACAACTACGGAATCGATCAATTTCAGAGTATCTCATCAAGTGGAAGAACTTACCCACTGAAGATTCTACATGGGAGGATAAGAATTTTATACAGAAGCACCCGGAGCTACTCAAGTGTTGAGGACAACACTTTTTTGAAGGAGAGGGGCATGTTAGGTCCCTATATCACTAGTATAGCCCCTTATTATTGTTAGTGTAAACCCCTTATTGTTATTATTGTACCCTTGTAACCCCCATTTGTTATTATTGTGCCCTTAAATTATTATTGTTAGGTCGGCTAGGATTACATTGTGGCCCACTAGGATTACATTATGGCCCCATGGACTCCTATATATAGAAAGGAGGTTTTGTAAATTGTATCATCCAAGAATTGTTCATTTATGTAATGTATTGGAGGTTGCCCCCTCGAAGTGGCTTATTTCTAAGGCGTTGATATCTCTTTTCTTCTATTTTTGGAGTTGGTTACACAACACCCTACATCCTCTTCTTTAGGCTTTGCTTCTGTTGTTGAGTAAGGCCCTAGTTGTGATGCGCTTAATACAAAGTAATATACGAGATATTACCTGCATAAACAGTGATTTCCGTTTAGCTCTTAAGATACATTTTACTAACGATACTGTTAATTTGCTAGAATATTTTATTATAGGCTTCACCACCTCACACTGGTTTTGAGGTCTTCCTCTCTACCTTAGTTTTGTTTCCATGTTAATTCAATCTAAATAATAGGAATGAAATAAAAACAACAAAACAAATCAAATGTGGATACTTATGAAAAGTTTAGGTGAAAGCCTTCTCTTGAGATGAGAAGTGGATCTTGTTCAATAAAGACAGAAAATAAAAACAATCAAAGAAATCCTAATGCTCAGGTCGTGGGAAAAGGGTTGGTGCAAAACCTCACCTTACCAAGACAAGAGAGTGGGTTCTATAATCAATTAAAAGGCAGAAAATTAAATCAAAGAAATCAAAATATTAAATGTAAATCTAGTGCTTGGGTCCTGGAAAAGGGGTGGTACAAAACATCACTTGACCAGGATGAGAAAGAGGGTTCTATGGTAAATACTGGTTGTACTTTTGCGGCTTTGATAGCCTCCTCGACAATGACGCCAAAATGTTGGGGTCTTAATATAGGTTTATAGATTCAGTCCCTCTTTACATTTATTTTTCAATCCGGGGTCATTTGTTTATTTCAAGGTTATCGTGCAAGGTATATGCATGCCACAAGTTCCCTACCCAATATTGATAAATTATGAAACAAAAGGACCAAAGAATTCTACAAATTGAGTAACATCAAATTAAATAACACCAACTATAACAAAAAATCAGAATAACAACAATTCTGAAATAAAAATGAGATAATAAAAGAAAAAAGAAATGAAACAATAATCATAAATAATTAACAATATAATTGAAAAGAATACCTATACCACAAGACCATATCCAACAACACATGATCGAAAGAGTGGGTCAAAATCTCCGATCAGTGCCATGGCTAAGAATGATAAATCATGCCAAGTAATGATACATTGATAATATCATTAATTCATAAAAGGAATTACAAACTAAAGTTCTGTTGTTTCACATGAAAGGAAGATCATCCTATTCCCTCAGTTGTGTCATACTTATACACATCTATCATTACATGAATAACATTACTTAACAAACCCATAAATCATGGTGATCTATCTATTCAAAGCTATACAATAGTTGCTCAAATATAAAATAGAATGAAATGATAGAAAAAAGTTGGATCTGCCAGCTATTCGGGAAGTTGATCAGTTGATGGTTCATTCCTTGAATATCGTCACCATTCCGTAGTGGACAACATCACGATGGGTCATGTTCTGCCAAACGATGTCTGATACAAATTGTTGAGTAATCTGCAAGGAATATCGTTAGTAAATCATCTAAGTACCATTCCCCTATGACTACCACTTCATCAATTAAAAATTCAAGAAGAAATGCGAATATGATATACCTTTCATTAATTGGGATACAAATTGACCTCATAAGATATATAAAATTCCTACTCTCGGAACCCTATTGCAAAAACTGTTATTACTTCTCCTACTTGATAAATTATACAAGTTATTTACTATGTTCTACAAGTAAATACTGAAGCAAATACACTGCAACCTTCACTAAATAAACTTTGAAAAACAAATGTGGAAACAAGATCTAAGCAAGAAGAAAACTTAACACACATGACACTGTTATTTTTGGACTAAGTCCTTAAAAAAACCGAATGCAGGAAAACTGATGCAATAGCTGAGGGTTTGTATTATGAAGCAATAGTTATGAGTGCAATTTAGGATGCCTTACTTGCCATCCATATAGATAAAATAACTAGAAGATGGTTAGTGAGAAAATATCCTCACATTATCATTGAAGAACAGGCATTTATCCAACCCTAAACTAGCAAGTCCCAAGATGCCTCTGCGCAGTCTCTGGGAAATCACTGCGCTTCTCTATGTCACAGATGACAGGAACTGTGTCACTCCCTTGGTTGATTGATTTTCTAGATGAGTTCTCCAATCTCTGGCCCTATGGTCTCACACCTCAACTCCTGACACTGAAACTGATATCACCCTCAAAAAATATGTGAATCTGCTCAAGGCTTCAGCACTACCTTTGCATGAAACTGTACTGCCTAGTGTAGCCCTTACACTACCTCTTATGTGTCCTCTCCCAGCCTTATCTGCAATATATTCATGGATTAGGAAAACTCTCCAACTGGAACTATCTCTGCCCCTCACTACAAGAATCATTTCTATGATCTCTCTGGCTACTATGGGCTGCTCACTTGAGAAATCGATCTCTAGACTCTCTCCCGATGTATTTTCCAAATGCCCATCGAAGTCCTTATTATAATATTCTCGTTGGATAACCGACGTCCCAAATTAAAACATGATCAACAACTTAGATCATATTGATTCGATCTCCATATTTTCTAGAAGTTTCACACCCATTTCTATTAATATATTTTTAAGTATTTTAATTCCCTAAGTAATTAGATTTAAGCTCTCATTAAAAATAATTAATTATTTTAATAAAACCCCATTCGGGTGGAATTTTCCAAAATTATTTATGGGTATTTTGGAATACATGTGTCTAAGCCTACCTACAAAATTTGATACTTAGAACACATCTGATGCTACCAGAAATCAACACTCCCTCTTTGCGAGGAATGTGCTCTAGTAATGCAACCTGTTGAAGCAATATACTGACTCTGTAACATTTCCCTCAACATTGTTGATGCCTTACACTACTTCCCATCAACTACTGCGTTGTGTCTTCCTACATTGCGACAAAATATGTTCTATGTTGCTCAAACTATGGCACTCTCTAGCCACTGCGCTATCATTCCGACACTCTGCACCAACTGACACTGGTCCATCCTGCTACTTCTTATATGGGCCCCCATAGCAAGGTATTGATACGATAGGTGGACTCCTCAAGGATCCTACCCAACTGTAGTATTTTCGAACTATAGTTCTAGATCACCCCAATTATCCCCTGGAGATATATGGGAAATCATGGCGAACTCCTCCTCCTTGATCCTTGTAGTTGCAACCTACAGATCATGTTTATCATCCTTGTCCTTCTTCTTGAGAGGACACTACATAGCTTAGTGACCCATTTCACCACACCAGAAACACTTGATTTTTGAGACGTTGTTTTTCCATATCCACTGCTCCTAATGCCCATTAGATGCAAGGGATGCATTATATTCCTCCTCCTTGGACTTCGACCCACTGCTATTGCTACCATCAATTTTTCACTTGATCATATTGCACCTCATCTCTTCCTGTTGAAGAGTGACCTACATTTGTTCCCAATCAGGTAACCTTTCTCTGCCCAGGATGCTTTGGACAAAGACTCACCATTCATCAGATACTGAGTTCAGGGCCAACTAATCTTTGTTTTCCTAAAGATTTACAAGGAATGTACCAATTCATTCTCCCTTCTACATCCTCATAGATCACATCTTCTCATGCAAGTACATATTTCTCTACTCAAAAGATCCTTGATACAATGTCGCTAAGTCATCCCAAATCTACTTGGGAGTCCCTTTGCCAATAATGTGATATACTACATGATCCCTCACTCCGTCGAGGATCAAATGCTTAGCCTTTGCCATATTCTTATTGTAGGCTTTCAACGAATCTGCATCTACAGGGAAAAATACCACATTCTCGATAAAGGTTTTAATATCATGCTCATATAATAAAAAAGTGATCCTTTCTTGCCAAATCACATAATTGGAGGCACCCTCCAACCGATCTTGATCTCTCAGCACATTTGCTGCCATCTCTCTCATCTGAATAATGTAGAATTTCTCCCTCTCTCTCCTCTGCGTAGCTGCCAGGATGACCTACAAAATCCCTACTGGAGTTAGCATATATGCTCCTCGCTATTTCTAATCAACGACTGAGAATTAGAATTCCTTGGCTCGGAATTCACTGAGGAAGAAAATTCAATAAAAAGTGTCTACTTCTTCCTTCTGACACTTTTCTGCCTTAGAAAATGTTGTAGAAAAATTGTGTCACACATAAAACTACTTTGTGTTGAATCTGTTGTTGCGCTTATCACTTTTCCACTGACAAATCATGAACTGGAAATATTACCTCTTTGTCGACTCACTCAGACAAATATTTTACTCAAGAATCTTGCCCTTCTAGCTTGGATTGTGCAATCCCTTGGGGATTCGATCTCCCTCTTTATCTTCAACACTGAGATCTTTCGATCTGCTCTCTTGCTTCACCTGCACTGCTCTGATACCATGTGAAAATTCCTACTCCCAGAATCCTATTGCAGCAACTAATATTACTTCTCCTACTTCATAAATTATACAAGTTATTTACTATGTTATACAAGTAAATGATGAAGGAAATATAATTCAACCTTTAGTAAATAAACTGTGGAAACAAGATCTGAGCAATAATAAAATTAAACACACATGACATATTATTTTTGGACTAAGTCCTCGGAAAAACCCAATGCGGGAAAACTAGTGCAACAAATGAGGGTTTGTATTATTAAGAATCAGTTTTGAATACAATCTAGGATTCCTTAATGGACATCCAGACAAAGAAATTAACTGGTAGAGATCTAGTGATTAAATATCTTCACACTGTCACTGAAGAACCGACACTGATGCAACCCTAAACTGGCAGATCCCATGCTGCCTCTGCGCAGTCTCTTCGAAATCGCTACACTGCTTTGTGTCACAGCTAACAAGGGTTGTGTCACTCCCTTGGATGATCGATCTACTGGTTGAATCCTCCAATCTCTAGCCCTACGGTCTCACTCCCCAGCTCCTGACACTGAAATTTATCTCACCCTTAGAAAATATATGGATCTTCTCAAGGCTTCAGTGTTGCCTCTGTGTGGCACTACACTGCCCAGCGTAGCCCTTACGCTGCCTCTTCTGCATCCTCTCTCTGCCTTCTCTATGATGTATTCCTGACTCAAGAAAACTCTCCAACTGGAACTATCTCTACCCCTCACTGTGTAATAGCCCCAGTAAAAATCAATGTAAATATATATATATATATATAGATATATATATATATATATATATATATATATATATATAAGAACTATATGGATAGACCATCATTATTTGAATGGTGGGAAAAAACATCCTAGTAGGTGTTCATTAAGTTCATTGTGGCTAAGGAAATTGGCAAAGAAAAAGGAAAAGGCTTTCGAAAGGCATGAGGCATTAATTGGCATTTTATTTATGAAAGTAATGGAAATTAGGAGAAAAGTAAGGTGAAAGGTCACAAGTTGCATGTGAGGAGGAAAATGAAGGAAAATAATGGAAAATGAAGAAAATAGAGGCCTCATTAATAAAAAGGATTCTGAGGATCAGTGGGCAAGGCTTAGTCAGTTCAATTTTGGAGCTATCATTTTTCTCTCTCTCTCTTATGCTCTTGATCACTTAGAGTATTCTAGGAGTACTCTTGGAGAGTGTGGCATATTTGGAGATTTGGATCAAGAAAGTAAAGGAAGAGAAAGAAAGCTCAAAGGACATTGGAATCAACATCTACAACAAGTTCTAAGTGCAGGTACCGCATTGCATGTATTATTTCCTCACTAATTTTGGCATGTATGGTATTGCATGTGGTTTCTTGATTATGACCTATCATGGACAAGGAGGATGGTTGGGATTGATAGTGGAATTTCCTAGCCTTACCATTTCCTGGATAGCCATGTTGATTGTGGTTTTATTTCCATTGATTGTTTTCTGGTTGGTTCTCATGGTTTCTTTAGTTGTTGGGTTGAGTTATTAGTTCCTGGAGCCTTGGTTGGAAAAATTCTCTAGAGCCCACCGGACAACTGTTGGGTTGATTTACTAGTCCTAGAGCCTTGGTTGGAAAAACACTCTAGAGCCCTAAGTGAGTTGAGTTACTAGTCCTGAAGCTTTGGCTAGAAAAATGCTCTAGAGCCTGAGAACAGCTAGGGTTGAGTTACTAGTCCTGGAGCCTTGGTTGGAACAAACACTCTGGAGCCCTGGAGCAGCTTGGATAGAGACTAATATGTGATGGTTAGTGATGTCCGACCCTGAGGTGGAATCACTGGTTTGGGTTTGAGATGTTTTGGTCTCTAGAGCCTTGGTTTGGTGTTGATTGATGTGTTTGATAAAGTCCCACATTCATGCTTGGAATATGGCACGGGGTGTGACTAGCTGAAGTGAGATTTGGCTCAGCCATGTCTATGGTTAGGTGGATAGTAAAAGGCCCATTCTGGGTTGGTTTTTACATTCATTACTGAAAGGTTAAATGCCTTCGTATTTGATGTGTATATGCAATGGTTTATATATGGATTCTATTGCGGATGTGTCCATCATATTTATGTTGGTATTATGTTGGTTATGAGCATGTATTGTGATAGCGATGAGGTATGGATCTCTCCATGTTTTAATTGTAAATGAATAATTAATGCATATATTTTAAAATTGATTGTATGATAGATTATGATGTAGGGGAAAAATTCTTCTTAGTCGTTCTCAGATAAGAAAGAGACCCCTTTGTTTAAATCTATTGTTTATACCTATAGATGCTATGTTTGTGACATGTTTGATGAAATTCCTATCATGGATAGGTGGGTTCGAATGAGTTCTGGTTGATGTGATTGCTTCCATATGTTTGTTTTAATTTTATTTTCCCTCTCCTAAAGGTACATGAATTTCTAGGCAATGACTTGGGCTCAGGGGCTAAAAATGTGGCACAGATCCCAGAGCTACATGCGGAAAATTCGTTATTTGGGCCTTAGCCGCTACCTTGACAAGGCTATCCCATGGATATAGGGTCTATAGGTTCTCCCTTTCCCTTACAAGCCTACATCTAAGTCTCAAAGGTGCTAAAAATCAGTCCCTAATCATGGAACAGGGCCCTGGAAGATTGGGTTACCTCCTCGGGATATCAATCATGTAGTGTAAGGTGTGCTTTTGGTGTTTCCATCAGTTCCACTTCCTTAAGTTCATATAGGAGATTGAATCTCATATTAGTAGCCTCTCGTCACATGTTTACCCTGGTTGGTCGATTACTTGGGTAGATGTGGGAAGAGGGTGTTACAAAGTGGTATTAGAGTGTGGTTGTGCTCTCCTTGGGATGTGTGTGTTTGTCGTGCCTACATGTAAATTGCATATATGTTCCTCATGCTTATGTTCTATGTGCTTGATGTGTATACATGATGGTGGTGTTTGGTTTCTATTCTCTTTGTGTGATATCTTATACCACTTAGTGGTATCAGAGCATGGTTTTTGGTCAATTTAGTGTGTCCTAAATTGCTGCATTTAATTGTCAATCCAGGAATCGTAAGCTGATGAAGTGCGGCGCACTATATGTGCAAGATAACCTCTTTCTTAACTTTTTGTCGTTTTTGGTCTTTCTAAGGTGAAATGGAAATTCTAAAGTGAAAAACAAGCTTGGTTATATTTGTTCAAGGAAGTGATATCCCCTATAATGATTTACCAATCTTGGAACTTTAAAAGCAAATTGAAATTACAATGACAAAACTTAAAAGAAAGTAAAAGTGTACTGCTGAAATGAAAAGGTGCTGCTAATCTAATGAATCAAAACAGGAAACTAGTGAACATGAAAACTAAACTATTCTTGCTGCCAACTGAACACAAAAGAAACTACACTTATGGAAATTCAAAATTGCAATGAAATAAATCTAAATCAGATTACATCAATTCATTTTCTGACCCTTCATCATTAGACCAGCTATGACTTGCGGAAGTAATCATAAACAACTTGTGTAACTGATATTTAACTCGCAGAAAGTAAACTAATACTAAACCATACACACATGATTCAATCCCTCGCCATCAGTCCAGCTGTGGCTTTCGGAGGCAACTGAAGATGTCATACATGATTTAATATATCTAAGTTTGCAGAAAAGAAACTAATACTAAACTACACATTTCATAATGCAGCCCCTCACCATCAGTCGAGCTGTGGCTTTCCGAGGTAACTGAAGACGCTATGAGCAGCTTAATATATCTAATTTTGCAGAAAAGAAACTAATACTAAACTACACATTTCATCATGCAGTCCCTCACCATCAGTCCAGCTGTGGCTTTCGGAGGTAACTGAAGACACTATGAGCAGCTTAATATATTTAAATTTAACTACTGAATCAGATAAACAAAACTAAAATGTACAAAGAAAGATTGAAGTTAAACAAATGCTATGAAAAGGAAACTAGCAGCAGAATAATGTTAGTCTCATATCATTAGCCAAAATACTATGAAAATGCCCGGGCTGTCTACCTAAAACCTGCACAAGAAAAACTGATCAGTGATTTAACAATCATAAAAACATGAAAGACAAGAATGCAATGGAAATTATTGAAATGTATGAACAGAAATGAAACAACTATGAAATATGAAGATGTAATGGATTATGATACAATGACTTTTTAAAGAAATGAAATGAAATATATATACATTAATACACAGAACCTCGGCTGAGCAGGGGCCCTCTACACAGCTTTGGTACGATCCTCAAACACGAATTAAGTTGAAAACAGAGTCTTTTCACATTAAGAAGCAGTTCATTACAGACTGGTAGTATTACGGCTCAAGGCAGCGTAATCACTACAAAGCTAACATAACAGAGTTCGCACATCAACTATCAACTAACAACTCAACAACTAACGACTAACTCTCCGTGCGTATGCAAACGCTCTATATAAAACAATAAACTGTAACTGTCTCCTGAAGTTTATGATAGCAGCCAGCACGTAGACCACTAAGGCCACGGATATAGGAGTATGGCCATGTTGGAAAACGGATCTATGGAAGGTGGGTGCTTGAATTCAACTCCAGAACTTTGCACAGATGTCAATTAACCTCCGCAAGCTTAGAAACGGCCGTATGGATGTTTATATGCCACGAAACAAAGTCCAGCCGACATAGAACTCCATAGTTGACTTCCACGTGGATGGCTTTGACCGCGGCTTTCTTTGACAAATTTACTTGAACCAATAGGACACGAACCATGTCCTCGTCATTCGTAGCCTGCCCATGTGGCTCGTTTCCTTCGTAGACACCTGTAGCATAGATTTCCACAAAATAGCTGCGGAAAGTTGCAGCAGATGCGGAAAGTGACAAGTTTCCGCAGCTGTATGAACAAAATCTAGATCAAATGAAAACACAAAAACATAATTAAAAACCATGTTAGGTACCCTTTTGCACATGATATTGACAATTTTGGAGGTTTAGGTGAGTGAAAAAGATATGGAAAAGTGTATGGAAAAGAGCCAAATTCGGGACTCAACATACCCCCATTGTGAAGGTGTTGCATGTCCTCATGCAACCAAAATTTTGATACTCTTTGTTCAATTCATGTGCCTTGATACTTCAGCCAGCACATCTAACCCCCTTCTCTTCTTCTTTGGTACTGCCATCATTCCGGGTTTCTTCATTAAGCACCTGAATTTTATATTCACAAGTGCTCTGCTCAATTTTTGGCATTTCCTTTTTAGCTTCTTATTCTTCTTTTGCCAAATACCCAAATGTAACATAGTATTGTCATGGATAATCTTGTCCAGGTTGCCTTGCTCTTTGAGTGTTTCATTTTCATTTTTGATATGCCGATTCAAAAGCTCAAGCTCAAAAATCTCCTGTTTTAATGACTGAACCAAGTCATCCTGTAATGTATGAGGCTGAATAGAAGAGGTACTTGGGCCTGTGGCTGCCTTCTCCAAGGATTCTATATAATCATAGACCTCCTGCTGTTTGGGGTCTCCTTCCGGTGTCTTTTTCATTGGACTGTCCTCAAAATGCTGCAAGGGAGAATTATGTTCAAAATTTGGCTGAGGAGAACTTTCATCAATATTTTGCTGAGAATATGATGGAGTACACTCATTGTCTGATTGGGAGTGAAAGGAGTCAGGTTCACTAACTGACTGAAATGGACTATGGTCGGTTGGAGACTGTTCAGATGTCTCTTCACCCAAATCAATGAAATGAGGACCTTTAATTTGTGTTTTTCTCAGTTTTCCCTTAAGCCTGCTGCTTCTCCTCACATGCTGTGGTACACTACCCTTTTGTTCTTGTTTTCCTGTTTTTGCCTTCTTGGATAGAGATGATTGTTTTTGAAGAAAAATTAATCTTTCAGATAGAATTTGGTGATCTTCTTCTTCAGAAGAAGGAGTTTTATGGACAGCCTCAATAATTTCTTTCCCTTTTGGTATTGTTGGCTTCTTAGCTTTAATTTCCTTCTTCTTCCTTTTTACCAATCTCTCTTCCCTATCAGTTTTCTTCATAGTAGTAGTAGAAGTATCTTGGATTTCATCTACTGTTCTTTTCCTTCTACTTCTTTTTGCTGTGCTAGCTGCGGGAACTTCCTGTGTAGGAGCAACTTGGGTTTCAACATCCATTTTCTTTCTTCTACTCCTTCTAATTGGATTACCTTCGGGAATTTCCTGAGGTTCTTCAAAGAAGTTTCTAACTAGGAATTGTTCCCATGTATCTTTTCTTTCTTTTAGCTCCTTTTCAATCAGAATTTTTATAAGCCCATGGTGATATAAATGAGGCTCTACATCTCCTAGGTGTTTTTGCACAGTCACAGCCATTTTCTTCGAGCTATTGAATAGGAAATAAGGAAGATTGAGAGTTTGGTTTTCAAGAAAATTCATCAATAGCCTAGTATGATACATGTACATGGAGCCAAAACGGCCTTCACATGTGATAAATTTCTGAACAATGAGTAGTAAAGTGGCCCATTCATCTTTTATTGCATGCACAGGGATTCCTCTTTTGAAAACAGTGATATCCATACCTTGATTTTGGAGGATTGTTCTCCATGCCTCATCACTGATACTTTTATTTTTGAACCAACGTTCTCCTTCCTGAAGAAGCTCTGTGGCTGCTGCTATTGATGCTTCATTAACCAAAAACTTGAGGTCTCCCACTTCTGCTTCCGAGCCATCAAATGATCTTGCAAGCGCTTTGGTAACTTCTCTGTGGTAACCCCTGAATTTCTGAATAAAACGCAGCCATTTAGCTTTTCTCAACATCTCTTTTGCTTGTGGAAATCCCTCTATAAACTTCGGTCCTTCCGGCTCTGCCCTTAATAATTTTCCCATTTTACTTCTCTGTGCTTCACAGGCTTACCTCTGTGAGGGTTTAAGTGGAAATGGAACGATGGAATACACAGAATCTAGCACAATACTGTGGGGATGTTATCACAAAACGGAAATGAGCACCATAAACAGAATGGAATAAGACTGTAGGTGGATATACGGGAATGAGAGTGAGCAAAAGGAACGGAATGAAATGAAACAGGGAGTGAGAATGAGTAGAGTGGGGTTTTGTAAACACGACAGAGACACGACAAAGAGGTTAACAAAGTATAATGCATTCGGCCGCATTTTGAATTTTTGGTGGTTGTGTCATAAATATGAACACGTTTCAATCAATGATTATGAAGTTATGCGGCTTGTAAGAGTCCTTTGTCAACTCAAATACGTATCATTATCTACGGTGGGATATTTGAACATGAGTGAGAGTCGGAATTTCAATGATGAAACCGTTTGTGAATTAATGCAAGAGGATAACATAGAGATCGTGGAAGGTTACGGGACTGTCAATATAATCATTGCGCGTTATGGGTAGAGCTCATAGTTTAAAATTACATAAAAATGTGTTTTTCGATACTATTTGAAATAAACTTTATTCATACCTTTGGAATCCTTGCTTTTGCCCTTGGTCTTCAACTGATTGATCTTCATTAGTATCTTGAATGTCCCATTGATCCTCTCCTGCATTTTATTTCATAATTTATGAAAATAACAACTAACTGTACATTCTTTTTGAAAACAGAGTAGTAGTAGCTGCGGAATCTGCTTCTGGCTGCGAAAACTGGAGTCAGCTGCGGAAACAGATGTCAGCTGCGGAAACTGACACAGCTATTACTTGGCTGAAATAGAAATGAACAAATGACAAATGACCAGGTGAAAATGGTCATAAAAAGATTTTTATTGATGGAATGGATGAAATGAAGTGGAATGAAGTGTAATGAAGTGAAATGAAATGAAATGAAGTGGAATGAAATGGAGTGGGTGGTGAGATGAAATGAAATGAAAAACAGATTTTTTTGGAAAATATAGAGTGTCAGGTGTCCCTGATTTTCACCCCATATTTTCTGTATAAGACTGCCAATCAATGATTGGTTTTCAGGCTTATACCATTTTTTTTTTTTTTTTTTTTAAACTTGAAAAACAAAAGCTAGGCTGGTGAAGAAGAAGAATTCTTCTGTACCAGCCTAATTGCAGAACTTTCTTGAAACAACTTGAAAAAATCCTCTTTAGAAAGTGGCTTATGATAAACTTTCAATCTATGGCCATTCACTAAAAGAGGAGTTTGAAACTCATCAATGGTCTTGATTCTTACAGCTCCATTGTTAAAGATCTTGTCAATCTCCTATGGCCCAAGCCAATGAGTCTGAAATTTCCCTTGAAAATCTTTAAACTTGGAGTCAAATAACAATGCCCAATCTCCTTCTTGAAACTTCTTCTCCTTGATATATTTGTCATGCCATTTAGTTCTTTGATATTGAACTAGATCAGTTCTTAGAATTGCTTCTTGTCTGATCTCATCTAGCTCATTCAATTGCTCCATTCTATGCTTTTGAGCTTCTGATAAGTCCATTCCCAACTGAACTGCTATCTTGAAGGTCTTGAATTGGAACTCAATGGGGAACAAGACTTCTTTCCCATAAACAAGTTCATAGGGAGAATGTCTTGTTGTATTCCTCCATGTAGTTCTGTAGGCCCACAAGGCTTCTGGAAGCCTTTCTGCCCAATCTCTTCTATGTAGATGAACAGTTTTGGTTATGATACTTTCAAGAACTTTGTTTGTGGACTCCACTTGACCATTTGCTTGTGGATGGTAGGGAGTAGATCTTCTGTGCTTGATTTTGTATTCTTCCATCAACTTCTCCACCAAATTTGATGTGAATTGGCTCCCCTGATCTGTTACAATTTCTCTTGGAACACCAAAGCGAGTAAAAATATCCTCATAAAGAAAATGAACAACTGAATTTTCAGTAGCAGATACTAATGGTTTAGCTTCTACCCATTTAGTAACATAATCGGTGCAAACCAATATATACTTCTTTTGCTTCGATGGTGGATTAATTGGTCCAATGAAATCTAAAGCCCATTTTTCAAAGGGTTCAATGAGTACCTGTGTTTGCAATGGAATTTCATTTGAAAGGGTAGGTTTCCCTACTCTTTGGCAGCTATCACACCTTTTGACATATTGTTTTGCATCTTTGAAGAGAGAAGGCCAATAATATCCCAAGGAAAGGATTTTATAGGCCGTCCTTTTGTCCGCAAAGTGTCCGCCGCATGGTTCATCATGACATGCCTTAAGAATATCGGGCATTTCATCTTCCCTGACACATCTTCTGATCACAAGATCTGGCCCTATTTTAAACAATTCGTTAGAAATCCATGAATATTTTGAACTCTCCTGAATAATCTTTCGTTTTTCTCTTGGAAATAAATGTGAAGGTAGTTTCCCTGTAACCAAATAGTTAGCAATATCTGCATACCAAGGGGTCTTAATAATTACTGCAAACAAATATTCATCAGGAAACTTATCTTCTACAGGAGAATCTTCTTTAGTATTCTGAATCCTAGACAAGAAATCAGCTACTGTATTCTGTTTTCCTGGTCTATCCAACACGGTAATATTGAATTCTTGCAAAAGTAAAAGCCATCTTGTCACTCTGCCATTAGTAACAGGTTTGTTCATTAAATATCTAATTGCAGAATGGTCGGTATGAATAAAAGTTTCATAGCCTGTTATGTAATGTCTAAACTTATTAATTGCATGAACAACAGCTAAAAACTCTTTTTCAGTCACAGTATAGTTCAACTCTGTGGGAGTCAAATTTTTACTGGTGTAATAAATGGCATAAGGAATTAAATCTTTTTGACCCAACACAGCTCCAAGAGTTGTATCTGAAGCATCTGTAGAAATATGGAAAGGAAGTTTCCAATTTGGTCCTCTCAAGATAGGTGCTTCAGATATTCTTGTTTTCAAAGTTTCAAAAGCGAATTGACAATCAGGATCCCATTTAAATTCACAGTCTTTTGTAAGCAACTTGAAGAGTGGAGATGCTATTTTAGTGAAGTTTTATATAAATCTTCTATAGTAACTAGTAAATCCTAGAAAACTTCTAACATCTCTTTGACAATTTGGAATAGGCAACTTGGAGATGACTTCAACTTTTGATCTATCAACCTTAATCCCATCTCCTGAAATATGATGTCCTAAAACAATCCCTTCAGTAAACATCATAAAGCATTTTCATGGCTTAATGAAAGGTTTGTTTCTTTACATCTTATAAGAACTTTTTCCAAATTTTCTAATGCCTCTTCAAATGAATTACCATAAACTGTAAAATCATCCATATAAACCTCTACACAGTCATGGATTAGATCAGAAAAAATTCCTAGTACTGCTCTTTGGAATGTTGCTGGTGCATTACATAACCCAAAAGGAAGCACTCGGTAGGCAAAATTTCCCCATGGACAAGTAAATGTGGTCTTATCCTGATCTTCAGGTGCTACCTGAATTTGATTATAGCCACTAAAACCATCCAAAAATGAAAAGTACTTTTTACCTGCTAATGTATCTAATACCAGATCAATAAAAGGCAAAGGAAAGTGATCCTTCAAAGTTGCTTTGTTCAACTCCCTATAATCAATGCATACTCTCCATTTACCATTCTTTTTAGGTACTATAACCAAAGGAGAAACCCATCGGCTATCTGAAATTGGATAAATGAAGTTTACATTGAGAAGTTTTGGAGCTCTTCTTTCACTATCTCCATAAGATTTGGATTCATCCTTCTTTGAGGTTGTCTGATTGGTCTACTGTTTTCCTCAATATAGATATGATGGATGCAAGTCTTAGGATCAATACCCTTCATGTCAGTATACTCCCATGCAAATGCGGTAGAATGTTTTTGCAAGATTCTGGTTAGTTCTTCTTGTTGTGACTTCTCCAGATGTTTGTTGATATTCAATGTCTTTTCTGGAAAAATCTCAAAAGCAGAATTACCAAACTCTTCCATAGAGTAGAGAGACATTTGTCTTGATGATAAATATTCTATGTCAGATTCCAACTGAAATTGTGTGGAGTCATATTCTGAAGTTATCTCAAAATTTTCTAATGTGTTCAGAATTTGACTATCCTCACTAATCTCAGAAATGGTAAAGACATGTTGTATAGTGTTCTCATCATCGACCCATTCATTGTCTCCTATTTCTGTAATTGCTCTTGCGGGAGGATACAAATTGAATTTCTTTGTCGAATTACCATTAGAAATGTACATGTCTCGAGATCTACAACTAATAAAAGCATCAGCTGTGGCCAGCCAAGGTCTTCCTAAGATAATTGGATGTCCTCCTAGATTGCTTTTGGGAGTCAAAATCATAAAGTCTACTGGATATTCCCAAGAATCTAAGGAGACTGAAATATCTTCTAATACACCATCTGGTCTAATAACCGATCGATCTGCAAGTTGCAATAAAGTAGGTGTAAAAAGAAGGTTAGGAATTTTTAACTGTTCCATAGTCTGTCTACTCATAATGTTGATAGCAGCCCCTAAGTCAATCAATGTGTTTGGAATTTCTATCCCATTTATGTGTGTCTTGACAATTGGACTTCCTGGATCTACATACTTCTGCATGGTAATTTTTCCCTTCATAATGTCTGCAATCTTTCCTACCAGGTGGATTCTTCTTGTGTCTTTTAGTTTCCTTTCTGGTCTTTTGAAACTCAACTCCTTTATAGTTTTTGCTAGAATAGGAATTTCTCGAATGGCTTGTAGCAATGGAATCTTGATACAAACATTCTTCAATTCATCTAGAAAGTCATAGTTAGGCAACAAGATTTTTTTTTCCACCCCCTTATCAATTTGTAGTCTTTCCAGGAAAGGAGGTGTAGATGAAGATACAGGTTGCTCAACTATAGGAGTTGTGAATGTTAGCTTTTCTTTTTCTTTTTGAATTTTTGAATTTTGAAGAGATTCTTCCTCAGAACCCTTATTGACTTGAAGAGAGTCCTCCTCAGAGGTATCTTGCTCTTGAATATCTATAGAAGGTTTTTCTAAAACTCTACCGGATCTGAGTTGTACATCGTTGAGAGGAACAATCATATAGGTAGGAAATTGTTGTCCTTCTACCATATAAGTAGTTTGAGGATTCTTATTGTTAGGATTTGGCAATGGCTGAGCTGGAAGTTGATTTGTCTTATGTTGGTATGGGAGCATGAGTTGAGGATTTGTATTTTGTTGAGAAGGTTGATGTTGTGGAAATGGCAATGAAAGTTGTTGTGGATTTTGGCTTGGAAATTGTGGAGCTTGTTGGTTTTGAAAAGATGGAGGATATTGATAAAATTGAGCAAATCTCCCATAAGAATTTTGCATCCCTTGTACCCATGGCTGATATGAGTTTTGATTTTGGGGCCAAGGTTGTTGCCAAGGAGTCCAATTTGGTGGGGTTTGAAGATTCATAGGGTTATTAAACCCTTGAGATTGTTGTCCCTCCCAAGGTCTCCTTGCGACAAAACAGAGAGATTCTATTGAATTTTGATCTTCTTGAAAAACAGCTTTGAGTCCAGGGATTGAAGGACAATCCTTGATCTCATGATTTTCTGAGCAAATCATACATGTTTCTACAACTTTTGCATCCAAGGGACATTCCCTTAAAGCATGTTTCTTTCTACATTTCGGACAAAATATGGCTAAAGCATCTGTTTATGCTTTCTGCTTGTTTTGGATTTTAAGGGTGTCTAGTTGTTCACTAAGACCCCCTAAGATATCAGTTTTAAACTCATCAAGCATATTACCAATCTCTGCCCTACTTGCTGATCCAGTTGCAGATTTGTTAGCCCTAATAAGAGAAGAATCCCTAGGCCCTTTTCCAGTTTTAGATCTTCCCCTTGAGAATTGGATACATAGTTCTGTTATATCATGAAATGGGAGTTGAGAAATGTCTCCTTTCCCCATCATGTTTAAAATGTATATCCATTCATCTCTAATGGCTTTTAATAGGAGGGCTTTCAAGGTTTCATTATCTAAGTTGCTCATCTTTGCTCTTTTCAAGTTGTATTTAAATCTTTCAATTAGGTCTTCCAAATTTTCATCTTCCTTTTGCATCATTTTGAATACCTCATCCTTGTGATTGGTGGGCATACAATAGTCCAAGTATCTATCCAAAAATGTTTGTTTCATATCATTCCAAGTCCTGATAGATTGAGTAGCTAATCCCATGAACCATTTCAAAGCAGATCCCTTCAATGTTGAAGGAAACAGTTTGAGTTTTTGAGAATCTTCCATATAGTCATAAGTTAGGCACACTACTTCAAACTCAAACAGAAATGTTTCAGGATCCTCACTTCGCAATCCATAAAAGTTAGGGAGAACAGATGGTGATATATTTTTCATTGTTGCATGAGTTTCCTCATCAACTATAGGGAATCCAAGCAAATTGTCCCTATTTCTACCATTATTTCCTTCACCATTGTTATCTCCATTATCTCCTCCTCTTCTATCTCCACCTCTATTTATTACTTCCTCTGCCATGATAGTTTCTTTAGAGTCCTTATAGTCCTCTAGTTCTTCTACCAAGGAAGGATGAGAGAAAGTATCTTTGTTTTCTAAGTGAGTTTTAGTAGGTGGTATAGGAGAATCCTCTAATTCAGCTGTTCCTTGACTTCCAAAAATCTTAAAGCTAGGGGTAGATGGTGGTGAATTTGGTCTATGCCTTGAAGAAGATGGAGTTATGAAAATCGAACTCTTGGCTTTAGCTATGAACCTTCCCCTAGAATCTCTTGCTCTATGCATGTCATTTTTTATTTTTTAAAAAGTTGGGCTAATAATTCTCTTTCTGATCTTCCAGATCACACTAAGTGCAAGAAGAGAGCATACTTAAGAAATTACTAAACCAATAACTCTCTTTTATGATCCTCCAGATCACACTAGGTGCAAGAGGAGAGCATACTTCAAGAAGTTATCAAGTTTTCCCTTCTTTTATGATTTTATGTTTTTTTTTAAGAAATTGGCTACCTAGTTACACTTCCCCGGCAACGGCGCCAAAATGTTTGGTCAATTTAGTGTGTCCTAAATTGCTGCATTTAATTGTCAATCCGGGAATTGTAAGCTGATGAAGTGCGGCGCACTATATGTGCAAGATAACCTCTTTCTTAACTTTTTGTCGTTTTTGGTCTTTCTAAGGTGAAATGGAAATTCTAAAGTGAAAAGCAAACTTGGTTATATTTGTTCAAGGAAGTGATTTCCCCTATAATGATTTACCAATCTTGAAACTTTAAAAGCAAATTGAAATTACAATGACAAGACTTGAAAGAAAGTAAAAGTGTACTGCTGAAATGAAAAGTGCTGCTAATCTAATGAATCAAAACAAGAAACTAGTGAACATGAAAACTAAACTATTCTTGCTGCCAATTGAACACAAAAGAAACTACGCTTATGGAAATTCAAAATTGCAATGAAATAAATCTAAATCAGATTACATCAATTCATTTTCTGACCCTTCATCATTAGACCGGCTATGACTTGCGGAAGTAATCATAAACAACTTGTGTAACTGATATTTAATTTGCAGAAAGTAAACTAATACTAAACCATACACACATGATTCAATCCCTCGCCATCAGTCCAGTTGTGGCTTTCGGAGGCAACTGAAGATGTCATACATGATTTAATATATCTAAGTTTGCAGAAAAGAAACTAATACTAAACTACACATTTCATAATGCAGCCCCTCACCATCAGTCCAGCTGTGGCTTTCGGAGGTAACTGAAGACTCTATGAGCAGCCTAATATATCTAATTTTGCAGAAAAGAAACTACTAATGTCAAACCACATTTCATCATGCAAATTTCACCACGCATCCAAACAGGGTTTCTGAGTAAGAATACACACTATGCGAGTGCTCTTTAATATATTTAAATTTAATCTGCCCAACTTATAAACAAAACCGAAATGTATGTGCCAAGACTAAGTTAAAACAAATGCTAGAAAAGGAAACTAGCAGAATAATGTTGAAAAAGTCCATATCATTAGCCAAAATATCATGAAAATGCCCTAGCCTGGCTACCTGAAACCTGATAAACAGTGGGAAACGATCAAGTTGATTTAACAATCAAAACACAGAAGAGCAAGAATGCAATGAAATTATTAAATGCGAATTTAAATGAAAAAACTAAGAAATATAAACATAATGATTATGATACAAATGAATTTTAAAGAAATGAGACGAAATATGGTACATTACTACATGAACCTCAATGAGCAGCAGCCCTCTACGCCTTAACGATCCTCAACACGAATTAAGTTGAAAACAGAGTCTTTTCACATTAAGAAGCAGTTCATTACAGACTGGTAGTATTACGGCTCAAGGCAGCGTAATCACTACAAAGCTAACATAACAGAGTACGCACATCAACTATCAACTAACAACTCAACAACTAACGACTAACTCTCTGTGCGTATGCAAACGCTCTATATAAAACAATAAACTGTAACTGTCTCCTGAAGTTTATGATAGCAGCCAGCACGTAGACCACTAAGGCCACGGATATAGGAGTATGGCCACGTTGGAAAACGGATCTATGGAAGGTGGGTGCTTGAATTCAACTCCAGAACTTTGCACAGATGTCAATTAACCTCCGCAAGCTTAGAAACGGCCGTATGGATGTTTATATGCCACGAAACAGAGTCCAGCCGACATAGAACTCCATAGTTGACTTCCACGTGGATGGCTTTGACCGCGGCTTTCTTTGACGAATTTACTTGAACCAATAGGACACGAACCATGTCCTTGTCATTCCTAGCCTTCCCATGTGGCTCGTTTCCTTCGTAGACACCTGTAACATCGATTTCCACAAAATAGCTGCGGAAAGTTGCAGCAGCTGCGGAAAGTGACAAGTTTCCGCAGCTGTATGAACAAAATCTAAATCAAATAGAAAACACACAAACATAATTAAAAACCATGTTAGATACCCTTTTGCACATGATATTGACAATTTTGGAGGTTTAGGTGAGTGAAAAAGATATGGAAAAGTGTATGGAAAAGAGGCAAATTCGGGACTCAACACATGGTTCAACCCTTGGACTAGATGGGCGGTGTGTGGATCATGCGTCTATGTTAGTTGCATGCATGTGTAGTATGATTGTAGTCTATATGTGCTTGTTGCATCCATGTTGTGTTGGCCATGGTGGCAGTGGTGTCACCATGGAAGGAATGATGATGTTGTTGTCAACATGTTGTCATGATTGTAAGACTGGTTATGTGTTTCTCATGTTTTTTTATTGACTGTGTATACTTGCTTACATGTTTCTACATGTTGTGTATGCATTTCTTGTTTATGCTAGGTCACTTATTGGTCATGCTTGGGTGTTTTTCATGTATGCTTGCTTATGTGATGCTATATATGGGACATGCATTGGTCATTCATGATTGATTATACATGTCAAGTGGGTGCATGTGGTCAAGTTTGCATTGGTTTGATTGAGGTTGTTGTGCTTAAGGTCATTGTATAAAATTAGGTCATCATGATGATATGGTATGTTATGACATCGATGTGTTGGTTGAGATAGAGTAGGAGATGCAGATCAGTAAAGTGAAGTTGCAACAATGGACGTTGGGGTAAGATAAGTTCGTCATACAAGCATGCAGGTATGTGATTCATGATTGTTGTAAACATTAGGGTTAATTATATGTTTTCCATTATATTGTTATTTTTGTTACATCTGTGATAATTGTTAGTTTATTAGCGTAGTCATCTGCATTATGGTTATGTGCATGCCTTTCATTCTATTTATGTTATGGCTATATACATGATAGATGTTAGTTAAATAGTGTGATTATATGCACATGCGTTAGTTAGTTAGGCATGATATTAACTTGATGATTATGTTACATGTTTTTTATGATTATGTTACATGATTAATTTGTTGTTGTTTATGATTGGTTAGCTTGATGATTAGGTTATATATGGTTGATGAGCATGATATATAACTTGTTTTTGTTATATGATAGTAACTTGACGATTAGGGTTATCACATCAAGATCTTTATGTGTATCATTTTTATTTGGATTGGCCTATTCAGTTGGTTAGGGTTAATACATTCATGTATGATTCAACCTAATTATGATAATGTGTTGCACTAATCTAGACTAATTTTGCATATGTGATTTCTATGCATGAATGACATATGTTTACGAGTCTATTATGCGAACATGTTAGCTAGATATTGTTATGGATATCATGACCTTATTCATGATTGGTTTGATATGTTGTGAAGCTATATTGTACTAATCTAGATTGATTGTGCAAACAAGGTATCCTCCCCTAAGATACATCAAGGTATGAGTTTTCTTATGTTGTGCACTTGATGCTTAATTGTTTGATTATGTCATCTATTTGGTGTTTGAGTGATTTGGTGTCTATTAGATCATCTAGTTGATTTATTTAGCATGACATGTTTGCAAATTGTTTGAATGTTTGATTAATTTCATGATATGAGTACATGTGTCTGTAAGATTGCATGAATAAATGGTCTTGTTTTAAGATGGTTGTAATAACACATATGTGTTGGGATGGATGATATGTACATGAGTGTAAGTAGGTGATACTTGTAGCATTAGGTATTATGACCAATGGATTATGACATGGTTTTCAATCTTGGTAAAAGTTGATTTAGAATTGATAGATATTTTGTCTTAATGTTGACACATATGGCTGACATGTGCGTGTTTAGTTACAAGGCAGCATTTTTGACACAACAAGGTAAGGTAAATTTCATATTGTATATTTATTTATGCATTGACAGTTGTGTGGTTATGGAAGTATGATGCAGGGAATTGTATGGAAAAAGAGACAGTCGGGAAATCTTGAATAAGGCTCAGGCTGAACTTTCCTTGGAAGTATTGGGAACCATGGGGATTGAGTCATGGTGTTTGTTGTAAATTATTTTGCTTTCGGTCTTTTGATTTGTTCACACTTGATTTTCAGTCTTGATTGTGTCTATCTTGATTGTGTCAGTCTTGATTGTGTCTGGTGCATAGATGTGCCAATTTGTTGTAGTGTCATATTTCTATTGGTTCTCATGGTCTTCTTCTTACTCATTTTTGTTCTTGCCTTTATTTCAGAGCCTTGGAAATTGGTTGGGAAAGAGGAAAGTTAATGGAGCTTGGGGAGAGCTCTATGGTACCCAACAAGTAATATAAGACATGAATGAAGCGCAGTGCATGAGTAATCATAGAGAAAGGTAAGAGTATGACAGTCGGTTGGAATGGTTGGGTCCATTGTGGTAAATGGATGGTGGAGATACAGACAAGAGAAAGGAAACAGAAAAGGTAAAATGAATGAGGTGTTAGATGCCTTGGCTATGTTGGGAACTATTTTTCTCAACGTTGTTCATGTTTTGCACAAATAAGGAAGTTATCTTAACCTAGAACTTATGATATCTATCCATTGCATTGTGATCATGATTTTGTTGATGTTTACATATGTATACATGTATTTATGTATGTATGTCGTTGATCGACAGGGTCGTTATGGATCTTGATGGTTTTATGTTGATGGTTTGAATGTATATATGTATGTATGTATGACGTTACCTGATAGGATCATGGTTGTTTTATGCTAATGATTATATAGATGTATGTATGTATGTATGTATCTATGTCACAGTATGACAGGGTTTTAAGGATCATTCTTGTGGAGGAATGATTGCTTATGCATGTGAATGGCATGAAGAGGCTCCCGGATATGAGGAATCAAGTGGTAGAATAACTTTGACATATATATGAGGTCAATATCATGTGGATATGATTTAATGTTATATGATTGTACTATGCCTATGTTTATGGACAAGCAATGTTGAGAGGTACATCAACAATGTGAAAGTAGTGTGATCTGCTACATGCTAGGATAAGCATGGATAGTGGAAAGATAATAGAAGCAAGGTTGCTTATGGGGTCAGTGTATGATCTATGGATGTACAATGCTATTTTTGTGTATATGTTTTGCATGTCGTATATTCAATGATTGTACCTATGGTGATGTGTAATGTTTCATATGTAGTATTGTGTGCATATGAAGTTGTATGCCTTCTGTATATATGGTGTTGTGTGTATATTGCATATGCAGTGCTAGGTATAGATGGTTCTATGTACATGTTGGATATGTGGTGTTGTGTACGTATCATATTGTGTGCATGTTGGCTTAGATGTGGTGTTTTGTGTATATGGTTCTATGCACATGTTGAATATGCGGTGTTGTGTACATATGATACTATGTACATATTGAATATGGAGTTCTATGTACATATGGTGTTGTGTTCATGATATACATATGGTGCTACGTGCATCTGGTGTTCGGTGCATGCTTGTACACATGGTATTCTATGCATGTTCTATGTACATATGGTGTCGTGTACATGTCGTGCATGTGGTGTTGTGTACATGAGGTATTGTGTACGCATTGTATAGGTGGTGCAATGTATATTTCGAATTGTGTACACATTGTGTAGGTGGTGTTGTGTACATGTGATGTTGTGCACATGTTGTGCAGGTAGTGGTGTGTACAAGTGGTACCATGTACAGTTGTGCATATGGTACTGGTATACATGTGGTATTGTGTGCATGTTGTACATGTGTTGCGAGCATACGGTACTATGTATGTGCATGGTGTAGTCGTGGTATCATGACATGTGTATTCGTCATGTTTTACTCTGTCTACGTATATGTATGTATATGTATTATGTTGTGTTTTACACCATGTGTAGGTATATGTGTTGTATGTCAGTGTAGGCATATGTATTGTACTCCACATGTATGTGTATGTACATGTATTGTGTTGTACATCAGTATAGGCTAATATACTTTGTTGTGTTGTACACCGGGCGTGGGTGCATGTATTGTATGGTGTTGTACACCTTGTGTGGATGTACTTGTTGTGAATTGTGTGTATGTGTACATGGTTGAGGAGAATTCACTGGGTGCTTTTCGCACATGGAAACCGATCCAACATGTGTATAGAAAGAACAAAGGCATAATTAAGGAATGAAGAAGGATAAGTATCAATATTTTACGTTATTTCTATTATGCATGTGATATGTGATTCTGACATATGATGGTTACATGTGATTTATGATGATTTCATGTGATTTATGATTTTGATCTATGATGGTTGCATTTACGCTAGCTTGATATGATATGTTTATACATGATGGTTTGATCAAACAACTAGTTTGACTTGTGTGACAGGAAGTAAACAAAAGTACAAGTGTACCTTACTGAGGAAGCTACCAATGAGGTCTGATGTGAGTTCATTTCAATTTATTTTGATTCTAATGGAAATTGATACAGGAAAGCATGCAATTCCCAGTTTAGGATGTTTGAAACTGATTGCAAGCATTAGCAACGGCAACAAAAGGAATAGAATGATGCAACAATGTGCTGGTAAATCACTTCAAGATTAGGGACATTGTGGGAAACTGGTACCCAATAGTGTCCATTTATTGCCATCAGCATGCTATGTCCGGTATGATGGTTGAGGCAGGTATATGCCTTGTTTTTTTTATATCTTCCGATGCGAGGAAGCCTTGCCGAGGGATGGACTGCCCAAGATGGGGGTACTAGTAGAACTTGGAAGGTGAGTGACTACATGAAAGGGGATTAATGGATTTCCCGAGAGACTATGTAACAAATAAGGGAAGACGGAGGATGGACTGGTTTTGGTCATTAGCATTTCCATATGGAATTAGATGCACATTGGGAGTGTGCCCTGGAACAATGAGCCTGTAATTGTTCACTAAGAGGACAAGTGGTGCAGGATTGTTGCACTGGACATTGAATGTAGCTTTGAGTTTGGCAGTGGATTTTGGACTTCCTAGGAAGGAGGTGAATCCTGGTATTACGTTGAGGGTGGAGGTGTGAGCCTATGGTTTCCCTTGTTGATGATACGAGAATCGTATCCTTCTATTTTCCGGTTGAGAAAATGTATATATATGCGTATGTGTATATTATTGTAAATATTGTATCAAGTTGGTTTATAAAGCTCCACAGGCAATATGGTTATTACTGGTTAATGAAAAATTTCATGAGTATATGTGGTTGTTATTGTAAATACTATAATGATTTGTGTTATAAAGCTCCAATACACGGTATGATTTTCATGATGGGTTTTGCTTTTGAGTATGTTATTCATTGTAAATACTACAACGAGCTATGTTATAAAGCTCCATAGGTATTATGTTTTTTTATTATCAGTTTTCTAGTTTGTAGGTGTCATTGAACATTGAGGATGGTGTTCCCCCAACTGGGAGGGTTCTGTAACAGCCCTGTTAAAAATCCATGTAAAAATATATATAAGACCACAGTGGATGGGACATGTATTCCAAGCTGAATACTGGGAGAAAACATCCTAGTGGGTGTTCATTTGGTTTATTACGGCTAAGGAAAGTGGCAAAGGCAAATGAAAAGGCTTTGGAAAGGCATGAGTGTTATAGCATCATTTCTCACCTTGACATGATTCATGATTGCTTTGATGGTTTTGGGCACCCATTCCTACAGACTTGGACAAATTCACTTAAAAACAGTGTAAAAATCCCCATACGCGACTATGCCCGTGATTTTCCACGTGTATACGCGAGTCCAGCTAGAATTTTCCGCGTATGCCATTAAAATAATTAAAAAATATATAATTATTCCCTATTTTCGGGCTGGGTTGATGGTTACTCAGGTAGTTCAACCACCCCAGCACGTGGCCAACTGTTTCCAACTGTTGAAACTACTTGGAGGGAGTATATAAACCCCTCATGTGTATGGCCTAAGGGAGAGAGAGAATTATTGATATTATACTCTGTTGGTATTCCCTATCCAAGTCTGATTCCCCGTGCCTCCTGCACTTTCCTAGTTCATTATAGGAAACCCTTGTTTCCTTGAGATGTTCATCTCCCTATATGTCATCTCGTATGCACCAGTTTGGAAGGAGTCTTAGCGAGGCAAGGGCTGGACGGATCCGGACGACGGTCTGCGAAGGCCATGGAAGGATCAGGTGATCTCTCCAGTCGTTACTTTTGTACATGCTATTTATAATACATAAGTACCATGCTGTTCCCGAAATAAACGTGTTAGTGTATGCTTATATGTATGAGAATATTTTTTATACAAGCATTCATTATGATTTATTTAATGTTTTATATGAATCTCACTGACATTTAGAGTAGATATATGTTGTACAACCAGTCCTTTGTGCTTGTTTCTTCTTGTCTTTCAGGTTAAGAAGGAAGGACAGTTGCTGGGGGTTTGAACCCTGCGGGATCTTCTTCAACCGTAGGACCAATGGGTAACTTTCTCATTCTACTCTATTTAGTTTTTCTGAACGTGCATGGTTGTGTGAGTCTCTGTTAAGTAGCATGCCCCTGCTCTGTGGAGGTTGTAACCCAACGAACCTCTAGGGTGGTAATTCCCCGAAACAATGAGGCATTAATTGGCATTTTATTTATGAAAATAATGAAAATTATGAGAAAGAAAGGTGAAAGGTCACAGGTTGCATGTGAGGAGGAAAATGAAGGAAAATAATGGAAAATAAATAAAATAGAGGCCTCATTAATAAAAAGGCTTATGAGGATTAGTGGGCAAGGCTTGGTTAGTTAATTTTTGGAGCTCTCATTATTATCTCTCTCATACTATTGAGCACTTAGAGTATTCTTGGAGCACTCTTGGAGAGTGTGGCATATTTGGATATTTGGATCAAGAAATTAAAGGAAGGGAAAGAAAGAAAAAAGAACACCAGGATCAAAATCTACAGCATAATCTGAGTGCAGGTATCGAGTTTCATATATGATTTCCTCACTAGTTTTTGCATGCATGGTATTGTATGTGGTTTCTTGATTATGATATGTCATGGGCATGGAGGATGGCCAGGATTGACAATGGATTTTCCTAGCCTTGCCATTTCCTGGATAGCCATGTTGATTGTGTGTTTATTTACATTGATTTTTTTTCTGGTTGGTTCTCATGGTTCCTTTAGCTGTTTGGTTGAGTTATTAGTTCCTGGAACCTTGGTTAGACAGAATCTCTAGATCTCGATGGACATGTAGGCTTTAACCCTGTATAGAAATTATCTACAAACACATTCTTAAAAACATAAAATAAACAATAATGAGAGCACAAAACATAAAACATATATACATAGAGTTTTTTCCCCTGGATCCCAAATCGGGACTACTAGCTTGTCATTTCATTATATTCATTTTAGTGTTACAACACATATATATACATGTCGAAGCATCCATAAACCCCAATCCGCTAACCCTGGACTAGAAAATAATTGTAGTTCCCTTGACTGGATCTACAAAATACCAGGGGCAAAAAATCATCATGCCCCAAAACTATGTGCAAACCCATGCACAAAACCATAGGCTGGTCCACCCACCTAAAATAGGGTCTAAAAAAATTTTCCCAGGGCAATGCCTCAAACCCCATGCAGAGGGACACCTACCCCCTGAAAACCCCTGGATGGGGGGGGCTGCCACCCCCCCGCTATGCTCGACACAACGAACCTGGAGGGCCTATCACCCCCCTATGACCCCCTGCACGTGTTATATTTGTGAAAAGAATATAACACACACCCAACATTCTCCCAATTATTGTTTTCTTTTCACAGGGGGCCACATGAGAGCTTAGTCATTAGTCCACCCCTACAACAGCCAATTTTTCTCTACACCAAGATAACTTCTGAGTGCTCACAGACTTCATTAATGCATCTGAAACATTCTTCAAAGTGTCCATCTTTACCAGCAACGCGTTTTTATCCTCAACCAGATCTCTCACAAAGTGATATTGAACATCAATGTTCTTTGTATTTGAATGATAAGCATGCTTCTTAGCCAAGAAAATTTCACTTTGGCTATCACAGTCTATCCTTATAGCTCGCTGAACCAACCCCATAATTGAACACAATCTCTGCAACCAAACTGCTTCCTTTCTTGCATGAGTGGCTGCCATGTATTCTACCTCTGTAGTTGAAAGAGCCACTACATATTGTATTTTACTCATCCAAATGACCATACCACCAAATACACTAAACACATACCCACTTGTAGACATTCTTTGGTCCAGATCTCCAACCCAGTCTGCATCAACAAAACCACATATGTCTAAAACTCTGTCCAATCCTCGTCTTCCCTGGTAGCACAAACCATAATCACTAGTGCCACAGAAATATCTAAAAACCCACTAATCTCTAGTTTTTACATAAACCTACTCAATACTCCCACTGCATGTGCAATGTCTAGTCTAGTACAGACCATTGCATGCATCAAGCTACACACTACACTTGAATATGGAACACATGACATATCCTCCTCTTCTTGTTGTGTCTTGTGAAACTATTCAGCAGATAGCTTTACACCTACAGGAATAGGAACCTCGACCAGTTTACTATCCTTCATATTGAACCTCTACAATATTGTATCAACATACTTCCTCTGGTTTAACCAGAGCTTCCTCTTTTCCCGATCTCTCTTAATTCCCATGCCCAAAATATAGTTTGTAGCACTAAGATCCTTCATGTCGAATTTGGAGAATAATCGCGTCTTCAAATATTGGATAATTTCTTTGTCATTTCCAACCAACAACATATCATCCACATACAAGACCAAATAAATAACATGGTCACCAATTAATTTAAAATACACACAATGATCCTCTTTGCTTCTGGTGAAGCCAAGTCCCCGTATATAGGTATCAAATTTTTTATACCATATCTTTGGTGATTGTTTTAACCCATAGAGGATTTTTTTTAACCTGCATACCAGTTCTTTCTTACCATTCACAGTAAATCCTTTAGGTTGCTTCATGTAGATCTCCTCTTCCAGATCCCCGTGAAGAAATGTTGTCTTCACAATCCATCTATTCTACCTTAAAAATCAAATGCAACAACAACATATAAAAGTAATATAATAGAAGTAACCTTGGAAACATGATCTGATTATGAATGTTAGTTTTCCTGTGCTAATTTCAAGCTCAGATTTAAAATTTATTTATTGATCTTATTCTTGAGGTTCATATGTTTCCTTATTGCTTATGTCTGTCAAACAGGTAATTTAACTGAGTTTTTATGAGTGAATTCAAGAGCATAAAGTATGAAAATAAAATTTTGAACAACAACAACATTAAAGAACAACAAACCATCATAATTGATAAAATAAAATGGAGTCTTGATGAAGGAGGTCACCCCTCCTGAGCTACATCTCCCTGGTCCAACTTCCATGGCTTGGGCCTTTGTATTAGCTCAATAGTGAAAAATTGTTGTTTTCATGCATTAAATGCTCCTGAAACATACTCTAATGAGTTCATAATGTTGAAATATATCATAAATGACTATTCATTTGCTCCATTTGGCCTTCAACTGATCTAGGCATGGCCTTCCTTCCTAGTGGCCCTAG
Organism: Pinus albicaulis; assembly: GCA_034641835.2. NCBI lineage: Eukaryota > Viridiplantae > Streptophyta > Pinopsida > Pinales > Pinaceae > Pinus > Pinus albicaulis. The sequence continues at coordinate 1,220,840,503 of CM076574.1, forward strand.
GCTTCAAAATTATTCAAAGTGCCAAAAACACCTGTATAATTTCTCCTCTGCCTCTGCAACCTGTTCCAATGTGTTCAAAGCATGCCAATATTCTAGGAATGAATCTTCCTGAGTCAAAATTGGTCGAAAATTGCTCAAGATATGGATCATTTAATTTTTCCCTAGATTCCTCCTCCAAATCTGGAGAAGACTCCAGATAGCTCTGCCAAAATGGTGGTTCCGCCGAAACTGGGGGCACTTCCAAAGTTTCTTCCTTTTTAATCGCTGATTTAATTAATTTTAAATCTAGATTAGTTGGAGATAAGTTCGAGTTAATTTCGCACTAAGCACTTTTTCATAAAACAAATTAATTAGCGCATAACCAAGGTTTAAATATTTATTAATGGTTAAATAAACTAGATTAACAACAATTCGCATTCATTTGAAATCCGCCCATGTCATTGGTCATGGTATATGGCCTTATGGGAGGGGGCTAGCCCCCTCCAAACCCCCACTGTAGAACACTGAATAGTTCAACTATGTTTTGGCGGAAATACATATTAAGAAACTCCATGTGGCATATTGGTATTGAGTGCTAGTAGTATGGGGGAGGTCATGGGGTTGAGCCCCAACCTGCACCCAGTTTCAACGTAAAAATTTTGCGCACCAATTATATATTCAAACCTTTGTAATGTTGACCATGAAGACTTTATAATATGCACCAATATTAACCAGAATTTGGAAATTGTATATATAATGCGCTGCAAATATGTTAAGCCATACCATAGGTTAAAATATATATATGCTCTGCCATTATAAAACCTTTGGACTATGGTCTAAATATAATTTTCGCCCACCATAAGCTTAAACCATAGTTTAATAAAATAATATATGCCACCATATATTTCAATGAAATGCAGACCACCATTGCCACCATAAAATTTGACCTCAGACCTTAACACAACAAATGAAATTTGAACCAGATCTTGGAGAGGGGGTGTTGTGCAGGTAAATCCCCTTTGTGGATAGAGGCAATCCCTCTAGCCCTAGGGTGTGTCTAGCAACTACAATAAAATACTAACATCTACCTTCCTAGATTGTAAATGAAATTCAGAGCAAGAAAGATGACCTACCTTGTTCTAATGCTATGTTATCGTCTTCCATCAAAGATTCTTGATCCATCGCTCTTCTCAAGCTCGATGCACACTTCTACCAATGTTTGATTACTTGTATAGACAGTGAAGACACCACTACAAGTGTAAAATCAAAACAAATATAAAACAATTACAACCTATCTAACTGATCAAGGAATGCTATAAATCTCATTATGAATGTAAACAAGAGTGGAAGATAAACATCAGTTGCATTTTATTATGATAAAGACAAGGGGAGTTTACAACCAAGCCTTGATGTTGAGGCTCTCCTTCAGCAAGTCTGTATCCAAGCATGTTTGCAACACCCTCATACACAAAGGTCTAAGATCTCACTATGCTCTTAACACACGAAAACAATCACACTCTGCTCTATTCTCCCGAAGCTATGATTGATTCTTCTCTCTATGCTAACTACGACAGTAGAGGTGAAGGAGGTCTCCTTATATAAAAATGGAGGAGGAGGTTATGGACCCTCAAATAATGGGAAAAGAGGTTATCCTTTGGAGTAGTTCCTATTTCTTGGGAACAAGAAGCCCAAAGGGGAATTCCTCGGCCATATCCTCAAAACAAACTTCTAGGTCACTGCCTCGCGAAGCTTCTAGTCACGGAAGCTTCTTTTATATTTTAAAAAATTTCCAAAATAGGATCGGCGTGAGTCTAACATTAATACAGAATGCCGATTGGCGTGGGTCTCAGTGTAAATCTCTGCTATCGACGTGGGTCAGACACTAAGACAAAGCGTCGTTCTTTAAAACTAGGTTTTTATAGGGATCTTCCAGAAAAGTTGTAAAGGGATATGAATTGGCAGACAAAGTGTGGTTCAGGGATATGTATTCCATGCTTGGAAAGTACACAAGGGTCACTGTATGGTTCCTCTAGGATCAAGGAATGGGGAGTATAGGGAAAGTGACAAATTTATCTATAACAGATGCCCCCTAAAGTATGAAGTCCAAACACAAGTGAGGGTCAAATGCTTTACGAGTACGTGCAAGGAACCGGACGCTACCGTCGGGAGACCTGCAAACCAAGCATAGATACATATACATAACTAGAATCTCTGATGAAAATACATGAATCAAGGTATGGACACAGCCATCCGTAAAAGAGACCATGGTATGGTCACAGCCATCCAACTGAGAAGGATCACATATAGACTCACGGTATGGTCGCAACCATCCATCTGAAGGAAACATGTATCCAATCATGGAAAAATCATATCGCATTGCAACCTGGACTCTAGAGAATAAAATACAGGTTCTTGCGCTCCGTCACAACCCTATCAAGTACAATTTCAAGCATGCGAATAAATGAGTTGAAGTCGAACATGCAAGAAAATCGCTTGATTACTAGTCAATGATGAAAATTTTTAACATGCGCGAGAGAGACAAACAATAATGACAATGGTTCTCAAGGTAATACCAGTACAATCCACGTAATGTGAATAAGGAACTAAATTCGAACACCCATGAAATCACCTGATCAAAGGCCAATGATGTGAACCTGTCGTCGAATGCGAAGAACTTTCCATTAGGGCATGCAAGCTCTAAGGTACTAGAAAGGAGTCTCTAGATCGACTTCCCGGATAATGAGCTGAAGTCAAAAGGAAGTGATCAGTCGAAGGAGGGTCATAATGAATCCCACATCATTGACACAAAACAGATAATGTAATATGAGTGTTAATCAAGACGAAAACAGAGGATCGGGAAATGTACAAACTGCAGAAGGATTTTCTCCTGAACATATCAGCGGCACAACTCTGGAATTTGGCAGCATTTTAATCAAATAGGATCAGAGGTCATGTTGAAAATATTGGTAATCGAATGAGAGGAAAACGGATTTCCCAAACCCATGGAGGCAATGTGACGGAGTGAAGATATCCCAACCTGACACGAACTGCAGATAAGTGTCATGTTCAAGAGTGCCATACTACCGACACAACTGACGAATAACTTCCATTTTCCCCCACCATTTCTGGCGAGTACCTCATTATTTTTACACAAGCTTGAAGAGGATATCATATGCTTGTCATATAATTTTTTCCTTCGAACAAATCCATCCTAGTACATTTTACGAGCCTTAGGAAGGAGGAACTCGGTAACGTCATAATTACGACATCTGATGTCATTTAGTTTTAACGAGTGTGACAAAGGAAAAATTCGACATCTTTTCATATTTAGAGAGTTTTAAAAGAAGCGGAAAAGAAAACTCTAGCATGTCCCTTTTCGTAGGTAGTCTCACAGATCCGAAAAGGTAGAAAACAATATTTAGGAGAACCTATTAGTCGCGATTGGCTAAGGTATTCCTTTTTCATAAATAGTTTATCCCAAACCGAAAAATGGGTAAACATATACTGGGTAAACGATGTTTCACAACCTTCAACGAGATCTAAACGACAAGAGCTCGTCAATCTTTTCATGTTTTGAGATTCTAAAAAGAGTTGAAAGTTGACTCCTCCTAGAGGAACGAGTGGTATTAAGGGTAGCAACTGGTTCCGGTGATGGTGGAACTGCTCAAAATAAGTAAAGGTCAAGAGGTTGGCTAACAAGACCACTCATTGCAGTTTTTCCTCAGGACTGGGTAAAATGTAATATTCCTATTTAGGAAAAACAACAATATAAGCACCAAAAATGAATTATTCAGAAAATTACACTATAACAGTCAAGAACAGCCCATGGATCCATTATTTTATGTATTATAGAAACCACATATACAATGGGATGAGAAAAAAATCATTCCAACTTAGTTAAACAGGCCTCCCAAGCCTAGAACAGTCCAAAAACACTACAACCCCATGACTATTGCAACACAGAAATTATGAAGCATGTGACAACAAATTCTAATGAGGGTTTCTGATACAGAAATAGAGAAACAAATGGATCTTCTGATATATTACTCAAAAGAGCTAAAAAATGGAGATCTAGTCTCTTTTACGCAATCTCAAGATAACCCGACAAGGGTTTCTTGAAAGGCATAAGATACAAAAAGTATAAATTGCAGATCTGTGGTTGAATAACACTGTCTTATTGAAGCGTTTCATAAAGATATCTAAAAATATAAATAAATTGTTGTAACTCCACCTTACTATCTTTCCGGGTGAAAGGTTGATCCTTTCACTAGGAAACTAGCTCATAAACATGGATTTTGACCCTTCCACTACAACACCATGAAAAATAATGTAGTTCCTCAAGGAGACTACGTTGTGGCTGTAGGTGACTACTTGGCCCAATGTCGGATGGTGGAAATGAAGCTCAGAATACTCCTCTCATATTTCCTTCCCAAGTCCTCCAAGAAAGAGAGTGGAATTCCCGCATGGAAATACCCTTATACTAAACAGTACAGCAAACCCAGCTAAACAACTGAAGCATGAAATAAGTCATAAGACTCAAATATAAAAAATATTCTAAATTCCCCTCATGGTTTCCATACCTTCCCTTATATTCTTGGTGATCTTCCTCACACTTGGCCCCACTCATTTATGAGGCTACTTCCATGCAAAGACTCCTGCTCCAAAACTGTGTTGTCCCCACTAGCTCCACTCTCTTCTTTGGCAGGGCTATTGATTTGGTCAACCTTGATCTAGTCTACATGTGTTTCTCCCTCTCACACCCAAGGTGGCTTTATTTTGACTATCTAAACTAATCCACATTAACACTGGAAGTGTTTTATTCCTACTAAATAGATTTAAGCGTCTCCTTACCCCATTTATTCTTCTAGACTGAAAATAGAAGTTGTTAGGATTTACTGCAGAAATAATAAACAATTTTCCGAGAGGAATAAACATAAAGATGCCAGCAACACATCATAAACATAAACACAAATTTTTCTCCGGGAAAACCCCAAACTCTGGGGAAAAACCCAACCAATGAAATTTCATTAACCTACATTACAATGAAGTCTTTCCAGCCTTTTATAGGCTCCATTACATGCAATACCATGGGCTCAAAACCATGGGTGCACAATACCATGTGCCCTAAAACCACTACTATTTACCCTAGTCAACATTGACTCTATCCCAAGTCAAGTTTACCTAACAGAAGTAACATATAATATTCCAACTAGATAAAAGCTAATTGGGAATATTACAGTCCTCCACTCCCAAAAGTTGCTTGCCCTCAAGAAATAGTAAATAAGGATGCTACAAAATATTCTCTCCCTCCCAAGTGGCATCCTCATCAGGAAGATTCCTCCATAGAATCATATATTCTTTGATCACCCTGCTCCTTAGATGCCTCTCCCGAGTATCCAATATAGCCTCTGGTTGCAAAACTAGATGGCCCTCATCATCAATAGGTGGGAGATCCATATTGGGAACCACATGTTGTCCAATGGCCTTCTCTAGGCATGAGACATGAAAAATGTTATGGATCTTGCTCCCAACAGGAAGCTCTAGCTCATATGCTGCTTCTCCAACATGACGGATCACCCTGTATGGTCCATAGAACCGAGTTTTGAACTTCTCAGCTCCTTTATCCTTGAGTGTAGATTGTCTATATGGCTGAATACAAAGATAGACCAAATCATCTACCTCAAACTGCCTCTCTATCCGACCACGGTCTGCGTACATTTTCTGTTGGTTTTGTGTTGTAGCAATGCTGTCTTTGAGGGCCCAGAGTATATCCTAAATCTCTTGAATCCACTCCTTTGCTTTAGGATCTTTTCTTGCCCCAAACATCACATCAGCAAATGAAAGTGCATCATACCCATAAAGGGCTTGAAATGGGGTCATGCCAATGCAAATATGAAAAGTTGTGTTGTAGCAATACTCCCCCAAATGGAGCCAATGCAGCCATGCTCTCTGCTACCCCGAAACATAGTTCCACAAGTAGCCTTCCAACCACTTGTTCACTATTTCAGTATGTCCATTGGTTTGTGGGTGATAGCTAGTACTTAGTGTCAACTCAGTACCCACTAACAGAAAAATTTCTTGCCAAAAGCCACCCATGAAGCGGCTATCTCGATCACTGACTATGGTCTTTAGAAGACCATGGAGTCTGTTGAGCCCCAAAGATGTCCTTTCCTTTCACCAAATTTCACTTCATTCCATTTTTCCTTTATTAGTTATAGGCTTAAAAGATCAATAGGAATGATTAAAATTACTTTAAGAATGCATGCAATGACTGACTTACTAAACTTTTGTGGTTTTGTTGTCATAGTGATTTTTTATCAGACTTAGCTATAGAATGCATCCATTCTGTAGCTAGTCGTATATTCTGCAGCCATCTTTATGTTCACACAGGTTACAGGTGTCATTTCAAGGAAAAACTCATATGGTTAAATTCCAAAACTCTCCTACACCATTCCTTGCCCTCTACGAAGTCTGAGCAAAAATCTGCAAGTGGTTATGCACGTGGAGGAAGCCAAAACTAAGAAGTAGACTTCTACAAGGACAAGGACTCTGTAGATGTCTTCAGCAAAGTACGAGTCCTAAATAGGAGTTCTAATTCGATTTTGATTGAAAAAGACACCTATGCCTATTTCCACGCAATGACAGTTTTGTATTTTTCTTATAAGAATAACTCGGTGAACCGAGAGACAGCTAGTTAGTTGATGCTTTGTTGTTAAGTTCTCAAAGACGGTAATACTCTGTTTCTGAGCGTTTTTTCCTTTAATGAAAGAAGTACAACTTTGATGCATGATTTGACGCAACGTTAAGGAGTTAAGGATTCGTGTGCTAATCTAATGGTAGAGGGCCCCTACTGTCTGAGAGGTTTTGTGCATATTTTCTAGATAATTGATTTTTAACTCTGTTTATTCTTAGTTTAGGCAGTTTTCTGAGCATCATGTTTTATGTTTACTTACATCGAATATTGCAATCAATCTTGTTCTCATGAACTGTTCCAATATATCACTAACACGTGAATGAGATAGATCTGTAGTACTTCGAAGGTTAATTGCATTTTAGTTCAATTTTGTTCATTGTATTTCAAGTTTTATTAGTTAATTGCATTCTAGTTCTGTTAATTAGACTTAAAAGACCCTCATTATTTTACAAGTTGCTCTTGTTCTTAATCTCTTCTAACACATCATTATCATATGGACAAGAATTAGTTATATCATTTTGGGTTCTTGATTGTTCTGCAATTTCTCATAATTTTATAAACAACCTTTTCCCAAAGCTATTCCAAGAGATCTCTAACCCTTGAATGAGGCTTAATAGTAACATTTTGAGTGGCAAAGCGGGTTAATTTTAGTTTCATAAGTCATTTTAGCATAGGGTTCCTTGCTATGTTGCAAATAATCTTTTCTCAAAATGTTCCAACAAATTTCTAACTATGGATGAGATTTTCTCTGTGATATTGTAAGTTGTTATTTACTATAGAGAACTTCATTACATCAAACTTATCCTTTTCTCAAGTTGTTCCAACATTCCTCTAATGAAATGAATTGGACTGAGTTTAATGTTATGAGTTATTTTTCTTGTCAAGCTTTACAATCTGTGGATTAGAATTTTCTGTTCTTAAGTGCCATACATAGTTTAGAGTAGGTTTTGTTCTGTTTTAGTGTGACCAATAACTTCTCTTTGCCAACAATTTGGTTCTTTTCCTCTTAGCATAAAAACACAAAACCAAAAACACTAGAAAAACACTAAACACAACGAAGAAGGAAGAAGATACCTAGGCACATATAGTGCACTTCACTTCAACAGTTTACTAGCCCTGGTTGACAATTTATGACATCAATTTAGGAACACTAAGTTGAGTAAACAGAGTCTAAACACATCTCTAAAGAAAATCTCAGCTACCTGTGAAGCAGTATATCGTGCAGAAATAGAAAATAAATGTGAATACTTTGTTAGTCGATCAACAATTACAAAGATACAATCCTTACCCTGAACTGTAGGTAGACCGATGATGAATTCCATAGAAATACTCTCCCATTTCCCATCCGGAATAGGGAGTGGCAACAATAATCCTACAGGATGGTTCTGCTCTCCTTTTTTCTACTGGAAAACTACGCACTCCTTGATGTATTGGAGTATATCCTCCTTGAGACCCTTCCATGAGAATATCTCCCTAGTAGCCCGATATGTCTTGGTGAATCCTTGATGCCCTGCAAGTGGGGAATCATGTGATGCCTGTAAAATATTCTTCTTGAGCTTAGAATATCTAGCCAGGAAGACCTGATCTCAGTAATAGATGACCTCATCCATCACTTTATACCTCTCATCAGTCACCAATCCATCTAGGATATTACATGCAAAGTGGTCTATGGAGTATTCTACTAACAACTAAGCCTTCCAATCTGCATCCATGCTCATCAAGGACAGCGTTGCTGGCCTCCGAGATAGAGCATCTTCCACTACATTACTCTTCCCTTTGACATATTCTATGTCAAAGTCATATGCTTGGATCTTACTCATCCATTTTCGCTGCTTCTCATGAAGCTGCTTCTGCTCAAGAAAGAATCGAAGACTATTATGATCCATCTTCACTCGAAATCTATTTCCCACCAAATATTGTCGGAACTTGGCTAAAGAATGCATAATAGCCAATATCTCCTTATCATATATGGGGTATAGTCTCTCATGTGGCAGCAACTTCCGGATTTCAAAAGCTATGGGGTGTCCCCCTTGCATCAATACTGCTCCAATACCTTCTTCTGAAGCATCACATTCCAACACAAAGGGTTGGGTAAAATCAGGTAGGACCAATATTGGGCGGCTAATCATCACCTCCTTGAGCTTATCAAAATCTCTTTGCTCTGTGGCTGTCCAACTAAAAGCTCCCTTCTTGGTTTGATCTGTAAGTGGTGCTACTAGTTGAGAGAACCCTTTTACAAACTTTTGGTAATAGGTACAGATGCCTACAAACCCCTGAAGTTCTATGACATTCTTTGGTTCGGGCCAATCTCTAATAGCACGAATCTTCTCTTCATGGACTCTTACCCCATCCACTCCAATGATGTGGCCCAATTAAAGCATCTCTGTGAGCCCAAACTCACACTTAGAGAGCTTAGCATAGAATTGTTGCTCCTTAAGAATGCACAATACTGCCTCAATATGCGGTAAATGCTCCTCCCATGTGTGGCTATAAATAAGAATGTCATCAAGAAAGACCAATACAAACTTCCTTAAGTGACCATGGAAGATGTGGTTCATGCAATATTGGAATGTTGCAGGAGCATTGGTTAACCTAAAAGGCACTACCAAAAACTCAAAATGTCCATAGTGACATCAGAATGTTGTCTTGGGGATGTCTTGATCCCTCACCTTGATTTGATGATACCCCGATCTCAAATCAATCTTGGAAAAATACTTGGACCCTCTTAGTTCATCGATAAATTCATCGATCCTGGGAATTGGGTACCTGTTATTCATGGTATTCTTGTTCAAAACTCTATAATCAATGCATATTCTCAATGTGCCATCTTTCTTCTTCACCAAGACCACTAAAGAGGCAAAAGGCCTAGTGCTAGTCTGAATATGTCCTAAAGCCAAAAGCTCCTTAATGGGCTTTTAAATCTCATCTCTATATGCTTTGGGATGCCTATAGGGTGTGGTGATCACTACTTGGATCTCTTGTTCCAACTCAATAGTGTGCTCAAAACCTTGGTCAGGAGGTCTCCTAGGTGGAATATCTCCGAACACTGTAGAATATCAGTCCAAAATAGATTGTACATATGGATGTACTGATGAATCCTTGCTTTCTTCTTCTGACAAACACAATTCTACTACCCATTCTATGTCCCCTCTGTGCAAATTTTCTTCCATCCTATGGGCTGAGACAATCTGGGGTGGATAGATGTGTATGCCTTTGATTTTCTGATGCTTACCACTCCCCTTTTCTGTCCATTCCATCTCTAAGGTTTCCTAATGAGTGGTAACCTTCCCTAAGGTGATTAACCATTGGACACCCAATATCACATTGGTTTCTGGAATATCAACCATAAATAAGTGGTCTGTCAATGTGTAGGTTCCCATACTAATGGTTAATGCTAGAACATATTTGGCACACTACATGGTTCTAGCTCCCGGAACCAAAACTGAGAAACCCTCAAAGTCTTCTATGTGAATGCCCCTCCTTTTCACCAACTATGTATCAATAAATTTATGGGTAGCTCCACTATCTACCAATACTAATACTCTTTGTCCCATAATAGTGCCTCTAACTCTCAAGGTTAGATACTTGGGAACTCCTCTCAAAGCTGCAAGAGTCCCTCCCATTGGAGAAAATGCCTTCACTACATATCCTGTGGGTGGTGCACCTCCTTCTACTGCTACAGCGCTGGTCTCCTTCTCCTCATCAGAAAATATCTCAATGCAATGTGCTTTCCCTGCAACACATTGGTGGTTTGGTACCCATGGCTCCCTACAAGTGAAACAAAGTTTTTTCTTCCTTAGATCTCTTTGATCATTATCAAGAGATGTCTTCTCATGATTCTCCTTTAGGCAAGAGCAGATATTTTGCTGGAAGGGACCTTTGGCCTTGGGTAAAGCATGCTGCAAATCCCTAGCCTTCTCCATAGCTTCTTGGATTGTATTTGGTTTAGTGGATTTCACCAACCCATGCAATGGTTCAACCATCCCATCAATAAACATGCATATTCTCTGGTTCATAGTGAGGTCAGATACCATGATTGAAAGATTCATAAAATCAGAGATATAGGTTTCTAAATCTCCCAATTTCTTGAGCTTGATTAGCCCAACAAAGTGTGCCTCCAGATCCCTGGGGTCAAATCTCTCCACCAAGCTCCTGGTGAAGTCTGAATATGAAGTGATACTAGCATGCCCAAGTGTAGATAAACCATGAAACCACCACTCATGTGCCTCACCTCCTAGGTGCAGCACTATTATTTTGATAGCCTCCCCTTCAGAAACTTTGTTGAGTTGGAAATAAGTGTCCAACTTCCCTACCCAAGCCTTGGTTGTGCACTTGGGTGATCCATCATAAGAGGGAAAAAAGAATCTACCCAAACTGCACTATAGATCTGAGTTCTACATATACCCTCCCTTTTTATGGTGATTGAAGGATCTCCTACCATCCTTAATCCAACAGAACTCCTGAAAGTTCAAATGTTCCTTGAATTTTCAGGATTGAGATTCATATTCCACAAAATAATCACCAAGGGTTTCTTCTCCTAAGGGCCTTCCTTCCTCACCTTCCCAAGATAGGAATGTGGGCATAATGGAGCATTGTGAAGAAGGTTGTGCTACTATTTTCTCCCACCACGAATGTGAGGTGTCGGAGATTTCTCCATGGTGAAACCCTCTAGGGGATTCCTTTTGTCTTTCAAATCTCATCTCTTTGATATCTTTGGCAATGTCCCGCACTGTCTGAGGAAGAATTTTTGGAATATCTCTCTCCTCCATGGCTATAGATGTATTTCCCCCACAAGCTTGGCCAAGATTAGAGCTCTGATACCACTGTAACATTCCTATTTAGGAAAAACAACAATATAAGCACCAAAAATGCATTATTGAGAAAATTATGCTATAACAGTCAATAACATCCCATGTATCCATTATTTTATGTATTATAACAACCACATATACAATGGGATGAGAAAAAAATCATTCCAACTTAGTTAAACAGGCCTCCCAAGCCCAGAACAGCCCAAAAACACTACAACCCCATGACTACTGCAAAAAAAAAATTCTGAAACATGTGACAGTGCATTTTAATGAGGTTTTCTGCTAAAAAAATAGAGAAACAAATGGATCTACTAATATATTACTCAAAAGAGCTGAAAAATGGAGATCTAGTCTCTTTTACACAATCCCAATATAACCCGACAAGGGTTTCTTGAAAGGCATAAGATACAAATGTATAAATTGCATATTTGTGGCTGAATCACGCTGTCTTACTCAAGCTCTGCATAAATATGGATGAAAGTACAAAGAAAGGGTTGTAACTCCACCTTACTAGCTTTCTGGGTGAAAGGTTGATCCTTTCACTAGGAAACTAGCTCATAAACAGGGATTTTGACCCTTCCACTGCAACACCATGAAAAATAATGTAGTTCCTCAAGGAGACTACATTGTGGCTGTAGGTGATAGTCCTTTTGGCTCAATTCCAGATGGTGGAAATGAAGCTCAGAATACTCCTCTCATATTTCCTTCCCAAGTCCTCCAAGAAAGAGTGTGGAATTCCCGCATGGAAATACCCTTGTACTAAACAGTACAGAAAACCCAGCTAAACAGCTGAAGCATGCAATAAGTCATAAGACTCAAACATAAACAAAATTTTTAATGCCCCTCATGGCTTTCATCCCTTCCCTTATATTCTTGGTGAGCTTCCTCACACTTGGCCCCACTCATTTATGAGGTTACTTCCATGCAAAGACTCCTCGTCCAAAACTACGTTGTCCCCACTAGCTCCACTCTCTTCTTTGGCAGTGTTGTTTATTTGGTCAATCTTGATCTAGTCTACATGCATTGCTACCTTTCACACCCAAGGTGGATTTATTTTGACTATCTAAACTGATCCACATTCACACTCGAAGTGTTTTATTCCTACTAAAGAGATTTAAGGGTCTCCTTACCCCATTTATTCTTCTAGACTGAAAATAGAAGTAACATATAATATTCCAACTAGCTAAAAGCTAATTGAGAATATTACATAAAACAACCAAGTGAAGGCATATGATTGGCCAAGCAGATGATGATGATGAAATGAGAAAATAAAGGTTCATCTGGAAAAATAGGCTGATAAAATGGCAATCACGAAAGGTAAAATAAAAATGGTTTCATTTTTACACAAGCTTGAAATCAGGAAACCCTGCTTGAAGTTGGTTTCATTTTTACACAATCTTGAAGAATTTTAGAAAACTATGCTTGAAATCGGTTTCATTTTTATACAAGCTTGAAATAAAAACAAACTATGCTTGAAAAAAATATTTGCATTCCCCCAACATGGTGACTCAATTTCAGGTACATGCCCCCCAAGCTTCAGTGCATTCACCAAATTAGACTGCTAGTTACTAATAGGTGGATGGAATGAAGGTTCAATTATGAGATCAGGCGAAAGATTCGACTGGGATTTTACGAGATCTAATCAAAAAAATTGAATTGAAAAGGGAACCTATTTAATTTTTTAATGAGGTTGACACACTAAAAGAACTATCTTCATAAGATCTTGCTTCATTTTTTAAGGAGATTGACACAATTAAACAAACCATGCTCCAACGATTTTGTTTCATTTTTTAAGGATCTTGACATAAGAAAAGGAACTACACTTTGACAAGAGGTTGTTTCATTTTTTGAGCTTGACACAAGAAAATGAACTCTGCTCCGACGAGCTTGATCATGACGAATAAGAAGTCATCACTTCCAAGAGTTTCTTATCCGACGAGATAATAGCACTCTAGAATTAGGACCCAATGCCCCTAGTACATTGTGTACTACCTCACTCATTGAATCATCAATGGACGCTGACATGGAACAGGTGGCCACATAATTGAACTGTGATGGGGAAGATATCACTGGCAGGTAAGGACCAGGAAGGGACGACGGTAGATCAGATGTCACATTAGGACCAAAGAATGAGAGCTTATCAATGGTCACGATATGACCTTCATGTAGAAAACATACCACACGAAAGAGGGAAGAGACAAGCACGCCCATGGAATAAGCATAATCGCACCCCAGGAGTAAGTTAAAATCCAAGGGGCCTTGGACCACCATCACGTCTATATAGATGGTTTTCCCTCCCAAAGTAATAGGAAACTTTGGGAGGATCCCTAACGGTCGACTTGTTCCTCTGTTAAAAGCCAACAGAATCTAAGTAATAGGCACAAGCGATGGAGAACCCAAAGCTTGCCATGTAGTTGAGGAAATAATACTAACTGAGGCACCTTCATCAATAATTGTGCCTAGTACGACCATATTACATGCATGTACAATGATCTCAAAGGGCACGTAAGAAGGAAGACGGTATCCCGTAAATCAACTCCAATCAAAGGAAGTGACCAAACTACATGGAGGGGGTGCCATAGGAATAAGAGGATTATCCCCCTGCGTTACGGGAGTAGGAAGACCATCCTTCTGAATGCCGGGAATGAGAGAAGGAGGATCACTTTCTGGGACTATGGCAATGGGAGTTGAAGGATCACCCTCTCGGATCATGGAAACGAGAGGATCAGCCTCTGATCCCGGGGAATCAGAGGAAACAAAAATAACCTGACTCAGATGAGATCCACTCTCGACAGAAAAGACATGAAAAATTGTAGATGGAACCAGGTTATTCTTCTTCTCAACCAATGATTGGTCAGAAATGGACTTGGGAGACTGACTTTCAGACAGAGTGGAGTTGACAAGAGACAAATCCTAATCAATGACTTGATCAGCTAGCCTAGGACTTGAAGAAATATTCTGGTAACCAACAAGAAGACAGGATTCAAAAACTGAAAGGGTATCCAACACTTTAGAAGCTTCATCCATATAAGGATAGATATGAATGGGATGGTTCCCTTCACATAACCTATAGGGAAATTTGATCTCACCTTGTTTCTTATGAGTCTCATTATCTTTAATTGAAGGCTCATCATTAGCATGATGCCCATAGTTTGATGATGAAGGATGAATTGGGCCAACAGACCACACTTATAGCACCTTGGGAATACCAGGGCAATCACGAAGAAGTTGGTCATCCTCACATAGCTTGCAAGGGAATTTGACTATGCGAGGCGAAGTGGGAGGTTCCTAGATATTAGTTGCATGCGTAGCAATAGTTGTTGATTCCCACCCTAGATTATTTTCCTTCTTCTTCAAATTTTTCTTCTTCTTCTCAGCCACCTGGGTACTAGAATCCAAACTTTCATCAGGCGAAGAGGAAGAACGAGGTGAATAAATGGGTGAAGAAGGCGAGGGGTCAATCTTAATATCAACATGGGGTTGACATGGTTCAAGCGGAGGAGAACTCGGTTGAGAGACAGTTGGGATGTTCGAAACCACAGGTGTCTAAAATACCCAAACCAATAGAGCAATGGTTAATCTCGGAAGAGACAACATTTCCATATACATAACACCAACATTCTCGAATGAAGTAAAATGACCAGGATTCCCATCTGGGGGAATTCCTTGGTTGGTGACCTCCGAAAACGTTGCCATTGGAATCAACCCTAAAGAAACACTAAGGAATATAACTTTAGCCAAGAATGTTTTGTGGGTAGTCAATTTTAAGACACTGAAACAAAACTATGCCTTTTCATATTTTAAGAGTCAAGAAAAAGGAAAAAGGTGACTCTAGTCACTTTCAGGTTGAGCGAGTTTGAAAGGACAAGTGCTCGAAGATATTTTCAATTTTAGAGAGTCACTAAAAGACCAAAATGACTACTCAGGGTATTCTAGGCATAAAGGGTTGCCAGGTAATCGTGAACTGCAATACACCTTGGTGATCAAATGAAAGAGAAATGATCAAGGACTTGATGTATGCCAGCCAATCTCCCCAAATGGTGTGTCCAGTGTATCATGGTTAGAAGGCGACAGATTCGGCTTACTATGGATAAAGGATTGCAACCTATGAGGGTCTCCCTTTATATACTCGACAACACAGAGAGCATAAGTCTGTGCTAGCACTGTCTAATGCCATATGGCGAGTGAGAGCTACTAGGTTTAATAACGCCGGAACACGTCACTAGCCTAGACTTCTAAATGTAAGCGTTAAGTTTCAATGCTTCCTTAGGCTGTTTGAATAAATTTTAACATTTATCTTGAGTTATGTTTCAATTCCAAGGCCCTACCGCTGTCATCTGAGAACTTCTATATGCAACTATATGAAAAAATAAATCTTTCGATTCGATGAATGATATCTAGTTAAGGGAAGAGTCTCAAACAATGATGCAACAAACAGTAATACTGCAAATGAAACGTTTTCCTAAATAAATGACTTTCACTATCCGAAATTAATCTAAAACATTCAAAGATGCGAATTATGCAATGTAATCTACACAAAATTCTCTTTTTGAAAACTATGCAATTGTAATCTATGCACAATTTTATTTTCTTTTGAATGAACAAGAATGAACTCAATGCATTTTTTGATGAAATGAGAATCTACTTAATGCAAGCTTTTAATGAAAGAGAATGCACTCAATGCAATTTTTTGTTTTCAATCATTAAACAATGTAATATAAGTTCAATGATAAATTTCAAACATGACTTTTCAATGCAACTTGATCTAATGCATTTTAACGAAAATAAAACTTTGAGATGAAAACTAAATGAACTCAAACTTCCTTAATGGAAGGATGAATGCAAAAGGGATGCAAATAAACACTAAGAATACAATCGTTGTTCTAAGCATTTTGTAACGAAATTCCTCAAAAGGCTACAAGACAAACGAGTTCAAGAACAAAGAGGACTTCCAATGTGTGGGCTCAAAACAAGGCATTCATTCCCTTTTATATCAAGAAATCATAGAAAGAAGAATTTTTAGCTGGACAATGAGAAATGTAATATATGCTCACAAGTGAACAAGCATACCAAATGAACTCAGATGGACACTTGAGACTTTATCACTCAATCAACCAAAAATAACAAGGCAATCAACTACAGATAGCTCACCAAGAAACGAGACTGACTCAATCAGCAGGGCGATGTCCCACGAAGCATGCAACCAGGAAATTGATGCACAATCCTAGAAAAACCTAGGATGTAGGATGCACATCCCAATATAAAGGACAAAAAAAAAACCAAAAACCAAGCTAATGAGCCAATCAAAGCAACTTGAGTGAAGGGGAGAACGTGTAAATCATACAGAGAAAAAGACTAGAAGGGAAAGACACATTGGTGAAGGACTTAGGGAAAAAACCTTAATTTTCACACACACTGGAATTGGTGTGACTTTAGGGTCTCAAACTAGTGCCAACAACTCGATGGCGCGGCTTTATAACTGAAAAATAGCACCAATTGACATGACTATCAGACAAATAAAAGTACCAATTCCTGAAAAAACAAAAAACAAAAAAAAACAAAAACAAAAAACAAAAAAAACAAAAAACAAAAAACAAAACAAAACAAAACAAAAACAAAAAAAAACAAAAACAAAGAATTTGTCCTAACCAAGACCAAACTCACCACTTCAAGAAAAAACTAAAAGTTTTTAATTGATGAAAAACATAGGAAAAAATAGGGAAATGGTTGTTCGACTAAACTCGTCGAATGACTAAGACCTCAAAGAGTGACAAACTCAAAGTGATCAGGTTTGGATCAAGGACCTAAGTGATAGCTCAAAATTCAAAGTGTTCTAAAGTGTGTCAAACTTGAGTGACTAGATATATCTCATCTTCCTGATTCTGGCACCGTGAATGGTTCGAAAAACTGACACCGTATGAAGAAGTTATCGCAATTTGAAAATTCCAGTAAACTACAATTTTTGGCCTTTGACCAAGTTTGACTAGGTTTGAATATTAAAAAAAAGAAGAAAATATTCCAATGAATATTCCTGGAATATTCCTCAAAATAGTCCCTTCAGACCAGTCATATGCTGGCAAGTGGCACAGTTCTATTGGCATTTGGGTGAATGTTGTGGTTTCGGGCAATCACAGTCTGCCACATGGCGGGCCCGAAGGCTGCCACGTGGCCCATGCACAGTTGTGTAAAATGTTAGGTCAGACTCCACCAGAGTCGATCGCATGACCTCTCACCTACAGCGCCCATGCCTTCACTGCCCAGGCCATGGTTAGTTCTTAACCATAAATTCATTGTGTTTTATTTAACGTGTATTGGTTGCGCATTTGGGGGCTGGAGGGGGCCAGGCCCCCCATATGGCTGTAGCCCTGGAACCTGGTGCCAAAATATTAATTTTCTACAGTCTCCACTGATGGTTATGTTCCAGGTCACATGTGTTATGGTTTTTTTCTCCACACATTAAGTTAACGAGATTGGAACTCGCCTATAAACTGGAGTTCGGTTCTACCAACCCCCAGTTTAAGCGCAGTTACGTCAACACTTACGGGTTGAAGACCGCGGGGTTAGGGAAATGTGTCCAATCCCCTAACCATAGCTTTTAATGCTATGGTATTCTTGGTGAATAAAATGGCATGCCCTCAAATTTTGGCATAATTGCTATTTTTAACTGCAGTTAAGTGCAATTCACCATTTTTGGTGGAGGATTTTTAGGTGAAACTGGGTAAAATCAGTTTAGGCTCTATCTTGAGCTAGATTCATCCATTTTGAGAATGGGAATAGTCAATTTTGACTCTCTCAAACATTCCAAACTCATTGGTGAGTTTTTCAGATCGATCAGAGGACTTTTTAGCAGGTTTTTTCTTCAGATAAGTTCTAGGGGCCACCAGGGGCCAGCAACAGTTTGAGGCCTAGCCAGTGCAGCTAGAGGCCTTATTCAGGAATCCAATAATAAATTTTGGATTTTTCAGAAATTATGGAACTAATGGTGTGTTTTTCAGAGCCTGTAGAGGAATTTTGAAGGCCGAGTTGCTTCAGAAAAGTTCCAAGGGCCACCAGGGCCAGTAAGTGCCAGCAGGAGAATGAGGCCTATCCAGAGCAACCAGTATCCATTCTCAGGAAACCAATAGTCTATTTCAACTGTTTTGATACTTCTGAATCCATTTATGGAGTTTGAAGAATCTTTTGAGGACTTCTGAAAGTCGATATGCTTCAGGGAATTTTTCAGTGACCCTAGAGCCAGGGGTGCCACCAGGTGTTGGAGGCGAAACCAGAGTAGCCGAAGGCCAATTTATGCAAGTGAATATTCTATTATGAATATTGTGGAAATTTTGAATCCAATTAAAGTATTTTTAGAGCCATTTGAAGACTTCTGAAGGTTGAAGAGCCACAAGGAAGTTTTGGGCAGCCCAGGGCCATCAGTGGATGGAGGCCTAGATTGGGAAGTCTGTGCTCATTTTGAGAAAACTATCAGTCTAATTTGGAGGTATGATATGTGCTGGAGACATTAGGTGAGGCTTCAGGGACAAAAAAATAATTCTGAAGGAGTTAGTGCCACTTCGAAGCTTAGGGACGCTTAAGGGAACCGACGGAAGGAGTCAAGTCTAAGAGAACCTAGTTATGTTTTCAGAGTGATGACAGCCATGAAAAGGATATAAATGGTATTATAAACTCATTGCTTCAGTTCAGATAACCATTGGAGTCAATTTTGGAACTTGTAAAAGAAATTTTTCATCCTAATCCCAAAGAGCCAAGTCAGTTGACAAGGCTCAAGGAGATGTAGCCCATGATATTCGAGTGAAATCCTAAATTAAATTTTTTGTTATGTGTTGATGTTTATTTGTTTAATTATATGGCTATTGCACATCTTTAACATCATCAAAAACAAATGGTCTTAAATCACTTAAACAATTAAAAAAATTTACACTTATTTCAAGTATAAAATTCCACAAAAGTCAAGTATAAGCTAGATATTTTATTTGTTTAACTGAGTGGGAGGTTCTTGAAAATCATAACAAGTTATCCAACCCATTTTTAGATCAGGTTGGTATCGGAGCACTAGGTTGCTTTCTTGACAGAGCACTAGGTTGCTTATTTGACTTGAAAGGTGTTTTCACTATTAAAGAATTTGACTGTTTGCAAACTAATTGTTGCTTACAAGTTTAAGTTTGCTAGAGGTGAAGGGAAAAGCTACAGATAGCTAATTACATAATGGGAAAAGAAGGAATAAGGCATTCTCCTTACCCAAAGGACCTCAAGGCAATCCTTGAAGCACAAGAGGGTGTTTGCAAAAAAAGGCTTCTTGAAGAAGAGCTTGACTCTACAGCCATTTTTTTTAGAAGCTTTGTCATTGTTTTTGAAAGCTTTGGAATTTTTTATTGAAGTTATTTTATTCATTGACATTATGATGACAACTTATTCAAGTGAAGGTTCAAAATCCTCCTCCTTCACAAGATTCTTCGATGAAGACATGAAGCGAGAATTCTACATCTTGAAGGATATGGTGAAAATTATGTTTGAAGATAGAAGAGAAAGCACTAGAATTCATGAGCAATTGGTTGCTATGAAGCAAGAGAAAGAATAAATTCTTCAAAGAATGCATGAGATGGAGATGTAGCTCCATAAAGCCCAAGAGGCCTTAACCAATAACATGCATGAAGCAGAGGTAATTCACTCAAATTTGTCTTTACTTTCCTCTTCAGATAGATGTGTTGGTTCATTTTAAAACCACACTAGAGGTATAGGGTCCAAGTTGATGTTAAAAATGGGCTATGAAGGCAAGCGTTTAGAAAAACATGCACAAGGCATGATTGATCCTATTTTGGTTGAGGAGAGGCCTAAGAAATTTGGTCTTGGTTATGTTCAATCTTATGGCGAAAAGTCTACAGCCATGAAGGTATTTGAGGCAACTTCAAAGAGAATTTTTTTCGCAAGTTCTAAATCACAAACATGTCAAGTTTGTTTTCAAGTTGATTGCCATTGTTTGAAGCCTATGTTGCAGAAATATTTGTGTAGACATGCAGCTTATGGCGATCATGAGAGTTTGGACAGCTATCAAGACATAAAAACTAATGTTGGTTTTCAAAGGAAAGCTGGAACCTCTACTAGTTCATCTCCTCATGAAGGTAAAAAATATGGACATAAAAAGAAGCATTTGAGGTATAATTCTTCCCATAGTCAAGTTGATTATGTTTCTGATAAGCATGAAAAATATGCATTCTTGAATGGAAGAAAGAGTTGTTTTTCATATTGTGGTCTGTGTAGCCATGATGTTTCGAGATGCTGGAAGAGGATGAAGGCATACAGGAAACAGTTGAGGCAAAGGCAACTTGCAAAGAAGGTGCAAAAGACTTGCACACATTGCCAGAAGAAGGGACATGTTATTTCCCAATGTTGGACATTGCATCCAACTAATCATCCCGAGCACATTAAGCAAGAGGATAGAAATACTAGCGAAATTGGAACCAAAGATTCCATCATTGATGTGAGAAAAAATGTTTCAAATGAAGAATATTTTCAACAGCAAAAGTCATTGTGGAAGTGGCTTGGTGAGAAGTTGTTTGACTTCTTGACATAGTAAGACATACATTGATTTGTACATATGAAAATTTCAGTTATGTATGCATTTTTGTTGGAAAATTATGTTTGTTTGAGCCACCTTGGATTGATGATCAAGGGGATGATGTTCAACTACCTTCTATCAATTTCTCGCAAGAAATTTCTGAGTGAGTGCAATGAAGACATTTCTTAACAGGAGGACAAGAGCATCTAAGAAGGGGAAGCGTTGACTACCTTCGAATTGTGGTTCAAAGGAACTAAGCCATTCAAGGCAAAGTGTATGGAGGCTAGAAAAGTGAGGGTGTTGTACTCTCATCTACTGAACAGGTCATTATATCAGTCTTTTGGGGTCCAAAAGATTCCCAATGGGGAGGTGTGATCAAATTTGGATCAAGGACCTAAGTGATATCTCAAAATTCAAAGTGTTTGAAAGTGTGTTGAACCTGAGCGAACGGATAGATCTCGTCTTTCTTATTCTGGCGCCATGAACGGTTAAAAAAAATAACATAGTATGAAGAAGTTATCGTGATTTCAAAAGTCCAGTAAACTGCAATTTTCAGCCTTTGACCAAGTTTGACTGGGTTTTGAATAATAAAAAAAGGAGTGAATATTCTAGGGAATATTCCTAGAATATTCCTCATAATATTCCCTGGAATATTCCCTTCAGATCATTCATATGCTGACAAGTGGCGCATTTCTATTGGCATTTGGGTGAATGTTGTGGTTTCAGCCAATCACAGTCTGCCACGTGGCAGGCCCGGAGGCCGCCATGTGGCCCATGCACAGTGGTGTAAAATGTTCGGTCGGACTCCACCGGAGTCAACCGCATGACCTCTTGCATGCAGCGCCCATGCCTTAACTACTCGGGCTATGGTTAGTTCTTAACCATAATTTCATTTCGTTTTATTTAACGTGTATTGGTTGTGCATTTGGGGGTCGGAGGGGGCCAACCCCCCCATATGGTTGTAGCCCTGGAACTTGGTGCCAAACGATTAACTGTCTGCATTCTCCACCGATGGTTACATGCCAGGTCACATGTGTTATGGTTGGTTTCTCCATGCAGTAACTTAATGGCATTGGAACCTGCCTATAAACCGAAGTTCAGTTCTACCAACCCCCAGCTTAAGCGCAGTTGCTATTAGGGTCCTATAAGTATAGGATTCATAATTTGGAATTGACTTATGATATTCTTGTAAAAATATGTACATACCTTGCTTTTTGCAAGTTGTTTTCCCATATTTTGTAAAAAAAAAAAAATAGAAAAGCAAAAAGAGGGTAAAGTCCTAAAAGAAAGATCAAAGGACTTAGAAAAAATAATATACCCCAAATAAAAAGAAATAAAACATGAAAGTGAGAAATTCCAAATGCCACTACTCTTTACTGATGATTATGGCAGAGTGTCAATAAATCCCATAATCCATGATGAGTTGAACTGTTTAATCTTGACTTGTCATGTTTTAAATTTTATTATTATAGAATAGTGAATAAAGATTACTCAGACAGTTTAATCCTGACTAATTAGTAGATAGGTAGAGAATAAAGAGGTGCTCATCAGTTTAATCTAAGCCCTCAGATGATATAAGGTAGATTTACATAGTTTTTATTGCTTTCAAAAGAATAAAATGTTCAAGGTTGCTAGCTCAAATGCACCTGCAAAATGGAAGAAAAAAATGTTAGATTAAAATTTGGGTAGGTAGAAAAAAGTAGCAGCAAGCTATTCTTGCATAAGCCATCTTTTTCCTACCTATGTCATCAATCAAAGGAAACTTAAAAATTGTCTCACCTTGCACACTGTCACCATGGCGATTTTTAGTTGAGCTCGCTTTGTACTTGCGTCGCCTCTTGACCAAGTATCTTCACCATTTCCATGTACCTTTTGGAAACCAATAATAAGAATTTGTGGAATCCATGCCTTCTTTTCCAAGCTTCTTTGTCGCTTTCTCTTTAAATTTTGCACTCTCTTGCACCGACATCTTGTTTCCAACACTACTCAACACTGATGTTGATTTCTACAAATGTTTTACATCTTGTTCACCTTCTTTCAAAGGCAACCTATTAGAATCCAGAAACATCTCATTACAATCATAAGCATATTTTTGAAAGGTTTGATTCAAAACATCTCTTTGTTTGATCATCAACAATGTCAAATTCTAACTTGCATTCATTATCCTCTTCATTTCTCCTGCATGTATAAGAGACAAACCCGTCTTCTTCTTATGTTCTCTAACTATGTACTCAATGCGATATTTAAACACATGAAACTTATTCTCATGGCAATAAAATATTGATTTCCTATCATACAGATAAGGACTTCCCAATACAATACCTGATATCTCAAGTGGCACCACATCAAGTTCAACATCATCAATAAAGTTTGAATTTATGGTGAATCTTAGTATGCACTTCCTTGTAACCTGCAATTTTTCATTCTTGCATATCCAACCCAAATGATATGGTCTTGAATGTCTAATAGTTTGAAGGCCTAGCTTCTTAACCAAGTCTTCAGAAATCAAGTTAGCTTGTCACCCACTATCGAAAAGTGTATCAATCTTGGTATGTTTAGAGACAAATCTAATATGAAAAAGTTCTATTATTGTATCTTCACCTTGACTAACATTTGGAAAATTTGAAGTACTAGTGCTTGCAATATTTTTACCTTTCAAACCCATGGTTGTAATATTTGTCTCATCTCCTGAATTTGACCCTAAGTCATGTTCAACTATAGTAACAATTTCACCCTTTTCGTTGGCTTTCAGTTTGTTTGGTTTTAATTCTGGATGAAGTTTCTAACAATGGTCTTCATCGTGGCCAGCCTTTGAACAATTTTTGCATGTGAGTTTTTCCTTCTCTTTTTATAGAGCTATTTATTTTTCCTCTTCCATAAGACTTTCCCTTTCCTTTACCCTCACTTTCACTTTTCACATCTATGTTTTGTTTCCATCTTGCCTCCAAGTGTGTGTCTTGAGATTAAACATGAGAATAGTGTGATTAAGTTAATTATAAAAACCCCCAACATACTTTAATAAATTTTCTTGAGAATATAAATTAATACCCAAAATAAGAGTTCTTCTCCTAAACTCATGAGTATAATCTTGCATAATTTTCCCTTTCAATTGTCTAAAATTTTATCAATCCATAATTTTCTTTTGCATGTAAGCTAAGGGATAGAATTTCCTTTTAATGGCAGAAATAAAACTTGACCAAGACATAGATATCTTACTGTAGTTTTTGATCTCTTCTTGAGTCCTTGCTTCCCACCATACAAGTGCATATCCTTCCATTCTCAAAGAATCCAATTGAATCTTTATGTCATGTTCATGAAGGTTCTAAATCCTACAGTACACCTCCAGTTGACGTATCCAATTGCCCAATATTTTGGCGTTTACCTCACCATTATACATTGGAAGCTCAAATTTGACATCTAGTTTGAGTAAGGGTGTTTTTCCTTTTGTGGCTTTTGAGTGAGTGTGAGTAGTTTTTGTGGTGGAAGTGGAAGATGATGCTGATGGAGATGACGAGGATGATTAAGATGGTGGATATGGAAGTTTATTTTCTCCACTACCCTTTGAACTCTTCTCTTCATCCTTCTTATCATCTGAAGTTCCTTCTCCATGTGGAGGCTTAGAACATTCTCCTGCCATCCTAGCAGTAAATGGATCAAACATAATTTTAACCATCCTATTTATGTCATTGAAGTCTATCTTGACATCATCCTCTTCTAAATGACCTTGAGTCTCTCCAACACCTGACGTAATGGCTATGTATTCAAGCTCAACTTTTAATGCTTGTACCTCTTCAATCAACTCAGCTTCTTGTACAATTTGTACCTCCTCAACCTCAGCTTCTTGAGAAAAAACTTGAGGTTCTTCAAGTGCAGCTATGAGTGGAAATTTGGGTGAAGATGGTGCTCTTGTAGCTATCCTTCTTCTGTTCATAATCTTAAGACTTGCAACCAACAATTTCCCTTCACCTTTCTGCAACTTTAACCTTGTCATCATCACAAATTTCAACCATTAAACTTGCACAAAACTAAAGCAACTATCAAGAAAATAACCTTACCTTTCAACCAAGCTCTAATACCAACTTGATCTGAATTTTAATGTTAGTTTTTCTATGATAATTTCAACCTCATAATTAAAATTTATTTACGGGTCTTATGCTTGAGGTACATATGTTTCCTTGTTGCTTATGTGTGTAAAACAAGTAATTTAACCGAGATTTTATGAGTGAATTCAAGAGAATAAAGTATTAAAATAAAATTTTGAATAGAAGAAACATTAAAGAACATCAAACCATCACAATTGATCCATTAAAATAGATTTTTGATGAAGGATTTCACCCCTTGTGGCTACATCTCCTTGTTCCAACATCCATAGCTTGGGCCTCTGTATTAACTCAATAGTGAAAAAAATGTTGTTTACATGTATCAAATGCTCTTGAAACATACTCCAATGAGTTCAAAATGTTTAAATCTATCATAAATGAGTATTCATTCACTCCATTTGGCCTTTAGTTGATCTAGGCATGGCCTTCCTTCTTGGTGGCCTGAACTTCAAAATTATTAAAAGTGCTAAAAAAAAACATGCATAGTTTCTCCTCTGCCTCTGCAACCCATTCCAATGTGTTCAGAGCATGTCAATATACTAGGAATGACTCTTCCTGAGCCAAAATTGGTCGAAAATTTCTCAAGATATCGATCATTTAATTTTTCCCTAGATTCCTCCTCAAAATCTGGAGAAGACTTCAAATAGTTTTGCCAAACTAGTGGTTCTGCGGAAATTGGGGGCACTTCCAAAGTTTCCGTCATTTGAATCACTGAGTTAATTAATTTTAATCCAGATTATTTGGGGATAAGTGCGGGTTAATTTCACACTAAGCGCATTTTCATAAAACAGAAAATTAGTGTATAACCAAGGTTTAAATATTAATCAACGGTTAAATAAATTGGATTAAAAATAATTTGTGGTCATTTGAAATCCTCCTATGCCATTGGCCATGGTAGTTTGTTGTATGGGAGGGGGATGGCCCCCTCCAGACCCTTGTTGTAGAACACTAATTCAACTATGTGTTGGCGGCAATACATATTAAGAAACTTTTTGTGGCATATTGGTATTGAGCGCTGGTGGTATGGGAGAGGTCGTGGGGTCGAGCCCTGACCTCCACCCAGTTTCAACATAAAAATTTTGTGCACCAATTATATATTAAAACCTTTGTAATGTTGACCATGCGGACTTTAAAATATGCGCCAGTATTAACCGAACTTTGGAAATTGTATATATAATGCACTCCAAATATGTTAACCCGTACCTTAGGTTGAAATATATATATGCTACGCCATTATAAAACCTTTGGACTGTGGTTTAAATATAACTTGCACCCACCATAAGTTTAAACCATAGTTTAATAAAAGAATATATGCCACCATATATTTCAATGAAATGTGGACCACCATTGCCACCATAAAATTCAACCTCAGACCTTAGCAAAACAAATGAAATTTGAGCTAGACCTTGGAGAGGGGGTCCACCAAGGGGGACAGGTGGCGGTCCCTGGTTGGGCTGTCCTCCCACATAAAAAAAATCGAATTCAACCTTAGGAGAGAAATCCTAAAAAAAAATCATCTTCAAACCAAAATGGTGAATCTGGTTGTGAGACTTGTCACAGTGCCATTGGGCATAAACGGAAGAATATTTCCTACATGCTGATTGGGCTGCCATGTCATCAACTATTCATTTTTCTGCAATTTTTTATTTTAAATTTGCCTGTTATGAATGACGGCCAACAAAATATAAATTCTTCATTCGAACTTGGTTTTCAATGAAATGAGTTGCGTTGGATTCCTAGTGATGGGTCGATCGTTGTCTTTCAGTTTCCAATCAATTCTAAGCACTTTCATTTCTGAGCTAAATACTGAGCCTTTGATCACAACATGAGAAAAAATATCACCAAAATCAATTCATGGCACCTAGGAATAACCTTTTTGCTACCAACTGAGCTTTTTATTTCTCCACCTTGCCTTCTACATTCATCTTCTTCTTAAAGACCCATTTGCTCCTGATGGGCTTCCTTCCAGCCGACAACTCCACCAGATCCCATGCCTCATTTTTGTTCAAGGATGCCATTTCTTCAACCATGGCCTCTTTCCAGAGTTTTCCATCCTCTGAATCCACTACCTACCTGACAGTCCTGGGATCATCATCAGTGATAGTTAAAGAAAAATTTGAACAGAAATCAGATGGACTATACCTTTATGGTTGCCTTCTTTCCCAAACTAATCTTCTCACAAATGGAGTTTATGCCTCTTCCTCTTTTGAATCTTGTTTTGTTGTAGAGTTTGATTCATCCTCCTTTAGCTCAAAATCTATCGTATTAGGTTCCTTTGGTAGGAATTCATGTTTAAAGTCATCTTTCACCTCTCTAAACACCACATCTCAAGTGTACACAACCTTCCTTGTTTCTGGGTTCCAAATATTGTAGCCTTTTAAACCATCCTTATACCCAACAAAGATGCACCTTTTAGATTTATTATCCAACTTTATCCTTTTATCCTTTGGAACATGTACATATGCATCACATCCAAATACCCTCAGATGTGAAAGAGAGGGTTTCTTACCAATCCATACCTCATGTGGAGTCTTATACTCCAAAACTGATGAAGGTGATCTGTTAACCAGATAACATGCAGTCTCCACTACCTCTGCCCATAATTCTTGTCCTAACCCGATACCACTAAGCATGCTTCTTACCTTTTCCATCAACATTATGTTCATTCTTTATGCAAATCCATTTTTATGAGGTGTGTATGGAGTAGTCTTCTGCCATGCTATACCACACTTCTTACGTAACTCTTCAAATTCCTTCTTGCAAAACTCTCCACCATTATCTATCCTCAAAACTTTTATCTTCTTCTATGTCTGGTTTTCCACTAGAGCCTTAAATTATTTAAATCTATCAAAGACTTCAGATTTCTTCCTCAAGATATATATCAATGTATTCCTTGAGCAGTCATATATGAATGAAACATAGTACACAGACTTTCCCAGCAATGGAACCGACACAGGTCCAAACACATCATTGTGCACAAGCTCTAATATCTTGTTCGCCCTTTTAGCACCAGAAGGAAAACTCACCCAATTTTTCTTCCCATATACAAAATGTTCACAAAAATTGAAATCCAAAGAGAAATTAGACATACCATCTACCATACCATTATCATGCAATATCCGAAGTCCCTTCTCTCCATTATGTCGAAGCCTTTGATGCCATAACATGGTATTTTTTCCAGATACATCTATGCTTTCCGCTCCACTTTCAGAAACCACATAACTATTGCACCCATCAATAACAGTGCTACCATGAATCTTGTATAGAGTTCCAATCCAAAATCCCTGCATTAAAACCAGTGCTCCCCGAACCATCTTGCAGGTATCTTTCTCGAACACTGATTTTACACCTGCATCATTCATCTTGCTTACAAAAATCAGATTTCTGGCCAATGCGGGAATATGTTGAACACCAAGAAGTGTTCTAATCCTTCCACCTTGCAGTCTCAGCCTGAATTTTCCATATCCTACGATTTTGGCCTTCCTATCATCCCCTAATAAGACATCACCACCATCATACTTCTCATACTCGCAGAACCACTCCCTATGGGGAGTGAAGTGAAAGGATGCACCTGAGTCAATCAAACATGCCTCATGATATACATGTGTAATTGATGAAGAAGCCAAATAAACATCCCCACCTTCATCTGAGGTGCTTTTTGCCTCTGTAGAAGGAGCATCATCATATCCCTTTCCTTTCTCAGGAGCTTTATATCTGCAGTCCTTTTTGAAGTGCCTTTCCTTTCTGCATTTCTAGCACACCTTTATAGGATTTCTTGGAGATTTAGATCTCCCTCTAGATTTATAGATCCCACTCAAGATCTTTTTTTTTTTTTTTGTTCTGGGACCTTCATCATGCAGATAAGGCATCTCCATTCTTTCCCTCCATATTTCTCCATCTCATTTCCTCCGACAGTAAGGATGAGACAATTTCATCAAAATACAAGGTAGTTGTATTTCTACCTATTGAAATTACCATACTGTCCCACGAATCTGGTAGAGAACACAAAAAATTGATGCACTTATCTTCATCTAAGATTTTAATATCAACAAATAGAAACTGACTTACCACAGTATTGAAGGCATTCAGAGGCTCTGTCACCAAGTCTCCATCCTTAAGCCTCAGGTTATAAAACTTTTTCCACGGGAAAAATTTATTCACCAGAGACTTAGATTGGTACAAAGTCCCTAACTTGACCCACAAATTCTTCATCATAGCTTCCCCAGATACATTCAACAATACTAAATCTGAGATACACAACCATATTGTGATTTTTGCCTTCCGATCCAACTTCACCCAATCTTCATCTGACATTGTTGTTGGTTTAGTACCCAGATCTACCACGATCCATTGATCTTTATCCACCAGCAAATCCTCCATCTTGATCTTCCACATCTCAAAACCACAACCATTTAATTTCTCGATCTCTATCTTTCCACTTTTCGCCATCTTATTTCACTGCAAGAATTGATCCCACAGATCTCCCACTGAACAGGGTCTACCATAGGCCCAAGAAAAAAACCCCTCAGCAACAAAGGCATCCCCCTGAAGCCAAAACAACTCTAATACCAAATGTAGGTTTTAACCCTGTACATAAATTATCTGCAAAAGAATTTTTATAAACATAAAATAAACAATAGCGAGAGAATAAAACATAAAACAAATATACACAGATATTTTTCCCCTGGATCCCAAATCGAGACTACCAGCTTGATTTTTCATTATATTCCTTTTAGTATTACAACACATATATATGCATGCCGAATCATTCAAAAACCCCAATCCATTAACCCTAGATTAGAACATAAATTTAGTTCCCTTGAACATATCTACAAAATACCAGGGGCAGAAAAGCATCATGCCCCGAAACCATGTGCAAACACATGCACAAAACCATAGGTGGGTCCACCCACCTGAAATAGGGTCCAATTTCGTTTTTGGGGGCGCTGCCTTGGACCCTGTGTAGGGGGATACCTGCCCCCTACAATCCCCTGGATAGGGGGGCTTTCATCCCCCCTACTATGCCCTTCACAATGAATAGGGAGGGACTATCCCCCTGCCCTGTGACCCCCCCACACGTGCGACTATTCATGGAAAGAATATAACATACACCCAACATGACAATTTTTGGGTTGAGTTACTAGTCCTGAAGCCTTGGATGGAGCAAACACTCTGGAGCCCTGGAGCAGCTTGGATAGAGACTAATCCATGACGGTTAGTGATGTCCGACTACGAGGTGGAATCACTGGTTTGGGGTTGAGACGGTTTGGTATTTGGAGCCCTGGTTTGGTGTTGATTGATGTGTTTGATAACATCCCACATTCATGCTTGGAATATGGCACAGGGGGGTGACTGGCTAAAGTGAGATTTGGCTTATCCATGTCTATGGTCAGTTGGAACGTGGAAGTCCCATTCCAGGTTGGTTTTTACATTCATTATTGAAAGGTTCAATGCCTTGGTATCTGATGTGTATATGCAATGGTTTATATATGGATTCTATTACCGATGTATCCATTGTGTTTATGTTGGTATTATGCTAGTTATGATCATGCATTGTGACAGTGATGAGGTATTGCTCTCTCCATGTTTTTACTTGTAAATGAATACTTAATGCATCTATCATAAAATTGATTGTATGATAGCTTATGATGTAGGGGAGAAATGCTTCTAAGTTTTTCTCAGATAAGAAATAGACCCCTTTGTTTAAATCTGTTGTTTATACCTGTAGATGCTATGTTTGTGACATGTTTGATGAAATACATGTCATGGATAGGTGGGGTTGGATGAGTTCTGGTTGATGTGATTTCTTCCATATGTTTCTTTTAATGTTATTTACCCTCTCCTGAAGTTATATGAAGTTTGGGGCAGTGACCTGGGCTCATGGGCTGAAAATGTGGCACATATCTTGGAGCTACAGGTGGAAAATTCATTTTTTGGGCCTTAGCGGCTACCTTGACAAGGCTAGCACGCGTCTATAGGGTGCATAGCCACTCCATTTCCCTTACAAACCCACATATAAGCCTCAAAGGGGCTAGAAATCAGTCCCCCCTCAGGGAATAGGGCCTTGGAAGGTTGGGTTACCTACCAGGGATGTCAATGATGCAATATAAGGTGTGTTTTTGGTGTTTCCGTTGGCTCCACTTCCTTAAGGTCATCTAGGAGTTTGAATCTCATATTAGTAGCCTCTCATCACATGTTTACCTCGGTTGGCCGGTTACTTGGGTAGATGTAATATTCCCAATTAGCCCAAGCTAATGGGAATATACAATTTTGTTTTCATTTTTTTGTTGCATGAATAAAATTGTAAAGGAGGATCAATAAAACTCCTAAACAGCAAAATAAATCAATGCCCCATGTGAACAAGGCTAAATCTGGGCTGCCTTAATAAAATACCCCTATGTGTGAAAGAAATGAAGACATTTGACTGGGTCAACAGGACCAAATCAACAGCGATTTCTAGATGCAATGTACCTACTATATGCATAGCGCAATTTTAGTTGGAGGCTACATGTGTGAATGCAGCTAAATCATTGCAATGGTTTAGGGTTGGCAAGGATTCCATCTTATTTAAGGAAGAGGAGAAAAGCATGAGAAGGTTGTTGAATACCATATGATTTCTAAAGAATTTGTCTGTTTATACATTTCTCATTCTCTTGTTTAGATAAGAATAGTGCTACTTAGCACTTGGGTGTTCCTGATCGGGAATCCCACCTCTTCCATTGAGTAGCTCAAGGAGGAGTCTTGCATTTCTTGACCACTATCAGGCTTGAGGCCAAGCTCTTATTCCAACTACAACTCAGATCCGATTGAGGGTTTGGTTGTCTTTGTAAGTTGTAGTAAGTGAAGGCTATATCTATTCAAATCTAGGCCATTATAGTGCCTTCTTTCAGTGGGAAAGCCTTCTATCCACCTAGTAGGAGAGTATTGGATGAGGAGAGCTCATTTTAAGATCTTGGCTTGAGGCCACATCATGTTCTAGAGCCAACAGCACAGTCCATCTTCCATATCTGCGTTATTTGTGAGGAGTAAGTTGCAGGGTCTTTTGGCACTTCAACGAGGAGAGATCTCTAGTGTTGGGGTTCTGCCCTTCACTGTGGTGATCCATGGATTATAGATCTAATCCATGTTCCATTCAGATCTGATCTGAATATTGATGTATTTGCTTCAGAAATCTTGAATCATTATGCAGATCAGCTGCATTAAATCTCAGATCTAATCCATGTATTTCATTTTCTGCTGAAAACCCCAAGGGGCTTTTGAAGAGGAGACTCTATAGTGTACAGATCTGAAATAGATCTATATTTTTGTACACAGATCTACTCTAGATCTAAAGTGTAATATACATCTCTTTTCAGCTAATAAAATAACGTTGTCAATCTTGTACAGTCACATCATATGTTTGCAACCTCTTATTTTGAACATTTCTTCATGTAATGTCTTCTTCTTTCTGTTCTATAATGAAAGGGCTTATGTATAACTCTGATTTGCTGATATAAATGGTAAGTTTGAGCCTCCATTTTGGCCTCCTTCTGCTAATTTTCTGAACTGCATTATTTTCTGAGAATTATAGTCATTTAGGACTACAATCCCTTCTTAGGCCTTTTTCAGTTGTAATAGGTGTGGGAGACCTGTTTAACCCACCTAGGAAGATTTTTTTCTGATATCCTCTTGGATTAAGGACTTATATTATCATATCTAAGGGATCCAAGGGCTGGTTTGCAAGCCTGTGGCACACATTCCTGAAGAATGCATTTTTCAGGTATGTCTTGCTAATAGTCCCTATTTGGGAATATTACAGTGGTATCGAAGCATCTTTCTTGGCACAGCCTATGCTTTCATTGAAGATCCAAAGCTAATATGACTTCAGAAGAATATTACCCTCTTACTGATAGAGAAAAGAGGTATCTGAATAGAATACAGAAGAAATTTGATTACACCAATGATGATCAAGACAAGGGTAAAGCCCCTGAAACTGGAAGTGATAAAGAAGGAGAGGAGTTTGCAAGAACTCTTTTGATAGCCATGCAAGATCTTGCTAGAGAGATCAAAGATATGAGACTGGATAGAACTAAAGAATCTCCTAAGAGACTTCATCTTGGAGAAAACTCTGGCATATCTCACCACTGGTATGATCAACCAGTGAATCAGCCACAAGTTTCCCAACGCTCCACTATTCCTATATTTTTGGCTGTGGGAAATGAAGGGCCACAAGAACAAGAATCCCTTGAAGACAACTTTGAAGAATATGAGTCTCAGAATTAGAGATTCAAAGATCAGCTGAGTTTTCAAGAGTTTTGTCATCTAAAAGACAAAAGAAGACCAAGGTATCAGCATAGAGATGGTGGATTCACTCAGAATCATGATCGACATCACTCTATGGGCAGATTCTTCCTACCCAATTTTGATGGGTCACCCAAAATTTCTGCCAAAGCATGGGTATAAAAGCTTTACATCTACTTCCAGTTGAACAAGGTCCCTAAAATGGAAGCTATCAATATTGCAACGCTGCACTTTGAAGGTGAAGCACATGACTGGTGGTTCCATGGCTTGTCTACATTGGGTCATGCCAATGTGACTTCTTACTCTGAGTTCACTAGAAGAGTGGTGGAGAGATTTGACAGAAGATATCCAGAGGCACCTTTCATGAGCCTTGCAAAGTTGAAGCGATCAGGTAACACATAGTCTTACATTTCTGAATTCTTGAGATTATCTATTATGGTTCATGATTCTTCTGCAGCGAGGAGGGTGTATATGTTCATCGATGTTCTGGATGAACCTATTCATGGGTTGGTAAAATATACCAAGCCCACTACCTTGCATGATTCCATTGAGAGGGCTAGAGACCTTCAATATGCCTTGCCAAAAGCAAAGGAAAACTTTCAGAACAAGCCCTCTTACCTTTCTAAATGGAAGGAAGAGAAAGATGCTCCTTCCAAGGAGAGCTCATTCAAGAAGCCTCTTGATATTGAAGTCCAGAGGGATTTAAGGAAGAAGAGGCTATGCTTCACTTTCCAAGAATCATGGGCACCTAGACATAGATGTGCTACTGGAAAATCACATTACATAGAGGTCTTCTTAGATTTTGAGGAGGAAGAAGAAGATGATGAACCAAGAAGAGGTCACAGTGCTGACAATGTTGAGGGAGATCCAACACCATCAGGAGATGGGAGTGGAGCTTTTTCTCCTATTGGAGGAACTCTTGCATCTTTGAGGGGAGTACCTAAGTACTTGACCTTAAGAGTTCATGGTTCAATCATGAATCAGAGGGTATCTGTTCTTATTGATAATGGGGCCACCCACAACTTTATTGATGCTCATCTTGTGCAAAGGAGGGCCATACCCATTGATACCTTTGAGGGATTCTCTATTTTGGTCCCAAGAGATAGAACAATGCAATGCATGCATTATGTCCCATCACTTTCAGTCACCATGGGATCCTACACTTTGGTGGATCACTTCTTTGTAGTTGACATACCAGACACCAATGTTATTTTGGGTGTTCAATGGTTGATTACATTGGGGAAAGTCACCAATGACTGGGAGGATTTTCAAATGGAATGGGTGGACAAGAAGAGTGGTGCACCTTAAATGATCAGAGGCATGCATTCTTACCCCTCACATAACACTTCCACACAGAATACAAAGATGGATTTGCGCAGTGGAAGCAAGGACCTTATAGTCCCATCTATTATGCTCATGAAAATTCTGCATGGGACACTCTTATCTAGTGGCAAACCACCTGGGAGGCCACCTGATTCATCTTTTGTGGTGAAGACCTCATAACTTTGATCCAGGTGGATATCGGTGGCCACCCACCTATTCCATTTGGACCAGCACCATCAATTCTTGCAGCTTTTCACATTCAGCAAAACTTACTATTTTTAGCAGGTTTTCGGGTCCTCCACTCTCGGAGCCGTTTTGGGGGCTTAATGATCCAGGTGGATATTGGTGGCCACCCACCTATTCCATTTGAACCCCCATCTTCGGTTCTTTCAATTTTCAAGTTGCAACAAAACTTACTATTTTTAGCAGTTTTTCGGGTCCTGAACTTCCGGAGCCATTTTGAGGCCCTAAACGACGTTTTTTGGGTATGAAAGCGCTAGCGAATTTGTTGATCAAATTCGTCTCGACAGCTGTAGTCCTCGGATAGAGCTTTCTAATGATGTATCATGTGCGTCAAACGGAGATAGTATGCCAAAGTTATGCCCTCGGGAAGTTGAACCACCAATTTACCCAAACGGGCGCCCACAATTTTGACACCTCATCTCCTACGGTTAGGTTTTTGGACGTTTCAAATTCTACATTGTTTC
The DNA here is from genome assembly GCA_034641835.2 of Pinus albicaulis. Classification (NCBI taxonomy): domain Eukaryota; kingdom Viridiplantae; phylum Streptophyta; class Pinopsida; order Pinales; family Pinaceae; genus Pinus; species Pinus albicaulis. The sequence continues at coordinate 1,220,875,953 of CM076574.1, forward strand.
TCAACAATAAATAGGCCCTCGAGCCTCATTGTAACACAGTTCAGAGGCCGATAGCCGCCACATCTCTTCTCAGAGATAGCTACCAGCGCCCTAGCTAGTTTTATTTCCATTTTGTCTGTAAGCAAATTTCAGTTCTTTGATATTAATGAAATGAAGTGTTATTTCCGCCGCATCTCTGTATTTATGGTTATATGTTTATTCTATTGCATTCCTGCATAAATCCGGATCAGTGGTATCAGAGCGGGTCTGCTCTTTCTTTGTTTTTCTTTGCATGTCCCCAACGCGGTCAGGGTATAAGGAGTTAGGGCTCGATCTGGTTGAACCCTTGCAAGATCAGCCTCGTAAACCCCGACGACCTCCCATGGCGAAAGAAAAGAAAGACGAGGGAGCAGGAGATCCTATCAAAATACTGCTCGAGGAGGCCCTCGAGAAACAAAGGAACGCGATGATGGATAACTTTGCTCAAATCCTTCAACGACTGCCCACATATGGCGCATCTGCATCCAACAACCACTCTGGAGGCGCCACTCCCTTCAAGGTACATGTAAACTTTGACATTCCTATATTTGAAGGAAAAATAGATGCAGACGCTGTAGACAGATGGTTAAATTTGTTGGAAGGGTATTTCTCGGTCCATGACTTCTCTGACCGAGAAAAGATTATTTTTGCACTCCTCAAAGCTGCCCCCCATGTCAAAGACTGCTGGGAAACCTACCGTGAGCAAGAGGGTTAAGGGGAACCCTCTCTGTTCTCGGCCACACCCACTTGGAATTCGTTCCGAGACGGCATCAAGGAACAATATTACCCTGTGGGGAGCTATGAGGACAAATACATCCAATGGACCACGCTGCGGCAACAAAAGGATCAAGATGTGCACGAACTGACGAATCTGTTCCATACCCTACGCACAAAGTTGGGTATTAAAGATTCAGAGAGACATTTGGTGCTCAAGTACCGCGGCTGTCTGCACAAACACATTCAGGAGGAAATGGAGTTCCTCGACATCACATCGCTTGGCACGGCATATCGCTATGCCGCCAAGATCGAGCAGAAATTCAAGCAGAAGAAGCGAGACTTTGGATCTGCGAATCCGAAAGGTGCCCCCGAATCGAAGAACAAGGGGCAAGGACAAAGCAATGCGACTCATAACAACACCACAAATCCAAATAAAGACACAGGGAAATGGTGTGAATTTCATAACAGCCCCACTCACAGCACAAACGAGTGTCAGGCCAAACAGTCTTTGGTGGCCGAACTAAAGGCACTCGAATCAGATGCATTTTCTGATCCTGAATTAGAACCAGAGAAATGCAATGAAAAAGGGAAGAATATCATTGATGTGGATCCCATTTCCATTGTTGCTACCACCAAAATCTAGAGGGAGGGTCCAGAGGATCCAGAGGAGGGGAAGCGCCTCTTCCAGTCGTAGATGTGGGTGAAGGGTTCTTCGCCGTAGTTCATTTCCTTGTCGATAGCGAAGCCAAAAGAACCTCATTTCACAGACGTCGTGAAGTGGGAGGCTCTACCTACCAACCATAGCACACCCGCAGCCATATACCATCGGGGTGGCTCCACCCAGGAGAGATCTCCGCATCTCACGGGGCCATAAGCGACTTCCATAGCGCATCAAGCCATTCACTTGATGAAGTATTGTGTGATGTTGCTCCTCTTGATGTAGCTGATGTATTATTGGGCCAACCATACATGTGGAGGAAACATGTTGTGTATGAGTCTAGGCCTCGTGTTGTTATTATTACTTTGGGAAATAACTTATACAGGATACCGGAGGTAGTACCGCCTCTTGTCATCTCGTTGACTACTGCAAAACAATGCAGTAAGATTGTTTCCCAAATCAGGAAATTCATTTTCCTTACAACTCACTCACAAGGAAAGAAGAATATTGTGGCCACAACCTCGAAATAGGGCTCCCTTGCACAGCTGCAACAGATGGACAAAGTCATGGAGGAATATAAGGAAATTTTCTCCTCACTTAGAGAGGTTCCTCTACACTATGAGGACAAGCACTCCATTGATCTGACTCCCAACACACCACCGCCTGATGTTGCCATACATCCTGTAACTACAAATACAGAATCCAAACATGTACTGTCTGAGGCTGATAAAGAAACCAAATTTACTAAACACATCCAGCATGTCCACCCGCAGGCCCACGACATCTTTAACACATCTAATACTCAGTTCAATAGAATTTGCCTCATCTCATAGAGGATCTCAATGCAATGGGGACCATTGCTTCCTAAGGAGGGAGGAGGATCCAGTGGATATCGCGTGGCCACCCACCTATTCCATTTGGACCAAGACCATCAATTCTTGCAAACTTTTCACATTCAAATAAAACTTACTATTTTTAGCAGTTTTCGGGTCCTCCACTCTGAGAGCCGTTTTGCTTAATGATCCGTGGATATTGGTGGCCACCCACCTATTCCATTTGAACCCCATCTTCGCTTCTTCACTCTGGGTTGCAACAAAACTTACTATTTTTAGCAGTTTTTCGGGTCCTAAACTTCCGGAGCCGTTTTGAGGCCCTAAACGACGTTTTTTGGGAAAACGGAGAGCAAGATGGGTCCATGGACCGATGTTGCTCATTCTAAATTTTTAGTCCTCGGATAGATCTTTCTAACGAGGTATGGTACGCGTCAAACGGAGATCGTATGCCAAAGTTATGCCCCTAGGAAGTTGAAACACCAATTTACCCAAACGGGGCCCATAGTTTTGGCGCTTCATCTCCTAGGGTTAGGGTTTTGGCTGTTTAGGATTTCCCATTGTTTCTAAATGATAAATAGGCCCTCGAGCCTCATTGTAACTCAGTTCAGAGGCCTGTAGCCGCCACATCTCTTCTCAGAGATAGCTACCAGCGCCCTAGCTAGTTTTATTTCCATTCTGTCTGTAAGCAAATTTCAGTTCTTTGATATTAATGAAATGAAGTGTTATTTCCGCTGCATCTCTATATTTATGGTTATGTGTTTATTCTGTTGCGTTCCTGCATAAATCCGGATCAAACTTGCTGCTCCAAAATTAGATCTAGGAGGGATTGCAGCATCGGAAGACACAGATACAGTGGTGGGATGCTTGGGTAAGCTCAAAGAGGAGGGGAATCTTCTTCCCTTATCATCATCACCCACTCTCATTTCTGGATCTGCGCTATAGGAGGAGAAGAATGGGGGGATCAGCCTTTCAACATAAAACTTTGGCATAGGAGATTTCAAGGAGAAGATTAGCAACATGACAGACATTTATTTTGACATACCATCAACACTATCATTGTTGAGCAGTGTAGGTCTGTATTGGAAATGCCAACTTCTAGTGGATTATTCCAAAGATCTTCACACAAGTATGATACTTGATGACAAGTTGCATGAAGAGGGATACTTAGTCCAAGGAGGAGTCATCTATCATCATGGTAGAATCTTTTTGTCTAGAGCTTCTAAGCTCAATAAAAATATCCTACAAGGGGCATACAAGGAGTTCTGTTTCAGACATATGCATTCCATGAAGATCTACAACATCATCATGAGGAGATTTGATTGGGAAGGCTTGAGAGAGGAACTACATCAGCATTTTCAAAGATGCATGAGCTATGTGGAGTTGGGGTAGCCAAGAGACTCTATGCAAGAGTCATTTTAGCCATCTCTTCATTATTTTGAGAGAGGAGAAAGATCCATGCACAACTCCATGTGTAGGAGAGACCTCGTTGGTAGAAGATCTAATCATGTAAAGAAAATTTTATTTTCTGATTGTACATGTTATTTTACCATTTTTATGCAAGCCATGACTCCTAAAAGGAGAGATATATCATGTAAATCTCATGGCAATTGTTGGGCCACTAAAAATTCTAAACTTGGCCACTCCCTTGATGTGCAAAGGGAGATTTTATTTCATGATGAGTGCTTCCCAAAGGCACCAAAAATATCTCAAATTTTCAGCCAAAGTGAGATGACATGTGCAGCAAGTAAGTGGTGGGGAAACCACTTACCACACCTTGATCTGATGTAGGCAGGAGATGCACTGCGTTGGTACCATATGTGGGACTATGACCCACCTCCTCATGCTCCAATTTGTGTTTGTGTATATGTAGTTTTACTTCCATACATTGATGATATAATTGTACCATTTTTGGGATTGTATGGAGGGAGGATGGGGAGTGTTAGGGCCTAAATCTACCTCAGGCTGAGAAAGGTACAATCTAGGGTAACATCAAACCATGCTTAACCTTGTAGCTAGCCCTACCAGATCGAGAGAGGACTCTCTCCTTGTCAATCTCAGCAAAAAATGATCAGTGAGGTTTGAGATGACTTGAATGAAGACTGATTTTAGGCTAGGTATATATGAAAAATATTCTTGATTGAATTTAAGCATGTTTTGTTGGCTCGAATGGAAAATCAGATTTTGGGTCTAGGGAATGAGGCTCAGTTTTGCAGAGATCTCAATGGGGCAAGGTAGGCAATTGATTTGACACTTCAATTGAAATAAATGGAGCGCTTTAGATAGGTGAGGAGTTGAGGAGGGCAAGAAACCTTCAGGGATCCTCACCAAACAGCTGAAAACATAGAAATTTAAACAAACCCTAGGTAGAGCACTGCAAATTTTAATGAATTCTACCTTTATCCTTGTTTTTTTAAGTTGAGAAGAAATAAGAGAGATAATGGTATACATAAAACACCAGTAGACTTACATTTACAGAGAGAAACACATTATCAAAACAAATTTCCACATGAATCCCATAGAGTGCTACAAACCCTAGTCCATTCCTTTGCCAAAAATGCAGAGATGAATGTACAATGATGCTCAAAGCATTCCCAAGAGTCCAACCATGCTAATGACTGAGAAAACATAAGATATAGGCAAACAAAAACTCATCCTAGCCTCTAGGGGTCAAGCTCATGAGTTTAGGAGCTGTTCCAACAAAATCTAAACTGAGAACTAAAATGTAGGCAATGGAACAACTTGCCTCTAAAAACTAGGAAACTGATTCATTCAGTTGCAAATTACCCTTTGATGGATGAATCTACCTATATGAGTGAAGATTTAGAAAAATTACATCAAAATCCATCATGTTACATTTAATTACATCATGAATTTGACAACTAGGAGGAAAAAAGTCAAACTGTGAAAAAACTAGACAAAAAACAGAGTTTTTGAGTCAAAAATGAGCAAAAACCTCCAATGTGCCGCGCCTGATTTCTCTATGCGTCGCACTTGTTTGCAGCTAATTTTGGAGGCCTTCCTGGTGTCCAAATTTTCTCCAAGTAGGCTTGTTGGAAAATTATGCCTGTCTACTTTCCAACACAAGTGGAATTTTTGAATTTGGCCTCCATTTTCCCCTCCAAAACTAAGTTCTCCCAAGACTGCTTCCTGTGTGTCAAAAAAGGGGCAGAAAGGTCATTTTTGGGGTGTTTTTGACCTTTTTGGGGGCTCAAAACCTATCAAAATTTCTTGGCCATTGGTAGGCATGCATATTTTTCCATGAAAAATCCAAAAATTTTGAGTTTGCATCAAAAGGAGTCTCCTATCAAAAGTGTGCGTCAGGTGGCGCGGCGCATAGAGCAGAAAAACCTGTTTTTTAAGCCAAAAATTTCAAAATTGCAAAAAGTGTCCCAAATTTTTTGAAATTTTGGCTGAGTGTCCTCCATTAAGTGTTATGCTAGGCCAAGGAAGCCTCGGCCAAGATCTGAAGTTTATCTTGCACTTTTCACCTCCTCGATGCCTTCTTCAACTTGGCTTTCAAAATCTTGATACTTGCTTTGCACACCTTGTTTCTTGCCAAGTAGTGGTATTCCATGTTCCTCAACATATTTTTCTCATTGTTGGCCTTCTCCAGCATCCTCTCCAAAGTGCAAGTTTGTTCTCTCAACCCAAGATTCCCGGTCATGTTCAATCTCTTGCTCATACCCATGATCACTGTCTCTTTCCATTGTTTTCCTTTGGTTTTGAAAAATGTGGTTGTACATGGATGGTTTTGTGGATAAAAGTGTGAAAATATGGTGGAGGAATGAAATTGGCAGAGTATATGGAAGAGAGTGTAAAAATGTATGTGTGAATAGAGTTTAGGGATGGGAGTAAGAGTTTTATGGATTTTGTAGTTAGGATTTGGGAATGTTGAAGATTGCAACAAGAAACAGTGAAGGAGGCATCCTGAAACATCTTTCCTAATCCTAGTTGGAAAGTGATCACCTAAACTAGGTGGGGGCCACACAGGTGATTTTTTGTCGCAAAGTCTATTTTTAGACTATGTCTATTTTTAGACATATGGATCATGGTCTATGAGTTGCAGGATGCTATTTATGGATGATTGGTCGAGTTGGTAAAATAGATGGACCTCTATTTTTAGACATTGGGCGGATTCTATTTTTAGACTGCCAGGCTAAAAATAGAACAGTCAAATATTATTAACCCTTAATAATATTTAGACTATAAACATTATCTTTTCCTCTTGGAGCACTTCAGTTTGATGCTTGGATGTGGCACATGTAGCTGACAGAAGGAAATACGCTTTTCCTAAGGGTTAGTTGAGATATTGCATGATTGACTTCAGTTAGAACTCATGTGGCAGAGTTTGGTGGAGTTGATGAGATAGTTGGTGGAATTGTGTTCGGTTTAACTTAGTTGAACTAGTTGTATTTAGTCTAACTGACAAATACACTAGTGATGAGTGGTGTGAATTAATTATTAATTAATTCACTAATTATTAACTCATAAATCAACTAAAGAACACATCAGTTAACTGCAATGCATGGACAGTTCAGTGGGGACCAGTGTTAGAGGTGGGTGAAAGGGTGAGTATGGCTATCAGTTGTGACTATACTTGTGCATGAGATTTGCACACACATTGATGGAGATTGCCAATGAGGATTGTGCAGTACAAGCCAAGGAGATTCGAACTTGGATCTCATTCATTCTCATCTTGGATTGCGCAGTAGAGGCAGACAAACAGTGGAGGAGATTTGAACCTGTGACTTGTTCAAATCTGAGCTAGTTTGTGTGTAACTATTGGAGATAGTACTGAGTACTTGTGAGGAGTATTGTGCTATGTATTGTTACATGTTATCTATCATTATAATATACAGATATTTGGGGGTTTTCAGCTATTGCTTTCCCCATTACATACTGTGTTATATGTGTGCTTGATTATGTTTTAATGTGCGCATGCGACTGCTTCTATTTCCGCATATTGATGATCAATTGTAGAAGAGGTTATGTATTATGCATGAAGCTTAAATAGTGTGTAATTAGGATAATCTCGGTGAATAATTCAGCTATTATTCAAATTTCTACATGGTATCGGAGCTATAATTGATCATCGGATCTATTACAGTGATTACAATTTATTTTGGTAGACAGAGTCTGTAAGCGGGCCAGGTAGCCTCTGGATCCATCCTTTATTTGAAAGGTGATATATCCAGTAAATGCCCCTACAGTCGATCTCTGTGCTAGAAATACTTTTTTCTCACATTAGATCAGAAGCGGTTGAGTTTTGAGCTGGTGGAATTCGAATTTGCAGCAGTGTTTTCTTGGTGTTGAAGTCAAAATGTCTTATCAAGGATTGCGATTGGAGTATGCTCTTGAAGGCAGCTCGAATTATATTGCATGGAGAGATAGGATGGAGGCGGTGCTCGATGACAATGGGCTGAAGGAGTTCATAGATGTTGAAGTTCCAAAGCCTAGCGATGCAGCCTTGGTTGAGGCTTGGCAAAAGAAGACAACAAGGTGTCGAAGGATTCTGTTGGAGGGCGTGAAGGATCACATAGTATCCAGCCTGCATGGAAAAGCTTCTCCATACTTGATGTGGAAAGTGTTGACAGAATTGTTCCAAAGCAAGAGCGACCAGAGGAAGTTGGCGCTCAAGGATAAACTCAGGAAAATAAAGATGGAGAAGAATGACACTATTCCGGTATACTTGACAAAGTTTGTCCACTGCAGGGATGAGCTTGGGAGTGTAGGAGTTAGTGTGGATGAAGAAGACTTGGTGAGCTTGGCTCTCCTTGGGCTTCCGAAGAGTTGGCATTCCTATGAGGACTCTGTCAATGGTCGGGAGAAATTTCCAGGATGGGAGTGACTTTGGTCGGATCTTGTGCAAGAGGAGATAAGGCGAAGTACCAGGGATGGATCTTCATCAAAGGCATCTGATGAAGAAGATTGCGCTTTGGCTGCCAAAACAAGGAAGGGGAAGGGCAAGAAGAATGCTTCTCAATCCGGTGCGGATGGTAAAGAGCGTGACATGTCCAAAGTGAATTGTTTTAACTGTCACGGTCATGGACATTACGCCACAAATTGTCCACAGAAGAAGAAGAACAAGCAGGCTGTTGGAGCTACAGCTGGTGAGGCTCTTGCCTCGCAATTTGAGCTGGACTTCTCATTGATAGCATGCATGGTGTCTAGTGCATTGGGATCGGGGTGGTATTTTGATAGTGGCGCTTCCTTTCACATGACGGGAGATGTGAATCTTTTCAGTGACTTGGTGGAGAAAGATCTCCAGTTGCATGTTGAGTTGGGCGATAATGGACGATACAATGCGACTGGCATTGGTACCATAACCTTTCAGAGGGAGTCATGTAAACTCATTCTTTTACAAGATGTAGTGCATGTTCCAGGTTTAAAGAAGAATTTGATCTCAGTTGCAATGTTAGAGGATAAAGGGTATGAAGTTGTCTTCAGTGAAGGAAAATTTTTCCTTCGGCACAAGGCAACAGGACAAGTCAAGAAGGTTGGGATTCGAGCAAATAATCTCTACAGACTTGAAGTATATGGGATGTCTACGGAGCTTCCTACTGTTGGGAAGTGCAAGAAAGACATGCAATTGATGCTTGAGAGGGAGAAAGTTTTGCATGCAGGTAATAGTGAACCTAGGGATGTGGAGCAGCCACAAGATGAGGATCATGGAGTGGAAGAAACCACTCATGCAGAGAAATTTCGTGCCAGATGGGCAGAGGGAGTGCATGCAACTATACCACCAGGTGAGAGGTGGGGCGACATGCATGAGTAATCCCAAGAGGAGATTTCTGGGCAGGATTCATGAGATGGTGTGGATCTCATGAATTGAACCTGGCTACGAGGTGCCCATAGCGCAGCAGTAGCATGATCAGTTGGATTGATGCAGGCAGATCAAAGTGACAGTGTCGGATACTGGAGCGCGGATCAGAGTTGACATCAAGTGCAAGAGTGCATGGGTGCAAGAGTTCAACAACGCAGTGGTTCCTGATGACATGTGCAGTTGGCCAAGCAGAAGTCGAAGACTTTGATGATAGATGCTAGATGCATCAAGACTGATTGAGTTGTTTGGAGCCTATTCAGTTTCGGAGGAGTTGCAGAGCAGATGCATGGAGTTGCATGGCGCTTGTGAAGGTTGCAGGGCGAATGCATGGAGTTGCATGTCGCATGCAAAGACATTCCTTTCTTGTTGAGAGGGAGTGTTGAATATTGCAACAAGAAACAGTGAAGGAGGCATCCTGAAACATCTTTCCTGATCCTAGTTGGAAAGTGATCACCTAAACTAGGTGGGGGGCCACACAGGTGATTTTTGTCGCAAAGTCTATTTTTAGACTATGTCTATTTTTAGACATATGGATCATGGTCTATGAGCTGCAGGATGCTATTTATGGATGATTGGTCGAGTTGGTAAAAATAGATGGACCTCTATTTTTAGACATTGGGCGGTTTCTATTTTTAGACTGCCGGGCTAAAAATAAAACAGTCAAATATTATTAACCCTTAATAATATTTAGACTATAAAAATTATCTTATCCTCTTGGAGCACTTCAGTTTGATGCTTGGATGTGGCACATGCAGCTGACAGAAGGAAATACGCTTTTCCTAAGGGTTAGTTGAGCTATTGCATGTTTGACTTCAGTTAGAACTCATGTGGCAGAGTTTGGTGGAGTTGATGAGACAGTTGGTGGAGTTGTGTTCGGTTTAACTTAGTTGAACTAGTTGTATTTAGTCTAACCGAAAAATACACTAGTGATGAGTGGTGTGAATTAATTATTAATTAATTCACTAATTATTAACTCATAAATCAACTAAAGAACACATCAGTTAACTGCAATGCATGGACAGTTCAGTGGAGACCAGTGTTAGAGTTGGGTGAAAGGGTGAGTCTACTATCAGTTGTGACTATTGGCTGTGCATGAGATTTGCACACACATTGATGGAGATTGCCAATGAGGATTGCGCAGTTGAAGCTAGTGGGATTCGAACTTGGATCTCATCATTAATCAACTTGGATTGCGCAATAGAGGCAGGCAGAATTGTGGAGGAGATTTGAACCTGTGACTTGTTCAAATATGAGCTAGTTTGTGTGTAACTTTTGGAGATAGTACTGAGTACTTGTGAGGAGTATTGTGCTATGTATTGTTACATGTTATCTATCATTATAATATACAGATATTTGGGGGTTTTCAGCTATTTCTTTCCCCATTACATACTGTGTTGATATGTGTGCTTGATTATGTTTTAATGTGCGCATGCGACTGCTTCTATTTCCGCATATTGATGATCAATTGTAGAAGAGGTTATGTATTATGCATGAAGCTTAAATAGTGTGTAATCAGGATAATCTCGATGAATAATTCAACTATTATTCAAATTTCTACAGGGAAAATGGGAATTGGGGGTAGAGGTGAATGAATTTAGGGATATGGGGGATAGGGAAATGGTTTGATGAAACTAGAAAAGCAGTGAAGGAATAAAAAGGTGAGGTATTGATGGCAACAAAAAACCAATATACAAACCCTAGGCAATCATGTCTTGAGCAAGGAAGTAGGGTTTGAAATTTTTTACTAAATCATCATAAACATCTTAAGACACACTTTCATTGGCATTTGAAGATTTTTTGACTTACTCTGTACCAGATGAAAACAAGAAAATTGAGAATTTGAATGAATTTGTGGTGAAAATGGCTTACAGCTCTATGCGTCGCGCCACAAACCAAATGCGTCGTGCCTCTTACCCAATGCATTGCGCCTTTTTGCAGGAGGCTTTTGGAGACCTTCCCGGTGTCAAAATTGGGAATAGAATAGCTCGTTAGAAATATTATTGAGTCTACTTTCCAACCCAACTGTAATTTTTCAATTTGGAGTTCATTTTCGCTGTCAAAAATCAAATCTCCCAAGACTGGTCAAAATGTGCAAAATGAGGCTGCCTAAAGGCAAAGTGCTTTTGCAGTCAACTTTTGAAGGTCTTCCTCAACTCAAAATTGAGCTCATGATAGCTAATTGGAAAGATATTTGTGTCTAGTTATCATTTAACTCATCAATAAAGTCATTAGGCCAACCAAGAAAGGATAAATATTGATTTTCCCAAGGTCACTTCAGAGGTGCATCAATTCTCCTGAGGCAACTGTATCGTTGACATTTCTCTAAAACCATGAAACCTGTGTAAAAAGAGAAGGAGGTTTTTCTTCCTTGGCCTATTTTGGAAAAAAACCTCCCTCATGTTTCCAAAATTCATCTTTTATTGCTCAGAAACATCATTGGAGTAAAACCTATCCCGATGTGTAGAACAAGGGATTTGTCGAAATGAAGTGAAATAAGGAGGATAAGGGGCTTCTAAATTCTTGAGAAAATTTTTGGAAGTAGGGAGGGATGTTAGGAAGTAGGGTAAAGTGGAATTTAAAATATTGAGTGAGGGGAATGGGTCCAAAAGGGAAAAACACAGACCTAGCCTAGAAAATTGTCAAGTTGTAGCAAGAAACTAGGGTTTCTGCAAAAATGAGGAATTTGAGGGATATCAGTGATGATAAGTGTTTAATAAGGTACATTAAGGATAGGGGAAGGTGTATGAACATCAGGATACAAGTTTTGCTAATGATTTGACTATCCAAGAGAAATTACCTTCAAAACCCTAGGAGAGGGAAATGAAGCTTACCTAGGCACAATTGAAGCATGAACAAGGTGTAAAATGACCTATTGGAGCCTGGCATGATGATGAAAACCTCTTAATGATGGTACACTCATCTGAATGGTGACATGGAACGACATTTGGACAACTTTGAAAGGAGTGTTAGCAAACCCTAGACCTAATACCTAGTGACCAAATTTTGCTTGAAGACTCACTGAAATGACAAAATTTGACCTTGACACCTTAAAATCACTTTGTAAGAGCATCTTTGATCACTGGAGGAAGGCTGCAAAGACTGACACTAACATTGGCTCCAATGGGGATGGTAGCTCCTTGGAGGTGCCAAGAAAGGCAGATCTTTGGGAGAGCAGACAAGTGCCTTCATCCATTGGGCAATGGAGTCAAAAACTCAAGCTAAAATGCATGACTGAAAAATGATGACTTGACGACACAAATTGACTCTCACTCAACTAAAAACTGACTCGATACTTAAACACAACCGACAAACTGGAAAATATGCTCAATATGAAGCTTATTCAATACAACCTACTCTAGTTGTTCCATTCATCACCTGATCAAGTGAAATGAAACAACTAATGCAACCAAGTAAGTATTCCGGCTGCTGTTTGGATTCTCCGCAAGTGCTCACTTATGAAAAACAAGAGAGAAGTATTGAAAGGAAACTCCCATGAAAACTTATGAACAGATCCGTTGAATACTATGGATTCTCTATCCGCCTCCAAAAACACTGCATAAGGATCTTGAAGTTCATGCACACTGGGACTTAGCTCATCCAATGGATTAATTTTCTTCTCCTCATACCATGAATGCAAAATTTGCTCTGAGCTTTTTGACGAGCCTCCTGCTGAAAATGACAAAGATACCGGCTGCCGGATCAAGTTTGTATCAGTACACGTTTCAAGCTTACATATAGTCAATGGAGAAAGACTTTGACTGCAAACATCATCCAACACATCAACTATTGGATCATGAAAAACTTGAAAAGACTGCTGCAACCCATTTTCTATTGTTTCTGATGAGATTACATGATTTTCTACAAGCTGCTCATTTGAAGATTTACCATGCCAATTTCCCTTCAAAAACTGAAATGATTCAGAATAGAAAGGTATGGAATCATCTTGCATCATTTGATAATATGTGCCAGCTTCCAAGTCCTCATCTGCAACTTGACAATCAATGGCATTCCGGGGCTGCAAATCTGGATATGAGAAGTTTTGAACAATTTTTTCATTACCCTCAAGATGGTCCAGATCAAGACTTGTCGACAGTTGATTTCGGATTGCATGAAAGTTGTCTCTGATGAACTGAAACGAGGCAAAACAAAAAGGCAAAGATCCTTCACTTACTTCAAAATTTTCCGCACTTTCCTCGTCATTTCCATAGCTGATATGTGATGGCTGAACATTTTATTCGAGCTATTGAAAGTGAACTTCTTCCTCCCACGAACTAGCTGTTGATTTGTCTGCAATATTAGCTTCTGTTTGGAGAACATAATCGTCATCATACTGGTCAAACTAAGGCAAATCATCAGTATAAAACACATCATCAAGCATACATGTCAAATCAACAGATCTCTCTTCTCCAAGATGATCTACAAAACAATCATTATCAGATCTATGATGAATGGGATAAGAAACAAAATGTTTTGGATCGGCAACTTGTTCTTCTTCAATTAGCGAGCCATGGGCTTGAACATTATACTCATTCCTTGTGATGATCCTTTGCATCATCTCTTCCACTGCACTTACAAAAATTTCAAGCTTTACCTCTAAAGATGTCGATTCCTCCAAATCTGTGTTTTTCATCTCTTCTTCCTTCAACTTTTCCCTTCGAATCAGAAAATGAGCCTCTACATCTATTGCACTTTTCTGCATCTCTTCAAGTGTTGCAAGATTCCTTTCTCTCAGCTGAAACTCCATTTCTAAATCAAAGGCACCCGAGTAGTGCAAGAGAGCGGATCCAAGAGGAGGTATTATATTAACTGGCATCGAATAATAAACTTGGTTAAATCTAGCAGAAAACTGTTGTACTGTCTCCCCTGGCAGTATTTTCAGCTAGTTATACTCTTCTATAATCAAGAAAGGGTTCTGTATGATCACCCACCTGTTGAGGAAAACTTTGACGAACTGCTGGAAATCTGAGATGCTCACATCAGGCAAGGTTTTGAACCAACTATTGACTTTGCCTTGCAAAGAAAGAGAAAAAAGCCTAATACTGACATCCTCTTCATCAACTTCAAAAAGCTCAAGAAAATATTCAAAATTCGATACATGTCTCTCAGAAGTCATATTGTCGCGTTCACCATCAAATCTTGGTAGATATAGGTCATGATTTTTAGGGAAAGCATGGGATATAGGATGTAAAATCAGAGGCTTGTATCGATCTGTAATTTTACAAGGTATAGGGGTATGTACAGAAGGTATAGAATCAGTCGTGGTCTCTTGAGGTTCATCATTTTGAAGAAAGTCATCACAAGATACAGAAAAAAGGTCTTGATCAAGCTCAAAAGCATGCAAATATTTGGTATTCACAATCTTCAAAGGGAAAGAGTCAACTGCAGGCCGAGGGTCTTTTCTCAAATACAATATACTTTGCAAAGCCTTCTTGACATTCTCAGGAAAAGAGAAGAAATAATTTATGACAAAGAACAAAATGTTTTGGATGAAATTCCAACTTGAATACCTGATCTTTCCATATTGTCCTTTCATGTTTCTGCTAGTCAGGTTCATCCTCCAGTGGAGTCCTTGGATCTGATCTCGAAACTGATTTAGAGTCGCCAGGTGAATGATTTCAGCCTCTCGGTGTCTGAGCGTTGTCCACCATCAACAATAAGATCTGAACTTGATTACATTTTACTGAGGAAACCAGATGTTCAGTTCATAAACTAGACCAAAGATTGACTGAAGCATCATTCATCTACTTTCGCTAATGCAAAGCAAGAGCGTTTCGAAGGCTACCTGGCTAACTTCAAGCTCTGTCTATAGTTTATAAAGCAAAAAAAAAACTTTTCTTCCATAGTATGGTCGCCACTATGTTATGGCCTAAATCTACATCGGGCTGAGAAAGGTAGAATCTAGGGTAACATCAAACCACGCTTAACCTGGTAGCTAGCCCTACCAGATAGGGAGAGGGCTCTCTCCTTGTCAATCTCAGCAAAAAATGATCAGTGAGGTTTGAGATGACTTGAATGAAGACTGATTTTAGGCTAGGCATATATGAAAAATATTCTTGATTGAATTTAAGCATGTTTTGTTGGCTCGAATGGAAAAGCAGATTTTGGGTCTAGGGAATGAGGGTCAGTTTTGCAGAGATCTCAATGGGGCAAGGTAGGCAATTGATTTGACACTTCAATTGAAATAAATGGAGCAATTTAGACAGGTGAGGAGTTGAGGAGGGCAAGAAACCTTCAGGGATCCTCTCCAAACAGCTGAAAACATAGAAAATTAAACAAACCCTAGGTAGAGCACTGCAAATTTTAATGAATTCTACCTTTATCCTTGTTTGTTTAAGTTGAGATGAAATAAGAGAGATAATGGTATACATAAAACACCAGTAGACTTACATTTACAGAGAGAAACACATTATCAAAATAAATTTCCACATGAATCCCATAGAGTGCTGCAAACCCTGGTCCATTCCTTTGCCAAAAATGCAGAGATGAATGTACAATGATGCTCAAAGCATTCCCAAGAGTCCAACCATGCTAATGACTGAGAAAACATAAGATATAGGCAAACAAAAACTCATCCTAGCCTCTAGGGGTCGAGCTCATGATTTTAGGAGCTGTTCCAACAAAATCTAAACTGAGAACTAAAAAGTAGGCAATGGAACAGCTTGCTTCTAAAAACTAGGAAACCGATTCATTCAGTTGCAAATTACCCTTTGATGGATGAATCTACCTCTATGAGTGAAGATTTAGCAAAATTACATCAAAATCCATCATGTTACATTTAATTACATCATGATTTTGAAAAATAGGAGGAAAAAAGTCAAACTGTGAAAAAACTAGGCAAAAAACAGAGTTTTTGAGTAAAAAATGAGCAAAAACCTCCAATGCACCGCACCTGATTTCTCTATGCGTCGTGCTTGTTTGCAGCTAATTTTGGAGGCCTTCCTGGTGTCAAAATTTTCTTCAAGTGGGCTTGTTGGAAAATTCTGCCTGTCTACTTTCCAACACAAATGGAATTTTTGAATTTGGCCTCCATTTTCCCCTCCAAAACTGAGTTCTCCCGAGACTGCTTCCTGTGTGTCAAAAAAGGGGCAGAAAGGTCATTTTTGGGGTGTTTTTGACCTTTTTGGGGGCTCAAAACCTGTCAAAATTTCTTTTCCATTGGTAGGCATGAATATTTTTCCATGAAAAATCCAAAAATGTTGATTTTGCATCAAAAGGAGTCTCCTATCAAAAGCGCGCGCCAGGTGGCGCGGCGCATAGAGCAGAAAAACCTGTTTTTTAAGCCAAAAATTTCAAAATTGCAAAAAGTGTCCCAATTTTTTTCGAATTTGGGCTGAGTGTCCTCCATTAAGTGCTATGCTAGGCCAAGGAAGCCTCGGCCAAGATCTGAAGTTTATCTTGCACTTTTCGCCTCCTCGATGCCTTCTTCAACTTGGCTTTCAAAATCTTGATACTTGCTTTGCACACCTTGTTTCTCACCAAGTAGTGGTATTCCATGTTCCTCAACATATGTTTCTCATTTTTGGCCTTCTCCAGCATCCTCTCCCAAGTGCAAGTTTGTTCTCTCAACCCAAGATTCCCGGTCATGTTCAATCTCTTGCTCATACCCATGATCACTGTCTATTTCCATTGTTTTCCTTTGGTTTTGAAAAATGTGGTTGTACATGGATGGTTTTGTGGATAACAGTGTGAAAATATGGTGGAGGAATGAAATGGGTAGAATGTATGGAAGAGAGTGTAAAAATGTATGTGTGAACAGAGTTTAGGGATGGGAGTAAGAGTTTTATGGATTTTGTAGTTAGGATTTGGGAAAATGGGAATTGGGGGTAGAGGTGAATGAATTTAGGGATATGGGGGATAGGGAAATGGTTTGATGAAATTAGAAAATTAGTGAATGAATAAAAAGGTGAGGGAGTGATGGCCACAAAAAACCAATTTACAAACCCTAGGCAATCATGTCTTGAGCAAGGAAGTAGGGTTTTAAATTTTTTACTAAATCATCATAAACATCTTAAGACACACTTTCATTGGAATTTTAAGAGTTTTTGACTTACTTTGGACCGGATGAAACCAATAAAATTGAGAATTTGAATGAATTTGTGGTGAAAATGGCTTGCAGCTCTATGTGTCGCGCCACAAACCCAATGCGTCGTGCCTCTTACCCAATGCGTTGCGCCTTTTTGCAGGAGACTTTTGGAGACCTTTCCGGTGTCAAAATTGGGCGTAGAATAGCTCGTTGGAAATATTATTGAGTCTAATTTCCAACCCAATTGTAATTTTTCAATTTGGAGTTCATTTTCCCTGTCAAAAATCAAATCTCCCAAGACTGGTCAAAATGTGCAAAATGAGGCTACCTAAAGGCAGAATGCTTTTGCAGTCAACTTTTGAAGGTCTTCCTCAACTCCAAATTGAGCTCATGATAGCTAATTGGAAATATATTTGTGTCTAGTTATCATTTGACTCATCAAGAAAGTCATTAGGCCAAGCAAGCAAGGATAAATCTTGATTTTCCCAAGGTCACTTCAGAGGTGCATAAATTCTCCTTAGGCAACTGTATTGTTGAAATTTCTCTAAAACCATGACACCTGTGTAAAAAGTGAAGGATTTTTTTCTTCCTTAGCCTATTGTGGACAAAAACCTCTCTCAGGTTTCCAAAATTCATCTTTTATTGCTCAGAAACATCATTGGAGTAAAACCTATCCCGATGTGTAGAACAAGGGATTTGTCGAAATGAAGTGAAATGAAGGGGATAAGGGGATTCTTAATTATTGAGAAAATTTCGGGAAGTAGGGAGGGATGTTAGGAAGTAGGGGAAAGTGGAATATCAAATATTTAGTGAGGGGAAGGGGTCCAAAAGTGAAAAACACAGACCTAGCCTAGAAAATTGTCAAGTTGTAGCAAGAAACTAGGGTTTGTGCGAAAATGAGGAATTTGAGGGATATCAGTGATGAGAAGTGTTTAATAAGGTACATTAAGGATAGGGGAAGGTGTATGAACATAAGGATACAATTTTTTCTAATGATTTGACTATCCAAGAGAAATTACCTTCAAAACCCTAGGAGAGGGAAATGAACCTTACCTAGGCACAATTGAAGCATGAACAAGGTGTAAAATGACCTATTGGAGCCTGGAATGATGATGACAACCTATGAATGATGGTAAAATCATTTGAATGGTGACATGGACCGACATTTGGACAACTTTGAAAGGAGTGTTAGCAAACCCTAGACCTAATACCTAGTTACCAAATTTTGCTTGAAGACTCACTGAAATGACAAAATTTGACCTTGACACCTTAAAATAACTTTGTAAGAGCATCTTTGATCACTGGAGGAAGGCTGAAAAGACTGACACTAACATTGGCTCCAATGGGGATGGTAGCTCCTTGGAGGTGCCAAGAACAGCAA
The DNA here is from genome assembly GCA_034641835.2 of Pinus albicaulis. NCBI lineage: Eukaryota > Viridiplantae > Streptophyta > Pinopsida > Pinales > Pinaceae > Pinus > Pinus albicaulis. Next base: position 1,220,894,406 of record CM076574.1, read on the forward strand.
ATCTTTGGGAGAGCAGACAAGTGCCTTCATCCATTGGGCAATGGAGTAAAAAACTCAAGCTAAAATGCATGACTGAAAACTGATGACTTGACGACACAAATTGACTCTCACTCAACTAAAAACTGACTCGATACTTAAACACAACTGACAAACTGGAAAATATGCTCAATATGAAGCTTATTCAATACAACCTACTCTAGTTGTTCCATTCATCACCTGATCAAGTGAAATGAAACAACCAATGCAACCAAGTAAGTATTCCAACTACTGTTTGGATTCTCCGCAAGTGCTCACTTATGAAAAACAAGAGAGAACTACTAAAAGGAAACTCCCATGAAAACTTGTGAACAGATCCGTTGAATACTATGGATTCTCTATCCGCCTCCAAAAACACTGCATAAGGATCTTGAAGTTCATGCACACTGGGACTTAGCTCATCCAATGGATTACTTTTCTTCTCCTCATACCATGAATGCAAAATTTACTCTGAGCTTTGTGACGAGGCTCCTGCTGAAAATGACAAAGGGACCGGCTGTTGGATCAAGTTTGTATCAGTACACATTTCAAGCTTACATATAGTCAATGGAGAAAGACTTTGACTACAAACATCATCCAACACATCAGCTATTGGATCGTGAAAAACTTGGAAAGACTGCTACAACCCATTTTCTATTGTTTCTGATGAGATTACATGATTTTCTACAAGCTACTCATTTGAAGATTTACTATGCCAATTTCCCTTCAAAAACTGAAATGATTCAAAACAGAAAGGTACGGAATCATCTTGCATCATTTGATCATATGTGCCAGCTTCCAAGTCCTCATCTGCAACTTGAAAATCAATGGCATTTGGGGGTTGAAAATCTGGATATGAGAAGTTTTGAACAAGGTTTTCGTTACCCTCAAGATGGTCCAGATCAAGACTTGTCGACAGTTGATTTCGGATTGCATGAAAGTTGTCTCTGATGAACTGAAACGTGGCAAAACAAAAAGGCAAAGATCCTTCACTTACTTCAAAATTTGTTGCACTTTCCTCGTCATTTCCATAGCTGAAATGTGATGGCTAAACATTGTATTCGAGCTACTGAAAGTGAACTTCTTCCTCCCAAAAACTAGCTGTTGATTTGTCTGCAAGATTAGCTTCTGTTTGGAGAACATAATCGTCATCATACTGGTCAAACTGAGGCAAATCATTAGTATAAAACACATCATCAAGCATAGATGTCAAATCAACAGATCTCTCTTCTCCAAGATGATCTAAAAAATAATCATTATCAGATCTATGATGAATGGGATAAGAAACAAAATGTTTTGGATCAGCAACTTGTTCTTCTTCAATCAACGAGCCATGGGCTTGAACATTATACTCATTCCTTGTGATGATCCTTTGCATCATCTCTTCCACTTCACTTACCAAAATGTCAAGCTTTACCTCTAGAGATGTCGATTCCTCTGGATCTGTGTTTTTCACCTCTTCTTCCTTCAACTTTTCCCTTCGAATTAGCAAATGAGCCTCTACATCTACTGCACTATTCTGTATCTATTCAAGTGTTGCAAGATTCCTTTCTCTCAGCTGAAACTCCATTTCCGAATCAAAGGAACCCGAGTAGTGCAAGAGAGCAGATCCAAGAGGAGGTCTTATATTAACTGGCATCGAATAATAAACTTGGTTAAATCTAGCAGAAAATTTTTGTACTGTCTCCCCTGGTAGTCTTTTCAGCTGGTTATACTCTTCTATAATCAAGAAAGGGTTCTGTATGATCACCCACCTGTCGAGGAAAACTTTGACGAACTGCTGGAAATCTAAGATGCTCGCATCAGGCAGGGTTTTGAACCAACTCTTGACTTTTCCTTGCAAAGAAAGAGCAAAAAGCCTAATACTAACATCCTCTTCATCAACTTCAAAAAGGTCAAGAAAAGATTCAAAATTCGATACATGTCTCTCAGCAGTGATATTTCCGCATTCACCATCAAATCTTGGTAGATATAGGTCATGATTTTTAGGGAAAGCATGGGATATAGGAGGTAAAATCAGAGGCTTGTATCGATCTGTAATTTTACAAGGTATAGGGGTATGTACAGAAGGTATAGAATCATTCATGGTCTCTTGAGGTTCATCATTTTGAAGACGGTCATCACAAGATTCAGAAAAAAGGTCTTGATCAAGCTCAAAAGCATGCAAATCTTTGGTATTCACAATCTTCAAAGGGAAAGAGTCAACTGCAGGCCGAGGGTCTTTTCTCAAATACAATATACTTTGCAAAGCCTTCTTGAAATTCTCGGGAAAAGAGAAGAAATAATTTATGATAGAGAACAAAATGTTTTGGATGAAATTCCAACCTGAATACCTGATCTTTCCATATTGTCCTTTCATGTTTCTGCTAGTCAGGTTCATCCTCCAGTGGAGTCCTTGGATCTGATCTCGAAACTGATTTAGAGTCGCCAGGTGAATGATTTCAGCCTTGCGTTTTCTGATCGTTGTCCACCGTCAACAATAAGATCTAAACTTGATTACATTTTACTGAGGAAACCATATTTTCAGTTCATAAACTAGACCAGAGATTGACTGAAGCAGCATTCATCTATTTTCGCTAATGCAAAGCAAGAGCGTTTCGAAGGCTACCTGGCTAACTTCAGGCTCCGTCTATAGTTTATAAAGCAAACAACAAACTTTTCTTCCACAGTATGTTCACCACTATGTTATGGCCTAAATCTACCTCGGGCTGAGAAATGTAGAATCTAGGGTAACATCAAACCACGCTTAACCTGGTAGCTAGCCCTACCAGATCGGGAGAGGGCTCTCTCCTTGTCAATCTCAGCAAAAAATTATCAGTGAGGTTTGAGATGACTTTAATGAAGACTGATTTTAGGCTAGGCATATATGCAAAAGATTCTTGATTGAATTTAAGCATGTTTTGTTGGCTCGAATGGAAAAGCGGATTTTGGGTCTAGGGAATGAGGCTCAGTTTTGCAGAGATCTCAATGGGGCAAGGTAGGAAATTGATTTGACACTTCAATTGAAAGAAATGGAGTTCTTTTGACAGTTGAGGAGTTAAGGAGGGCAAGAAACCTTCAGGGATCCTCTCCAAACAGCTGAAAACATAGAAAATTAAACAAACCCTAGGTAGAGCACTGCAAATTTTAATGAATTCTACCTTTATCCTTGTTTGTTTAAGTTGAGAAGAAATAAGAGAGATAATGGTATACATAAAACACCAGTAGACTTACTTTTATAGAGAGAAACACATTATCAAAACAAATTGCCACATGAATCCCATAGAGTTCTGCAAACCCTGGTCCATTCCTTTGCCAAAAATGCAGAGATGAATGTACAATGATTCTCAAAGCATTCCCAAGAGTCCAACCATGCTAATGACTGAGAAAACATAAGATATATGCAAAAAAAAACTCATCCTAGCCTCTAGGGGTCGATCTCATGAGTTTAGGAGCTGTTCCAACAAAATCTAAACTGAGAACTAAAAAGTAGGCAGTGGAACAGCTTGCCTCTAAAAACTAGGAAACTGATTCATTTAGTTGCAAATTACCCTTTGATGGATGAATCTACCTCTATGAGTTAAGATTTAGAAAAATTACATCAAAATCCATCATGTTACATTTAATTACATCATTAGTTTGACAACTAGGAGGAAAAAAGTCAAACTGTGAAAAAACTAGGCGAAAAACAGAGTTTTTGAGTCAAAAATGAGCAAAAACCTCCAATGCGCCGCGCCTGATTTCTCTATGCATCATGCCTGTTTGCAGCTGATTTTGGAGGCCTTCCTGGTGTCCAAAATTTCTCCAAGTGGGCTTGTTGGAAAGGTCTGCCTGTCTAATTTCCAACACAAGTGGAATTTTTTAATTTGGACTCCATTTGCCCCTCCAAAAATGAGTTCTCCCAAGACTACTTCCTGTGTGTCAAAAAAGGGGTAGAAAGCTCATTTTTGGGGTGTTTTTGACCTTTTTGGGGGCTCAAAACCTGTCAAAATTTCTTGGCCATTGGTAGGCATGCATATTTTTCCATGAAAAAAAACCTGTTTTTTAAGCCAAAAATTTCAAAATTGCAAAAAATGTCCCAAATTTTTTGAAATTTCGGCTGAGTGTCCTCCATTAAGTGCTATGCTAGGCCAAGGAAGCCTCAGCGAAGATCTGAAGTTTATCTTGCACTTTTCTCCTCCTCGATGCCTTCTTCAACTTGGCTTTCAAAATCTTGATACTTGCTTTGCACACCTTGTTTCTTGCCAAGTAGTGGTATGCCATGTTCCTCAACATATTTTTCTCATTTTTGGCCTTCTCCAGCATCCTCTCCCAAGTGCAATTTTGTTCTCTCAACCCAAGATTCCCGGTCATGTTCAATCTCTTGCTCATACCCATGATCACTGTCTCTTTCCATTGTTTTCCTTTGGTTTTGAAAAATGTGGTTGTACATGGATGGTTTTGTGGATAACAGTGTGAAAATATGGTGGAGGAATGAAATGGGTAGAGTGTATGGAAGAGAGTGTAAAAATGTATGTGTGAACAGATTTTAGGGATGGGAGTAAGAGTTTTAGGGATTTTTTAGTTAGGATTTGGGAAAATGGGAATTGGGGGTAGAGGTGAATGAATTTAGGGATATGGGGGATAGGTAAATGGTTTGATGAAACTAGAAAATCAGTGAAGGAAGAAAAAGGTGAGGGAGTGATGGCCACAAAAAACCAATTTACAAACCCTAGGCAATCATGTCTTGAGCAAGGAAGTAGGGTTTGAAATGTTTTACTAAATCATCATAAACATCTTAAGACACATTTTCATTGGAATTTGAAGATTTTTTTACTTAATTTGGACCGGAGGAAACCAAGAAAATTGAGAATTTGAATGAATTTGTGGTGAAAATAGCTTGTAGCTCTATGTGTCGCGCCACAAACCCAATGCGCCGCGCCTCTTACCCAATGTGTCGCGCCTTTTTGCATGAGACTTTTGGAGACCTTCTCGGTGTCCAAATTGGGCACAGAATAGCTCGTTGGAAATATTATTGAGTCTACTTTCCAACCCAACTAGAATTTTTCAATTTTGAGTTCATTTTCCCTGTCAAAAATCAAATCTTCCAAGACTGGTCAAAATGTGAAAAATGAGGCTGCCTAAAGGCAGAGTGCTGTTGCAGTCAACTTTTGAAGGTCTTCCTCAACTCCAAATTGAGCTCATGATAGCTAATTGGAAATATATTTGTGTCTAGTTATCATTGGACTCATCAAGAAAGTCACTAGGCCAACCAAGCAAGGAGAAATCGTGATTTTCCCAAGGTCACTTCAGAGGTGCATCAATTCTCCTGAGGCAACTGTATTTTTGACATTTATCTAAAACTATTACACCTGTGTAAAAATTGAAGGAGGCTTTTCTTCCTTGGCCTATTTTTGACAAAAACCGCTCTCAATTTTCCCAAATTCATCTTTTATTGCTCAGAAACATCATTGGAGTAAAACCTATCCCGATGTGTGGAACAAGGGATTTGTCGAAATGAAGTGAAATGAAGGGGATAAGGGGCTTATAAATTCTTGAGAAAATTTTGGGAAGTAGGGAGGGATGTTAGGAAGCAAGGGAAAGTGTAATTTCAAAGATTTAGTGAGGGGAAGGGGTCAAAAAGGGCAAAACACAGACCTAGCCTAGAAAGTTGTCAAGTTGTAGCAAGAAACTAGGGTTTGTGCGAAAATGAGGAATTTGAGGGATATCAGTGATGAGAAGTGTTTAATAAGGTACATTAAGGATAGGGGAAGGTGTATGAACATCAAGATACAATTTTTTCTAATTATTAGACTATCCAAGAGAAATTACCTTCAAAACCCTAGGAGAGGGAAATGAACCTTACCTAGGCACAACTGAAGCATGAAAAAGGTGTAAAATGACCTATTGGAGCCTGGCATGATGATGAAAACCTTTGAATTATGGTACACTCATCTTAATGGTGACATGGACCTAAATTTGGACAACTTTGAAAGGAGTGTTAGCAAACGCTAGACCTAATAACTAATGACCAAATTTTGCATGAAGACTCACTGAAATGACAAAATTTGACCTTGACACCTTAAATCACTTTGTAAGAGCATGTTTGATCACTGGAGGAAGGCTGCAAAGACTGACACTAACAGGGAGCATGTATGTACCTCATGGGATGGAGACTCTCCATGTACCTTATGCTACATGTTTCAGGGAGAGTATTGGTTCAACCATGTTTGTTTCATATGAGTTCTTGACTCCTTGTGGGATGGACTATGTACATCTCATAATGACTTTGGAGGAACAATTCATGGAGGGTTGGATTGGTGAAAACTTAGCTTGTGAAGAAAGCTTGATCCTTGATGGTGTCACCAATGGAGGAGGAGAAGTGTTGCAGCACTCACCCCATCATTTAATTGAGGACAAACAACATTTTGGAGGGGAGGACAGTAATATTCCCAATTAGCCCAAGCTAATGGGAATATACAATTTTGTTTTCATTTTCTTGTTGCATGAATAAAATTGTAAAGGAGGATCAATAAAACTCCTAAACAACAAATTAAATCAATGCCCCATGTGAACAAGGCTAAATCTGGGTTGTCTTAATAAAATACCCCTATGTGTGAAAGGGATGAAGACATTTGACTAGGTCATCAGGACCAAATCAACTGCGTTGTCTAGATACAATGTACCTACTATATGCACAACACAGTTTTAGTTGGAGGCCACATGTGTGAATGCAGTTAAATCATTGAGATGGTTTAGGGTTGGAAAGGATTCCATCTTATTTAAGGAAGAGGAGAACAACATGAGAGGGTTGTTGAATACCTTATGATTTCTGAATAATTTTTTTGTTTAGACATTTCTCATTCTCTTGTTGTTTAGCTGAGAATAGTGTTGCTTAGCACTTGGGTGTTCCTGATCGGGGAATCCCACCTCTTTCATTAAGTAGCTCAAGGAGGAGTCTTGCATTTATTGACCACTATTAGGCTTGAGGCCAAGCTCTTCTTCCAACTACAACTCAGATCCTGTTGAGGGTTTGGTTTTATTTGTAAGCTGCAACAAGTGGAGGCTAGATCTATTCAGATCTAAGCCATTCTAGTGCCTCCTTTCAGTGGGAAAGCCTTCTATCCCCGTGGCAGGAGAGTATTGGATGAGAAGAGCTCATTTTCAGATCTTGGCTTGAGGCCACATCATGTTCGAGAGCCAACAACGCATTCCATCTTCCAGATCTGTGTTATTTGCAAGGAGTAAGTTGCAGGGTTTTTTGGCACTTCAAGGAGGAGAGATCTCTAGTGTTGGGGTTTTTCCCTTCACTGTGGTGATTCATGGATTATAGATCTAATCCATGTTCCACTCAGATCTAATCTAAATACTGATGTATTTGCTTCAGAAATCCTGAATAATTATGCAGATCAGCTGCATTAGATCTCAGATCTACTCCATGTACTTCATTTTTTGCTAAAAACCCCAAGGGGAATTTGAAGAGGAGACTCTATAGTGTACAGATCTGAAATAGATCTATCTTTTTGTACACAGATCTACTCTAGATCTGAAGTGTAATATACAACTCTTTTCAGCTAATAAAATAACGTTTTCAAGCTTGCACAGTCACATCATATGTTTCCAGCCTCTTATTTTGAACATTTCTTCATGTAATGTCTTCTTCTTTATGTTCTATAATGAAAGGGCTTATGTATAACTCTGATTTGCTGATATATATGATAAGGTTGAGCCTCCATGTTGGCCTCCTTTTGCTAATTTTTTGAACTGCGTTATTTTCTGAGCAATATAGTCATTTATGACTCCAACCCCTTCTTAGGCCTTTTTCAGCTATACTAGGTGTGGGAGACCTGTTTAACCCACCTAGGAAGATTTGTTTCTAATATCCTCTTGGATTTAGGACTTAGATTATCATATCTAAGGGATCCAAGGGCTGGTTTGTAAGCCTGTAGCACATATTCCTGAAGAATGCGTTTTTCAGGCATGTCTTGCTAACAGTCCCTATTTGGGGATATTACAGTAGATTTGGGAACAAGGTCTTACACACTGCAAGAATCAACTCATTGATCTCTCCAGCTGCTTTGTGTTGCTCACTTGGGAGATCGATCTCTAGACTCTCTCCCGATGTATTTTCCAAATTCCCATCGAAGTCCTTCTTATAATCTTCTCGTTGGATAACCAACATCACAGATTAAAACATAATCAATGAATTAGATCATATTGAATTGATCTCCGTATTTTTCTATAAGTTTCACACCCAGTTCTATTAATATACGTTTAATTATTTTAATACCCTAAGTTTAGACTTAGGCTCTCATTAAAAATAATTAATTATTTTAATAAAACCTTATCTGGGTGGAATTTTCCAAAATGCTTTCTGGGTATTTTGGAATACGCATGTCTAGGATTACTTGTAAAATTTGAGACTTATAGCACATCTATTGCTTCCATAAATCAACAATAAGTAGGTAAAAATGGGTAATTCCGTCGGTCAACAGTCTTCCAACACCATGAGAAACCAAATTCTTCTTTAGACTTGGTAAAAACATCACATCCTTGATCCTGAGAGGGGAGACCAACTCCCTCTAAAAGGTGACTGTGTTGATTCTAGTCGTGCTATACCTTCCATCATCTCCCATTTTGATGTGCATATGGAGATTTTTATCCTCCAAGTCACTTAAAAACTATTTGTTCCCCATCATGTGGAATGAGGCACCACTATCCAGATACCACACACTTCCCATAATTGTGATTTCCATGCATGCCATGAGTGTGAAGTCAAGTTCGAATTGTGAAGCCAAAAATTCACCTACCGCTCCTCCTGAGGTCTTCTTGCTTTCCTTCTTGTTTTGACACTTTTTGGCATAGTGTCCAAATTCATGACATTTAAAGCACTTGATTCTAGACAAGTCTTTCTTCTTTCGCCCTTGACTAGACTCTAGTTTGGATTGGGATTTCTTCCCTTTTCCCTTCTTTTCCTTTCTAGCAAAGGAAATTTTTTCTTCATCCTTGCCCTTGGATGAAATCCCATCTATGGTATTCTGCCTTATTTCCTCTTGTACCAAATCATACCAGAGTCTTTCCCAATTTGGTAGTTTTTCCCTCCAATTTACCGAACCTTGGTAGTTGTGCCAACTCTTGGGAAGGCCTAGAAGGGCTAGGCTAACCAAATCATCATATGGTACTATGACACCAACTCTTGCAATTTAATCAAGACAATGTGTGAACCTACTCAGATACTGCCGAATTGAGTCATTCTTCTGCATCTTGATACTTCAAAGTTTGTCCTTGAGCACCAGTTTCCTATGGTCATTACTATTTTGGAACAAATATGTTAATGCTTGCCACATTGCATATGGAGTCTCTTTCCCATGGATATTTGAGACAATATGGTCATGTACTCCCTCCAATATGATTCTTCTCGCTCGAGCTACACACTTCTTCCATTCTGCTAGATTCTAGGTATCAGTTGTTGTGGTTTTGAAATGTCACTCTCAACAAATTCCTTCAACAAATTATCTTCCAGCACTACCTCCATGTGTTCCTTCCAAGAAAAATAATTTGAGCTTCCCTTAAGGGCATACTCGAGTCTTAGTCCATAGAAATACATCCTTCTAGCTCTGAAGAATTGATCTTGCAAATATGATCCTCCTGCAAAGGCAACTTCAAAATCTCTTCTCTATTGTAAATCTAGTTCTAATACCATGTAGAAATTAATGTGTAGATTCCAGACTACTCATAAAATTTACTAAATCACAAGACTATAAGCTACTCTAATTATCTACAGAAGAAAATTCACGATTAAGAACACAAATCATTAACATGCAAAAGGAAACATCACACATGCATGAATATTTATCTAGGTGAAAGAAACTGCTCAAAACACCTTACTATATGTATTGCATTAATCAAAGAATCTAGATGAATACAATATGCTTACTCAAGCTTGAGCACAACCTGCACCTATATCTTCTATCATCTGCCTGACTGACTGAACCTAACTAGTACTTAGCCAAATTTCAATGCTCCAAGCTCCTATTTTCCTGTGTTGTTCAATGAGGAATTAGAGCCTAATTTTTAGGGAAATTCCTCAATTGGATTGCACAATTCCTGTAGGTCCATTCTTTGACTGCATGCACCACCTATACAACTTTGACTAGTTTACAACCGATAATAAAATTCCCTTGAACTCTAATCTAAACTGGGTAACTCAAATTCTCTGCATGCATCAGTTATCTTGTGTTGATTGATTAGTTAATTGGATGACCAATGAGTGTGATTGAAGTTACAATACACAACTTGACCTTCCACTAGTTTCTCCAACAATTGGAACTAGTTTAACTAACAATAACTCAACTTAACTGAAATAGATTGCTATAAATTATCAATCAACCATACTGAACTGAACTCAAGTGTCTCCAACTCGAATTAAATGAGTTAACTGAGTGACAAGAGCCATGTCACCTCAGTTAACTACCTCCAAGTATTCTCCTAATATTGAAATTCGAATTTTAATATAGTTTGACCAAGGCAAAGTGAAAACTATATTTTCTTGCTTCATTGTCAACAATTTGGAGCTTTAAAGTACATTAGTGTGAAAATAAAGGGTCTATTACAAATTTGAATGGATTCCAAGTGCCGGGTAGGTAGAATTCTTAATCAAATTGGTTGTTTTCTCCACAACCATTAGTCATGAGGTTCTTCTTTAAGGTTAATTCATCTTCTTTTGCGAGAAGAATTGGAGTACATATGAAAATTTGTATAGTTTGAATAAGGAAAAGCTTGAGCAATCTAAGGTAGAGACAATGTTGTATGTGCACACCAACCTCCATCTTATTATAGGAAAAGGGAGGAATGGTTTCAATCCATATTTTATGAAGGAATAAAATGAAATACAAATATATAAAAAACATAGAGATATAATGAAAATAAGACTTCAATTCATTAATAACAAATTACTGAAAATTGTTTACATGCAGAATGGAAATAAACTATCTCAGTCGATGGTAACTTACCACTGAGAAGAGATGTGGTGGCTACATGTCTTTTGAAATGTGTTACAATGAGGCTCAAAGGGCTATTTACTTTTGAGAAATAATGGAAAACCATAAATATCCAAAAACCTAACTTTAGGAGATGAAACGCCAAAATTCTGTTGGCCCTGTTGGGATAAATTGGTACAATAACTTCCCGGGGCCGTAACTTTTGCATATGATCTATGTTTGATGTGTATGATACCTTGTTATAAATATCTATCTGAGGACTACGACGTTCAACTACGAACCCCTATTGCGAGCTAGTGGTTTTCCTATTTTCCAAAAAAATGTCGTTTAGTGCCTCAAAATGACTTTGGAAGTTTAGGACCCGAAAAACTGCCAAAAATAGTAAATTGTGCTAACAATTAAGGAAACTAAAATAGATGATGGTCATGGTCCAAGTGGAATAGGAAGGTGGCCACCAATATCCACTTGGATCAATGGTTAAAGGGAAAGAAACAAACATGGGATGTGTTTCTAGATTATATGGGTTTGGACAATAATGTTGAGTTGACATTAGCCAATTTGAATCTTATTGATCTAGTGGTAGAGCTACTCATTTTTTATGATGACAACCCTCTTAAGGGTCATACTTCACACTAGTAGATGCACAAATTGGATTGGATATAGAAGAGGAGGACAGGGGAGAGAGATGTGGAAATGATGATGATTTTGGTGATCTTGACATGGATGAGCACTAATAAGGGTCACGAGCAATGATATTCTTCCATCTATGGTTCTAGTATCTACCCTATTTTGTAATTTTTATTGGCATTGTCACCTATAATGGCAATGACTCAATATCAACGTAGTAAATTTAGACTTTGATGACTTAACCGGAAAACCATAGTCTACGGTTATAATTTCTTGTGTGTTTATCACATATATAGTACTAGTAAGTAGTAACTAGTTATATATTTAAATTTGAATCATGTAAATGTTCTAGCGTCTATTAAAATTTGAATATATATATATATATATAGATTGGCCCCGAGGGTTAGCTCAATTGGTCCAGTCTCGTCGTTAAAGCACTCTGTTGTTATTGAGAAGTCATAGGTTCAATTCTCTCGACACTCTCGAGGCCAAACTTCATCATTGAGCTGACAAGAAGTGATCCCTTCAGGTGGATTTGCCTGATACAAATATCACGTAGACATAACGGTCACCGATCTTTGGGTTCCATGAACCATATATGAAATACACACACAATGTCCTATTCCTAAGATTAACATATCTCATGTTAGACATGTTGAGTACATAACACACCCTAAAAATTTTAAAATTTTGTTTATCATTTCATCCTTGATTTCATCATGAGTGTCATGCATTTTGAAGTTTTTTTTTTCTTTTTATTAACTTCATGCATTTTCATTAATGATTATATGCATTATTTTGTTTTGCAATTGTTTTTAACCTTATAGAAAAAATCAAAGTTAATAAAATATAGATTTAAAAAATATATAATATTTTAAGAAAAAAAAATTATATATATGTATGTAAGTTTTCTTCCTAACTCTCGCAAATATGAAATTTCTCTAAGCAAACTATTTTCTAGGTCATTGATGTAGCACATAAGTATTTTTGGAAAAAGCGAAGAGGTCAATAGTTTTTTTCCCAAACCTCCGAAAAGAACAAGAAACATTTTTTCCCAAGCCCCAATAGACGAAGTAATTTTTAGGAAACTATCAACCAGTGCTTTTTTAGAAGCACTCCAAAGTAAACGTGAATTATCTCTCAACTACTAATAGGAAAAATACTTTTTTTTGTGAAATCATTAATATGAAAACATTTTGAGAGATCGTCGATAAAGAAACATAATTTTTTCATTCGAACTTTGATAAACCGTGTTTTTCTTCGAGCATTTATGGGTTTCCTCAAAGAAGGTACCAGAAAAGGATCAAGCAATGGATAAGGAGAAGGAGCTAGTGATAAAACATTTCACACACCAAGCAATCTAGACAATATTATGTCATGAGGAGATCTTATGAATATTTTAGGATATAAATATTATATAGTTAAAACGTTTGTATCTTTAAATTTATTAAGCCACTTATAGGCCATCACAAAACTACATTTCACACACCAAGCAGTCTAGACAATATTATGTCATGAGGAGATCTTATGAATATTTTAGGATATAAATATTATATAGTTAAAACGTTTGTATCTTTAAATTTATTAAGCCACTTATAGGCCATCACAAAACTATAAAACAGAAAAAGAATAAAAAGAATAATCACAAACCTAGTAATTTAAAAAGACCACAATTGAAAATGATTTACACATTCTTATAAATAGTTTTTTTTTTTTTTTTTAAACCTAAAAAAGAATGGTTTCGCCTGAAATAAAGCCTCACAAAACTATAAAACAACAAAATATTAGTAAACTTAAAATCAAACCAACATTAAAATTCATTCCATTCAGGTTCCAAATAGAGGGAACTTAACGAGGCCTAGTCCTTGGGTTCAATTTGTACTCTTGAAGGACCAGAATCCAGCTCCCTGTTTTACCGTGCCCTCCATTTTCCGTGTCATCATATCTTGTAACTTGGGTTTTTGGCTATGCGTTCATAATTCTCGTCTCTTATGCCTGGGACAAAGCTTAAGGCTACCAACACGTATCTGGTTAATGTTATTGCTTCCTTAAATGCTCATGTCGTAGCTGGAAGGAGGAAACTTCAAATCAAGCTATTGGCATGGATCAGGAATTCGGAACTTCAAATCAAACTATTGGCATGTAATGTATTATGAATTTTATTTTATTTTATTTTTTTAATAGAAGTTTTTATTTTGAATAGTAATGGTTAATTTTTTTTGAAGTTTGGTAAAACTATATTTTTATCTTGTTCAATATTATCTTGATTAAAGCTGGATAGAGAATTGAACTAGTTATTTCACATCAAAAAGTGTCTTAATAGAGCACTCGATCACTATCTATCCAAAACCTTGTAGACATTATTAATGGCTAACTTAATCTAAATTTCTTAATGAATATTAATTGTTAAACTTATTTTAATTGTAAATTTCTAAAATATTCTAAAATATGATTATAGCAATGCAATTACATTTCATTGTGGAATCCTATTCCTAAGATTTTAAAATATTTCAAAAATCTACAATCTCAATAAAAACAAAATAATAAAATATTTAAAAATATACCATTAAAATAAAAATATAATCATAAACTTATTTAACTTTTTATTAATATAAAAAGCATAATGTACATAGTTTTGATGTCTTCTTCATCAAAGTGGTTTTCTTCCCTTACCCTAAACCCTATTAAAATTGTTAATATATACTAATTTTATGGATCTCTTAAATCAGTTTAAAAAATATGATGTCTCTATATCTCTGTTTGGCCTCTCAGTTTTATTTAGTCTATATTACCAAGTAAAATCATGGTGCCAAGATTTTTTCGAAATTTCCCATCTCCCGTTCAAGTTCTTGTTCAATGCACCTTGCTATTGTATTGACATTTTGTACACCCAAAACTGGAGCCCAACCACTTTTGTCAGCATGATCAGCTCCTTTTATCTTGCTAATGTTTACGTCATCTGTTGCATCAGTCTGAGGTGTTAGGTGTATGACCATTGTGTCTCTCTGTTGGCAGAGTTGACACTTTTATTTTATTCATAATGTTGGTTCTATTCTTACTAACCAAAATGCTTTGATGTGGAATTTGTGAATGTTTGTGGTTCATTTTCTTTATTGTAAATGGGATGTTTGTACTGAATGGTGGAGTGTACAGCTGGAAGAGCCTGGATAACTGTCAATTTACAGTGTTGTTATGGTAAAGTCTAACTCTGTCGGACTCTTTGTTGGTAATATTATTTGGGCATTTCATTTTTTTTTAGTTTTGTTTTCGACTATATTTATTTACATGATTCTTATTTTGTAGTTTTTTTATTTTATCGAATTATTGGAATGAACCACAATTATTCTGTAGTGTTTTTCTATTTAATTTAGTTTTATTTAGTTTTTATTGGTGTTCATTAAGGAAGATTCAATTTATACAAATTTAAAAACTCAAATCTTTCATTCTAACAATTTTTAATCAAATTTTAAATATAACTCATTTCCAATGCCTAAATGAAACAATATCTCTCCCATACTTATGTAAAGCTTCACGATTATGATCACAATGCATAATATATCATGCTTTATCAACTCTTGGGTATCAAGCAACTAATAACTAATATGCATTTAATTTCAATGCCAAATTCCTTGACTCAATATTGAATATATAGTATAACTTTTTAAACATGTTTTTATTCCAGTTTTGATGCCAAATTGCTTGATAATTCAATATTAGTATAACTATGAGACCATCTTTATCTTGAATGTAGATTCCTTGCATCCAATACTAAGAGGGAAGAAGCTATCCCCATATAGATTATAAATTGACCATTGTTTCATACCCATGACTATGAAAATATGCATGAAGTCATTCTTATCTAATGGGTATGGAGCAAAATCAATAATTGAGATTGCTCCATGCCCATTGGGTGCAGGGAATGTAGACTCTCTAATCTATATAATGATGGCTTCTTCAGTCTTAGCATTGGATACATGGAGTCTACAATTTATATAAGCTTGGCATTTTCATGGTCTTCTTTATGTAGACATAAGGATGACCATGAAAATATGCCTAAACTCATCTCTAGTTCCATTAAATGATTAAATGCTATCTTTTTCACTCCTTTGAGCTTAAGTAAAAAAAGTCAACATTTGACTTTGCTCCATGCCCATTGGATATACCAAATCTACAGTGTATAATCTATACAAAGATGACTTCTTAGCTCTTTGCTCTCAATTGTTGACTTTGCTCTATACCCATTGGATACACCAAATCTGCAATCTATATAAAAATGACTTCTTAACTCTTTGGATTGGATGCACTAACTCAACAATCTATATAAAAATAATTTATTTTTATAATTAGATTATCTTTATTTATGTTGATTGAAAATTTCATATATACAATAATATAAAGTCATTCACTTTGCTTTAGACTTATTAAAAAAATTGAAAAAAAACAATAACATCCTTATATAAAATTGCAAATTCCAAATTCAATGATGTAAATGATAAGCCATATGTGAAAAGGCCCTTGAAATTTGAGGGACTGTAATTCCCTATAAGTTGTTTTCAACATTAATTCGATTCCTCGTTTTGGTTGGAAATGAATAAAAGAGTATAATATCAAACTTCAAACCATTTGGCGTTGGTGCTTTTTTCATGAACAGATTCAGTTACTTTGCTTGTGGATGCTCTTTACGTTTATCATATGCTTAATACACACCAGTTTTTTTTGGGTTCATAGGCAGCTTGAATTTAGGTTGTGAGTATGACCTACCATGGCCTTCATGGCCTTCATTTAACTGCGATTGTATCACTCATTTAGCTCAAGTTTAAATGGAATTCAGTTCATATATTGGATAGCTGAATGATCTGTGTGAGAGGGGAGGTTGAGAGGTAAGTTTAAATGGAATTCAGTTCATATATTGGATAGTATTGGATAGCTGAATGATTGTGTGAGAGAGGAGGTTGATCCGTTTTGGTTTGTAATTTTTTGATTTTTTAAATTAATTTTATAAATTTAAATGATTATTTTAATATTTTTTAAAAAATAAATTAAAAATCTAAACTATTTTCTTCACACTAAAATAGAAACCAATTTATTTAGAGAAACCAAACTATTCAAAAAGACAAATAATAAAATTAATCATTAACTTTATTAAATAAAGTCAACCATTATCTATCTAATTATCTAAACTTATAATCATGTTATATATTATTAATAATGGTACTTTCGATTGCAAATATTATTAAGAAATTAATTCATGTAAAATTTTATCTTAATTTGATCAATCATTTCATTTTCAAAATTGTCAAAGGATATTAGTGTTAGTGGTTTGGTGAATAATTCATTTCCCAATTCAGAAGAGATGTTGCAACTAACTCATTTGTGGCATTTATAACATAGTTGTAAGTTATATATATGAAATAGTTGAATACAATGCAATAATTATAATCGATATTCCACTTAAACGAAATAAGGAATGTCATTTTCAAAATTTAAAGAAATTGTTACGAAATTAAGATTATAATTGTAATGTTAAACACCAATTTAACTATTTTTTAATTTTGAGAGTGTAAACCTCCATGATCCATACTTATTATTAATAATAAATCTTTTTGGAAATCAAATAAGAAATCATAGATTAAAAATTATTTTTATGTTATAATTAATTTAATAGTGATAGATTAAAAAAAAGATTATTGTTTTGTTAGTATAATTTTTTTCAATTTATTCTTTAATATTCTAAATTCTTTCTATTAAAAAAAACATTAGTATTGAGAAAATAAAAATAATATCTTACATTTTATTATTCATACTAAATTTTTATTTAATAGATTTTAATGAAAAAATAATAATTTCTTTTGGTATCCTTTAAATTAATTAAATTAAAATATACCAAAAAAATATTTATAGTGAGTAGAGATATAAAATAATATTAAAATATTATTAGTTTTTAAATACATTTTTTATTTTAATATATTTATTTTTTAAACCATTTTTATTTTGGAGAGACATTTTATTTCAATATATTTCCTTTTTAAACAAATTTTAACAAAACCATCTCCTCTCTTTATTACTCAAATATGGTTTTTATCTCAAACATCTACACTTTTAAATAGAAAGACAAGAAAATCATATATATATATATATAATTAAAATTAAAATTGTAGGTAGGTTTTTCTTCTTGTGGGATTATTTAGTGATTGGTATAATGAGTCCCCGTCATCTATTCCCAAATTTCCATGGTGAAATTTTTGATCTTGCTAAGTATCAATTCTTACTAAGTTATAAATTTTTAATATATCAACTCTTGCTAAGTTATAAATTCCTAATATATCTATTTTTACTAAATCATAAATTTCAATGTTCTTCGAATTTATATTAATAAAATCAAACTTAAACCAATAACCAACATATAACCATCTATCTATCATACACATAGTAACTAAACAATACACTCATCTACCAAATATTTTATTTTATACCGATCAAACCAAATCTAAATTTAAATTTGGAAAAAATTCAAAACATATTTCTTCACAAAATGAAATTTCTTGTTTCATGACCATCGAGATGTGATTGTATTCCTGTATATATAAAATATTTAATAATATATTATTAATTAAACACCATGGGTAACCTCTTACGCGACCTCCTTTGTTTCATTTATTTGCTAAATCATGAACCTAGACTTACATATTGCCCATATAAAAAAGCCACAACTGATAACAACTTCAATAACAGCAGCACACTTAACAGGAGATGAATCATCGAAATTGACAAACTTACTCAAATAAATTTAAATCTGATAATAATCATGAGGGTTAACACAGATTAATGATTTAATAAACTATTTTTAATCTCTGTGAACATACTCTATGATTACATTTAAACAAATATTTAAAATTCATACAAATGTAACACAACCAAAAACAAAAAACACAGATCAGGCTGACAAATGCCCTGAGAATTAACATGTCATGAACATTTTATTTAGAAATAATAAATAGGAAAGAACAAACGAGTATAATCTATCATAAAAAGAAATATGTGACCGTTTCATATTTCTAATAATAATAACAACAGGTAACAATAGTATCGTATTTCAAAATCATCATTACTGTTTGGCGCCATCAAAAACTCAGGACGCCCGCCATTAAAGACTATCCAAAACTAAGGAACTTATTGTTTCCCCATGACAGATTTTTTTCAAAAAAATCCACCCCACCTGCACTAATTCTAATTCTCGGGCTTGCTCGTTTCAGGCTTTCTTTTATCAGGATTGTTGCCTCTCGTACTCTTGGATTTGGGCGCACAGAGCTTCATGTCGTTGATGGCCTTCACCAAACCAGTGCAGGTACATGCAGTTTTCTCCTTCTCCTCCTCCTCTGCGCGCTTCGCTGTAACGTATGCCTCTACCAGCATGCCTGTTGGGGACGCCATGAACGCGGGCCTGTACTAATCCTTTCTGTGTCTGTGGCAAGAAGGAAAAGTTAAAAAAAAAAAAAGGGCAAAGAAGAGTTGTATTCTCCAGGCTTCAAACTCAGATGTGGGCTTGATGTCTATGGTAGGTAGGTATTATATAGTGGTGGGTTTGTTGACTTGAAGAGCACTAGAACTGAAATGTCACAGCAAGGGCCATAAATGTGTTTATCTGCACCCTGTACTTCCCATGGCAGTTAAGTCATGAAGTTCAGTCCAAATGATTCTGAATTAAGCCGAGTGAAATGATAAGTCTGACGAACTCAGTATATATATATATATATTTCTTGATGGTTGTTTTAAAGAATACTTTGGGATCCTAAAGATGGAAGTGAGATTAAGTTTTAAGTTGTTTTCGGTCTCATTCATTTGGTTGGTGATTGGATTAAATATTATTAAAATTAAGGGCGATTTTTTCAAAGTTAAATTGTAATTAATGTTTTGGTTTGGATATTTTTAAGATAAATATTAAGTATCATGCATTAAGTTAATGATTGACTTACTATTTTTTCATTTTGTCTATTGAATAATATTTTATTTTTATTCAATGGAGAAGATGTAAAAACAATGATCCAATCATTAGTTTAGTGCACAGTGTTTAATTATGTAATATGTATAGTTACCAAATTCGTTCAAATCTAAACAAAAATTTCAAAAAATTAGTCAATTTTATTAAATAATTGATGCTTTAATGAAATTACATGTCCACCAATTTGTTCACATACTGACATAGAATGTTAAGGACAGTACTCCGCTAAACACATATAGATAGCCATACAAGTAGAAAAAAAGGAAATAGAAATAATCTTAAAATTGGAAAAATTTTCATTTTTCAATTTCACTTTCTTTGTCCAAATCTGAACAAAAAGTTCAAAAATGAGTCAATTTTATTACAATAGCTAATAGTTCAATGAAATTAGATGTCTATAGATTTATTCATTCACTGACATAGAATGTTGAGGCCAGTACTCAGCTTTCACATACAAAGATAGCCTTGAAAACAAAAATAAAAGGAAATAGAAATAACCCTGAAAAAAAAGAGTCATTTTTTAATTTCATTCTTTCTGGTTGGAAATCCAAGAAAACCAGAAAAAAGAGAATTTGTGAACATCTACTGCTACTTTGATAAGAAGTGACTATTTTCAAAATACTTTGATATGAAGTGAATAAATGTAGAACACTGATTTTTTAAATACATATTTATTTATCAGGAAAGGACTTTTGACAAATAGATTTTGAAAATAAGAAATTATGTTAGATTGAAGTTTTGAAAAGAAAAATTTTGGAGAGAAGAGAAAGTGAGTTTTTTTTTTTTTTTTTTTTTTTTTTTTTGGGTGAATTGTGATTAATTTTAGAAATACTTTGATATAAAGTGAATAAATTTATAATAATGTTTTTTAAATAGGCAAGGATTTTGGACAAATAAATTTTGAAAATAAGAAATTATATATATATATGTTTTTACAGGATGAATATTATGGATTTAAATTGAAATATTTTTATCTAAATTTTTATTTTATCATATCAAATTTCAATTTCGAATTTGATAACTATAATCATATGTAAAATTTAAATTACAATTTTTATTAAGTTAAATTTATTTATGCATTTAAAAACACATTTCAAATTTCAAATAACAAATAATTATTAAAATTGTATAACCAAGTTTTGGATCCAAACTCTTCCCAATAAATCACATCAACTTTTGGATCGAAACTCTTCCTAATAAATCACATCAACTTTTCGATCGAAGACTTTCAAACCCTTACTAATCATCATGAAAAAAAAAAAATCATCTATTTAATAGATAGACTAAGTGAGTTTTTTCAAAACTGTTTTTTTTAATAGATAGCTGCACCTGTGAATTTACTAGACTAAGTGCCCCTTTTTCAAAACTGTTTTTTTTTTTAATAGATGACTGGACCCGTGAAACCGAGCATATCTACTGATTAACTTACTGCAATTTGAAACTAGTTCACAATGACCTCCCAGTGGAAACGCCTGTCATGAGCTGATAATGTGGCCCGTGACTTTACTTTTGCAAAATTGCAACCCCCATGGGCTGCATGTACTTTCTTTACATGGGAAGATTTGGTATCTGCAGAAAGATCACTAGTAGGTTTTAAGGTACTCTGTCACCTTACCAGGGAGCGGGATCAAAGCGTGTGAGTTTGACTTTGAGAACACGAGAGCCTGATCTCGTACATTTTTAACACTGTCAAGCCATTGACCAGTATGCAAACAGACAGTGTAAACCTAGTCTCCTGGTTTTTGTTTTGTCAAATATTATTCACCCACTCTACTAGAAGCTTTGAAGAATTACACCATTTTGGCAGTGCAGTTCTGCCATGAACTTTCCAACTATAGAAATATTGCAATAGCAAGCTTCCTGACCTTAATTTCCAAACATAGAAAAATTGATGCCCTTAACAGCCAGAAAATATCAAGCTTCCTTCTGTGCTTTCTGCTTGTCCTCCTTTGTAATGGGTATGTTTCTGCTGTTAAACCTGAGATGTAATATGTTTATGTAATAGACCATGCAGTGTGCTTACTTCCTAATGAAGATAATAATAGGACACTTCTGACGTTTTGCAAATAGTTGCAGTATCAGTCAAACTTCTTGCTTTGAAATGGTATACATTTGACTCTGAGTGCCTCCATTGCCAACCTTCAAGATTCCTCTGTTTTATGCAAAGGGCACGAATATCTATTTAGGAATCTATGCTATACATATCTATTTGGATACGATGTAATATTTGACCACATATCATTTTTCTGGCATCAACTGGTACACCATCTCACATTTGATGACGTGTCTTTTGGTTTGGCTTGATTGTTACAGAGTCCAGACATTTGTTTTACAGTATCATGTAGTTGGGACACTATGTCAAAGTTAATAATGTGGCTTTCCTCTTGACTTAACGTTCGTGATAGAAGAGACAATGACACATTTAATTTGGTGTCTTTCACGTTAATGTAAAGGATCATGAGTTATGCTGGTTTTGTAGGATGTGTAGATCTATAAGAGAAAAATGAGAGATTGTAAATTTCAAGTTCATGTATATATTTTAATGAATGATTTATATGTTTGTTTGTGGGGTTTTAGTTTAATGGTGATGAAGTTGGTTGTTATGATACTTATCACAAGTTCATTTTTTTTCTTCAATAGGGGTGATGTATTTGGATATGTTGATAAAGATGTAAAAAGATGTAGTCCTACCAAACTTATATGAAAGTATTAAAAACAACTAATTTTATGACTCAAATTATTCTATACCATAAATTAAAAATTAAAAAATATATTAAAAGTTAATTTATAAGAAGTAGACCTATTATTTGAAAAAAAAAACTTACTTGAATATATTAAGAATTTCATACCAAAATAAATTAAAATATATAAAAATATAAGAATTTTTAATATACATACATGTTAAAACGTATAACCTTGCATAAAGGAAGAGGGAAGCCACATAACTAGTTGATATTGTGAGAAAATTATTAGGTTAGAAGAATAATTTTTCTTGTCTCTCTCCTTTTTTTGTTTTTTTTGTTTATGGTGTATATAGAAAATCTAATATGATTTCCCAACATCTTAGATTGAATTAGGATACCCATTAGGGTCTCCGTCAAAACTTACCCCAATAAATTAGAACACTAAACAAAAACTGTAGATATGAAATCACTGAGATTTACCCTAATAATGTAGAACACAAAGTCAGAAACTATATATATGAAATGGCTTGGCCATGAGGATGTGGCGTTGGTGAAATATTTACACAACAATGAGGCATTCTTAGATCGTAAGAGTACATCTAATTAGATTGAAGCAAGGAAAGAATGACTTGAGTCCTGAATGAATCTTCAATCAAACCCTCTTCCTTATTGTCCATAAGTTTATGCATTGACTATGAGAAATTGTTTACATTGGTGTTGTTTAAAAAATCGTGCCCATTTTGGTTTAGGAGAATAGATCCATCCACACTAGTTCATCATATAATTTGTCATCTATTTGGCACTTTGTAGGTGGAAAAATTGGAGAAATTGACTTGCAGGTCATAATTTGGAAAATTAGGGTCCATGACTTTCTGAATTCAAGGCATCAAATGACATTTTTTGAGTTGCAATGTGTTCAGCCTATGCCCACACCCTCAATACTGTTATACACTTGAAATCCTTTCTAACTAATCCAAGTGGCTCCAGACACTGTCAGGGGACCAAGAGGGCTGATGATAGGTCAAATTTCGAAGTGGTCGGATTGCTCTCAAACTAGGTTCAAACTGAAGTGCTCGTCGCCTTGATTCCAACGGTGTGAACAGATCTCCAATCTGAGCTCATATGGAGAATTTAGAGCGAGTCAAAGTTGGGTAATGGGCCAGGTTTAAATGTCCCACAAATTCACCGTCAACAGGCAAGAAACCCAACTCCTCAATATAGGCGAAATTGTGGCCTTGTTAATTTTCCCAATGACCCTTAATTTCGTTAAAACAAAAAATGACTAATTTGTTTAAACAAAAAAAATATATATATGAATGTGGGGTGGCGAGCCACCACCCTCGCCACCCCACCGCAACACATCATATTACAAATCGAAATCAACATCATTGGGGGGTGGGCTTTCAACCCCGCCACCCCCGCCAAAACCACCGTATAACAAACATGTGGGTGGGTGGGAAACCTCTGGTGGACCTAGCCCACACCAACCCCACGCCATCTACATACCACCGTATAAACATATGGCACCATGGCAGGAATCAAACCCTCCCAGCCACAAAAGCCCAGCGGCCTAACCTAAAATACAGTGCGCCAACCAACAAATAAACCCATACAAATTAATACCAACAAAAATTTAATCATCATGCGGTTATGTTTTAAAATAATGCACCCAACCAATGTTAAAATATGGAGAGGCGAGATTTGATCCCCGGACCTCTCCTCCAATAATTTCTATACTTACCACAACGCCAACCAACCTCATGTGGTAAATTCTACCTAGAAATCGGGATAAAGACCTTTATTTTTCTAGTGCGCCCAAAACAAAACAACGAGACAGGAGGAGGAGCATGAAGTTTGAGGTAGAGTTTATTATTATTTTATTGCAGGTACATGCAGGCACACAGTTCGAGGCAGTGGAACCATGATCTAAGTCACATTTTTAGAGGGGCCGGAATTATCCAGTGTCCAAATTGGACAAATTTTATATGGATTTTACACCTCTCAGTGATGGGAATCTGATGACAATTTCAATTTCTGCAACAGAGGTCTCAATTTTTCAGCCATTTTCTAGATTGGAATGACGATGTCAGATTTCAGAGTGTGGACAGTCAATTTCATGCCATTCGACGCCACGACTTCGATGGTGTATTCAGATCTAGCAACTTAACAGCCTACTCTTCAGTGAAATTCAAAGTTGAGTTATGTGTTGTTGCCATGTACTTCATTGATTATTGTTGTGAGTTGTTTTATGTCATGTCGATTCCTACTTGATGTATGATGCAAAATATTGATGTTTATGTCATATGATATGTATTCATCATGGATGGACATTTATGTTCTGAGATCCCTTTGTTGCCTTGATGGTGGGATACTCTTTGTCACCATGTGTGAGATTGTCATGCTGATAGGAGGTTTGTTATGAGTGAGAGTTCGTTGTAGCGGAACATCTCGTGGAGAGACTTTTCCACTCATGTCGAGGGCACATTTCCTTGTATGACAAGTAAACAATGTCCATGTACATCATCACATTTTCTAGTGCCAAATGAAGCGGCTAACACCATCGAGACATCGAGGCCCGGAGACGTAGTCCACACTGGATGAACTTCGTTATTAAACGTCTTGCATTTTGTTAGGTGATTGTTGACATGTTCTCCTCTTAATTATATCTGCATATGCGTTATTTTAGGTTCTTTTAAAATGCAATTCTAACAACATCAGAGAAGTAAAACATCATGGGTAAATCCGGTAGTTGATGGACCCAAATCAAGTGGTATCAGAGTGGTCTTCTTTTTTATGTGAATTTCAAGCGTGAACCATTGAACGTGTAGTAATGGAGGATATCAAAGACATGTACGAGGCCATGTTGAGGACGTCCGAAAGGATGGAAATGGTATATGAAGCTTATAAGAAAGAAGCAACAAATAACGATGAGTTGAAAACACTTCTACAAGAGGAGAAGGAGGACAAGCAGCGGTTGCAGCTTCAATTGCAAGCCACGATAGAGGTATTAGAAGAATTGAAGCCCAACGACCAAAGCCTTCAAGAAAAGGATGTTGAATTAAGGAGGCTTCTCCAAGAAGAGAAAGAAGAGAAGAAAATACTGTAGCTTCAACTACGAGCTGCAGAAGAGGCCATGAAGGAGTTGAAGTGCAACAAAATCTTGAAGCAACCATCATCGCATGTTTCTGCATCGACATATGAGGTAAAAAATGTTGATGCTTCTTTAGTTTCATCTTCAAATGCTATCATTTCTGTGGGAAATGTGGAGATACCCATTATAGGAACTACCATGTGACTCCTCACCAAGATGGGATATAAAGGAGGAGGACTTGGCATTAATGGCCAAGGCATAACTCAGCCATTGGAGGTGGTGCAGAGACCTCGATTAGCAGGTTTCGGGTACATTGAAGGATAATGCTCGAAGGTGTCAGAAGCTCCCAATGCATGGTTGAAACCATTGGGGAAAGATAATGATGGGAACACTTCACCATCATCCTATGATAGCACACATTGCAGTGAAAGAGCTGAGGCAAGCTCTCGTCACCATGATTGCACCAGAGACGACCGAGAAATGTATAACAAGTCTCGAGATTCTAATGTTCTTTTTTATTACAATCATGTTGTTAATAATGAACATAGATCATGGCATTGGAAAACATGTAGTATTTGTGGATTACATAACCATGTCTTTTCTAAGTGTTGTAAAAGAATGGCAACACAAAAGAGGATGAGGTGTGAAATACCTTCTCCACAACTGGAAAAGAAGAAGATAAAGTAGGTCTGGAGGATGAAGACTCATTGCAGTCATTTCAACGGAAGTAGCCATCAGAGAGCCACGTGTTGAAGACTCCATCCAGAGCAGCGCCTTAAGGACAAAGTATCAGTGCAGGAACCAGTTGAAACAACTGTTCGACAAGCAAATGCGCCACAGAGAGATGACCCGTTCACTTTGATAAGTGAGAGATGGTTTTTCTAGATATATTATCTTCTTTTGGCATTATTTTGTAAATCATATGTTCCAATTTAAAATGTAAAAGTGATGATGTGTTTTCCATCACTTGTTTAGAAACAATGATGTTTTTTTGGCCTCGTATTGACAGCTGGGGTATTGATTCCATTTGATGTAACCTTAACCGCAGAGTATGGTTATAAACTCTTGGTAAGTGTGGGGAATGCTTGGGTCATAGATTGGTCACTTAGTTAAGCATGTAATTTGCAAAATATCGTACTACAGGTTTGCAGAGGATGCAAGTGTCAGCTCATCGCTTATGGCTTTGAAGGACAAAGGTGAAGGAGAATGAAGGGTGACCTTTCAAGACACTTGTGGTGCAGACAAGGTACAAACATTATGGGACTTTTGAGGTCTAAAATGGGCCTCCTAAGGAAATTATAAAATAATAGTGGAAATAATAAAATAATATTTGATTACATCATCAACTTATAGAGGGAAAAAAATAAAAAACTACTTTTTCAACTCGTATTTTGAGCTTATCTCCCTAAGGTTTTACTCAAATTTTGAGTGGGAATACTCGTTAGATGCAAAATTTAATTCCGCATCCGAGGAGTACCCATGTTGCATACTTTTGATGGACTTCTCTACACGAAAAATGATAAATACATGAAAAACGTGATTATAATCACGTTTTTCATGTATTTCTCCTTTTTCGTGTAGCGGGGTCCATCAAAAGTATGCAACATGGGTACTCCTTAGATGAGGAATTAAATTTTGCATCCAATGAGTACTCTCGCTCGAAATTTGAGTAAACCCTTAGGGAGATAAGTTGAAAATACAAGTTGAAAAAGTAGTTTTATTATTTTATTATTTTTAATATTATTACTTTTTTACTCCAAAAATGGTGAATCACCCCCCATGGTTGAAATCATCATCTTGAATCCTATTGGTTCTTATAAAATTTATTTTGGTTGTACATTTTTCTTAGGAGGCCCATTTTAGACCTCAAAATTCCCCTAATGGCAGTTGTGGATTATGTTCATGCTTTTGGTGGACCAAAAGCTCCTCAGTGGGGAGGATTGATCCAGGTGGCTCCAGACACCCTCAGGAGAGTAAGAGGGCTGATGATAGGTCAAAATTCAAAGTGGTTGGATTGCTCTTGAACCAGGTTCAGACTGAAGTGCTCGCCACCCTGATTCCAACGGTGCAAACAGATCTCCAACTCGCGACTGTATAGAGAAGTTAGAGCGAGTCAAATTTTTGGTCAAAGTTGGGCAGTAGGCCAGGTTTAAGTGTCCCACAAATTCACCGTCAACCAGCAGGAAACCCAGCTCTTGAAAATGGGAAAAATTGTGGCCTCGTTAATTTTCCCAATGACCCTTAATTTCGTTAAAACCAAAAATGACTAATTTGTTTAAACAAACAAATATATATATATATATATATATATATATATATATATATATATATATATATATATATATATATATATATATATATATATATATATATATATGTATATGTGTATATACATATATATGTATATGTATATGTATATACATATATATGTATATGTGTATATACATATATATGTATATGTATATACATATATATGTATATATACATATACATATACATATATATGTATATACATACATATACATATACATATATATGTATATACATATATATATACATATATGTATATATACATATACATATATATATATATATATATACATATACATATATATATATATATATAGATATATATAGGGGGTGGAGGGCCACCACCCCCGCCACCCCACCACAACACATCATATTAAAAATCAAAATCAAGTTCGTTGGGGGGCGGGTTGTCAACCCCACCACCCCCGCTGGAGCCATCATATAAAAAACATGTGGGTGGGCGGGCTACCTCCAGTGGACCCAGCCCACGCCACCCCCACACCATCTACATACCACCGTAAAAACATGTGGCACCATTATATGGGTCGGCGAGAATCGAACCCACCCGGCCACAAAGGCTGACCCACTCCATGAGCGACCCAACCCAAAATATAGTGCGCCAACCAAAAAATAATCCCATACAAATTAAAACCAACACCAATTTAATCAACACACGGTTATGTTTTAAAACATCGTGCCCAAACAAAGTAAAATTTTGAGAGGCTGGATTTGATCCCCTGAACTCTCCTCCAACAATTTCTATACTTACCACTACGCCAACCAACCTCATGTGGTAAATTTTGCCCATAAATGGGTATAAAGACCTTCATTTTTCCAATGCACCCTAGACAGACCAACGAGGCAGGAGGAGGAGCACAAAGTTCAAGGTAGATTTTATTATTATTTTATTGCAAGTACAAGTGGGCACATAGTTCGAGGCGATGGAACCTTGAACCATTCAGGGAGGAAGTGAGACCATGATCTGAGTCACATTTTCGAAGGGGCCAGAATTGTTCGGTGTCTAAATTGGACAAATTTTATGTGGATTTTACACCTCTCGGCGACGAGAATCGAATGACGATGTCAGTTTCTACAACATTTTTCCTGATTGGAATGACGATGTCACATTTCAGTGTGTGGAAAGTCGATTTCATGTTGTTTGACACCATGACTTCGATGGTGCATTTAGATCCAGTAGTTGAACAACCTATTCTTCAGTCAAATTCAAAGTTGAGGTATATGAAGTGTTGTTGCCATGTACTTCATTGATTATTTTTGTGATATGTTTTATGTCATTTCGATTCCTACTTGATGTATGATGCAGAATCTTGATGTTTCTGTCATGTGATATGTATTCATCATGGATGGCCATTTATGTTCTAAGACCCCTTTGTTGCCTTGATGGCGGGATACTCTTTGTCACCATGTGTAAGGTCATCATGCTGATTGATATGGATTTATGCAGGAATGCACCAGAATACATATATAACCATAAATACAAATATGTAGTGGAAATAACACTTCATTTCATTAATATAAAATAACTGAAATTTGCTTACAGAAAAATTAGAAATAAACTAGCTGGGGCGCTGGTAGCTTATCTTTGAGAAGATATGTGGTGGCTACAAGCCTCTGATCTATGTTAAAATGAGGCTCAAGGGCCTATTTATTATTTAGAAACAATGGAAAAACCTAAACATCCAAAACCCTAACCCTAGGAGATGAAGTGCCAAAACTATGGGCCCCGTTTGGGTAAATTGGTGTTTCAACTTCCTGGGGATGTAACTTTGGCATACGATCTTTGTTTGACGCACACCATACCTTGTTAGAAAGATATATCCGAGGAATAAAACTTTTGATGTGAGAAACATAGGCTTATGGACCCATTTTTCTCCTGGTTTTCCCAAAAAACGCCGTTTAGGGCCTCAAAACGACTCCGAAAGTTCAGGACCCGAGAAACTACTAAAACTAGTAAGTCATGCCAAAACTGAAAAAATGAAAGAGATAATGGTGGGGCCCCAAGTGGAATTGGCGGGTGGCCACCAATATCCACCTGGATCATTCCTCACCCCTTATGAAGCAATGGTACCCATTGCGTTGAGTTCCGCCATGAGATGAGGAAACTTCTATTGAACTCGGTCCCTGGTGAACCATTTGCCTTGGTGCGGGAGTTGGCTAGCTTTGACGACCCGATACAGTTGGATCTTCTGTTGGAAAGTGTTCCTGATTTGCATGTCTATGATACAATCTCTGGTGTCCTATTCCATGCAGTCCGAGTTTAACTTTGCTGGTGTGAGTTGTACTGCAATGTCAGAAGTGGTCCACATATCTGCAACAGTTTCATTTGAAAATCAAGTACAAGAAGGGTAGCACCAATAATTTTGCAGACTACCTCAGCCAACCACTTATCGTGGCGTTAACCACCGTTCTCAACTCTTGTGAGCACGAGACTTCTAATTAGCCGCTTCTCTATGAGAGTGATAAAAAATTCGGCCACACATACAAGGCACTCTTGGGGGATATGCAAGTTCCAAATTTTCACCTCCAAGATGCACTGTTATGTGACTTGGGACACCTTTGTGTTCCTTCAAGCGAGCGTGCCAAGATGATATGGGAAGCATTGTTGGGTGTGGAGCCTGATTATCTTGTTTATTTTGTATCACAATGTTGGACCCCTGTACCTTAATGGGGTGGCAACGCCACCCGTAATTGTACGTTGCTTGGGGGCTCAGGGGGGGCGGATGCGGTTTATGGAGCCCCCCCCCTTGGCGAGGGGTTTTGGGGGCAGTGCCCCCGAAGATAAAAACAAATATAAAATTGCCTTGTAAAAGTATAGTAATTTCTAGTCAATCTGTGTTGTTCATTAGGTGGATGATCTGACGGTAGAAGTTATGTTTAGTTTAGGGTTTTTTTTCCCTAGAAGGAAACCCCTCGCTTTGTATGAGGGTATTGTATTGAAGCTATGGATTGTATCTGTATTCTCAGAGCAAGAAATAGATAGGAAGACTATGAAAGAGAACAGAGGATATTACAGTGGATCTGTTGTAGGTTGTGTATCTTCATTTTGCTGGATAATTGAAAGGAAGGACTGGCTACTCGGGGTGGATGTAGCCCAAACTAGGTGAACCACGTATATCTGTGTCTCTCTGGTTTTATGCGTTTTTTGTGTTTGTGTTTTTGCATATATTTTATTTGTTCCATTGCTCTGTAATATATAATTTTCTAACAACTAGTATCAGAGCAGAAGGTCTATTTGGCTGATAAACTTGTAGGAAAGAAGGGTTCCCTGGTTCGAGTGGGAGAAATGGTGAAAGATGGTAAGTTTAGGGTCAAGAAATTTAACGGCCAAAACTTCCCACTGTGGAAGATGTAGATGGAAGATTATCTATATCAGAAATATCTGTACCTACCATTGAGCGGAAAAATAAAGAAGCTGACGACTATGACAGACGAAGAATGGGAGATTCTCGATAGAAAGGCACTCAAAACAATACAGTTGTGCCTCGTGGCATCAGTAGCCTTCAATATTTCTAAGGAAACAACAACATAGGGTTTAATTAATGCATTGGCGAAACTATATGAAAAACCCTCGGCCTCAAACAAGGTATTTCTTATGAAACGTTTATTTAATATGAAGATGTCAGAAGGTGAATCTGTTGCAGACCATTTAAATGATTTTAATATAGTTACCAGTCAGTTAAGTTCTGTAGGGGTAAAATTTTATGATGAAGTTAGGGATCTTTTATTTCTGTTCTCATTGCCAGAAAGCTGGAATGGTTTAGTTATGGCCATTAGTAACTTTGTCTTCGGATCTAGTACTTAAAAATTTGATGATGTTGTCAGTGCTATCCTTAGTGAGGAAATGCGACGGAAAAGCTCTGGTGAGACATCGGGTAATGCTTTGAGTGAAAACTCCCGGGGAAGAAAAATGGAAAGAGGAAAGAGCTTGGGATATCGCAGTAAATCAAGGAAAGGCAGATCCAAGTCCAGATCAGGGATAGTGTGCTGGAAATGTGGAAATAAAGGACACCTAAAGAAATACTGTAGATTTCGGAAGGGAAAAGAAGGAGACGCACAACAAGAAAAAAATCATGAATCAAATGTGATAGGTGATGTGTTACAAGATTCTTTGATTATTTATTTCGAAAATGTTACTGATTCCTGGGTGGTAGATTCAAGGGCCTCATTCCATGCCACACCTAATAAGAAATATTTTCATGACTCTGTTCAAGCATATTTTGGACAAGTTTGTTTGGGTGATGATAAACCCTATAAAATTGTTGAAATGGGTAAAGTTCTTGTAAAACAACAGAATGGAAACCAATGGCATTAAAGGAGGTAAGGCATGTTTCAAATTTGAAGAAAAAATTGATTTCAATAGGGCAGCTAGGTGGTGAAGGTTGTGTGACAACTTTCATAGATAAAACTTGGAAGGTCACCAAAGGAGCCCTGGTAATAGCAAAAGGAGAAAATGTTGGTACATTGTATTTATGCAATGGTATTTCTAACTTTGTCAATGCTTTAATTTCTAAAGGAGAAGATGTAGCATTATGGCATCATAGGCTCGGACACATGAGTGAGAAGGGGATGAAGATTCTTCACTCAAGAAATTTGTTGCCGGGTTTGAAGAATGTTGTTTTGGATTTCTATGAGAATTTTATTTATGGAAAACAAAAGAGAGTTAGATTTCTCATAGTTAGGAAAGAAAATAAGAGCAAAAAATTAGAGCTTGTGCATACATATGTATGGGGACCTTCTCAGGTATCATATATCAGTGGCTCTCGTTATTATGTTATTTTTATTCATGACGTAACTAGAAAAACTTGGATTTATTGTATTCATAATAAATCTGATGTATTTGGTAATTTCAAGAAATGGAAATCTTTGGTTGAGATTGAGACAAGAAATAAGTTGAAGTGTCTCAGATCAGATAATGGAGGTGAATATTGCAGCAAAGAGTTTGATAGGTACTGTTCAAAGCATGGAATTCACAGAGAGAGGACAGTTCCAAGAACACCACAAGAAAATGGTGTGTCAGAAAGGATGAACAGAACAATCATGGAGCATGCAAGGTGCATGAGATTGCATGCAGGATTGCCTTTAAAATTTTGGGCAGATGATGTAGATACTGTTGTTTACTAATAAACATAGGGCCTTCAAGTTCCTTGTATGGTGGTATTCCAGAGGAAGCATGGACAGGTAAAAAGGTATACTACTCTTTTTTAAAGCCTTTTGGCTGTGAGGCCTTGTCCATAATAATAAAGAAAATAGAACAAAGCTTGAGGAAAAATCAAAGAAATGTACCTTTATTGGATATGGTGTTAATAATTTTGGTTATCGCTTATATGATTATGAAAATCACAAAATCATTAGGAGCACAGATGTAATATTCAATGAAAAGGTCTTGTATAAGAATCAGTTGCAGGGAAAGAAATAGGAAAAAGAAAACAAAGAATACACAGTTCTTGATGAGATCACAGAAAAAAGTAAAGGTGCCTGAAAATAATAATAATCAACAGCCACAACAATAGCAAGCACCACAACAACAACAAGCACCTCAAACACTTGAAAGTGGTGTCAGAAGATCTACTAGGATATGTATACTCCCTGAACTATACTCTCCTTCATTATATTGTTTATTGTTGACTAATTCTGGTGTACCTGAATGTTATGAAGAAGGAATGCAGGTTGAAACCAAGAAGAAGTGGGAGCTAGCCATGGAAGAAGAGATGGAATCCTTAATACATAACTAGACTTGGGACTTAGTCAGGTTGCCTGCAGGTAAACTACCTTGCAGAATAAATGGGTTTATAGGCTGAAGGAGGAAGATGGAGGAAAACAGAGGCACAAAGCTAGACTTGTGGTGAAGGGGTTTGCATAGAAGAAAGGTATTGATTTTGATGAAATATTTTATCCTATTGTTAAGATGACTTCAATCAGAACTATTTTAAGTCTTGTAGCAGCGGAAGATTTGTATCTTGAACAGTTAGATGTAAATACAACATTTCTCCATCGAGATTTTGAGGAAGAGATCTATATGCAGCAACCATAAGGATATGAGGTCAAAGGGAAGGAAAAATTAGTGTGCAAGCTAAAGAAGATCTTGTATGGCTTAAAATAGGCTCCAAGGCAGTGGTATCTAAAATTTGACAAGTTCATGTCTGAACAAGGTTATACTAGATGTCACTCTAGTCATTATGTTTATCTTAAAAAGTAAAATGATGGCAGCTATATTATATCATTATTGTATGTATATGACATGCTTCTTGTAGGGTCTAACATGCAGGAAATAAATGTGCTCAAAATAAAATTAGGAAATTCCTTTGCAATGAAGGATTTGGGAGCTGCAAAACAAATCCTTGGTATGAGCATAACTAGAGACAGGAAAAATCACCAATTAACACTGTCTCAGAATGAGTACATACAAAATGTGTTGAAAAGATTTAATATGTAGAATGAAAAACCAATTAGTACACCTTTTTCTAGCCATTTCAAACTTAGTAAGGAGATGTGCCCCAAGACCCAAGAAGAAATGGATTATATGTCTAAAGTTCCATATGCAACAGCAGTTGGAAGCTTAATGTATGCAATGGTCTACACAAGGCCTGATATTTCACATGCAATGGGAGTTGTAAGAAGGTACATGAACAATCTAGGAAAAGAACATTGGATGGCAGTGAAATGGATTCTCAGATATTTGAGAGGTACCACAAATCAAGCATTATGCTTTGGTGGTTCAAAAAGTGCTCTACAGGGATATGTTGATGTAGATATGGCAGGTGACAGAGATAACAGGAGGAGCACTACAAGATATGTATTTACTGTAGGTGGAACAACTGTCAGTTGGGTTTCAAAAATCCAAAGAGTTGTTGTGCTTTCAACAACAAAAGCAGAGTATGTTGCTACTACAGAGGCTAGTAAAGAAATGATTTGGTTACAATAGTTTAGGGATGAATTGGGTAAGAAGCATGATATGGGCACATTATACAACAACCAAAGTTCCATTCATCTTGAAAAGAACTCAACATTTCATTCAAGGACTAAACGCATACAACTCAAGTACCATTTCATACAGTCAGTATTGGAAGATGGACAGTTGAAGCTGGAAAAGATACACACTAGCCAGAATCCTACAGATATGCTAAAAAAAGTTGTAACCAGGAAGAAAATGAGAATATGCTTAGTTTCATTTGGTCTTCAAGTATGATGATGAAGATGAGAAACAACCAGGTCCAAAGTGGAGTCATTGTCCAGAAAATGAAGCAACAATGGAGTTGCTACAATCAGTCTCCAAGTGGGAGATTGTTGGGTGTGGAGCCTGATTATATTGTTTATTTTGTATCACAATGTTGGATCCCTGTACCTTAATGGGGCAGCAACGCCGCTCGTAATTGTACGTTGCCTGGGGGGTCCAAGGGGGGGGGGGGTGATTATGGTTTATGGAAGCACCCCTAGCGGGGGATTTCAGGGGCAGCGCTCCCGAAGCTAAAAACAGATGTAAAATTTCCTTGTAAAAGTATAGTAATTTCTAGTCAATCTGGGTCATTCATTAGGCGGATGATCTGATGGTAGAAGTTATGTTTAGTTTAAGGTTTTTTTCCCTAGAAGGAAACCCCTTGCTTTGTATGAGGGTAGCGTATTGCGGCTGTGGATTGTATGTGTATTCGCAGAGCGAGAAACAAATAGGGAGAATGAGAGAGAGAACAAAGGATATTACAACGGATCTGCTGTAGGTTTTGTCTCTTCATTTTCCTAGATAATAGAAAGGAAGGACTGGCTATTTGGGGTGGACGTATGTAGAAATTTGCTGAATAATGAAGATTTATTCACCAAGATTATCCTGGTCACACACTAATTCGAATTCATGCATAACACATAACCTCTTCTACAATTGATCATCAATATGCGGAAATAGAAAGCAGTCGCATGCGCTCATTAAAACATAATCAAGCACACATCTCAACACAGTATGTAATGGGGAAAGCTTATAGCTGAAAACCCCCAGCTATTTTGTATATTATAATGGATGAGAACATGTAACAATACATAGCACAATACTCCTCACAAGTACTCAGTACTATCTCCAAAAGTTACACACAAAACTAGCTCAGTTTTGAACAAGTCACGGGTTCAAAACTCCTCCACTGTTTGCTTGCCTCTACTGCGCAATCCAAAAGGATTATGGATGAGATCCAAGTTCGAATCCCACTAGCTCCAATTGCGCAATTCTCATTGGAAATCTCCTCCAATGCTTGTGCAAAAATCATGCACAACTAATGTCACAACTAATAGCAAACCGACTCTTTCACCTATCTCTTCCACTGGTCTCCACTGAACTGTCCATGCACTGGTGTTAACTGATGTGTTCTTTAGTTGAATAATGAGTTAATAATTAGTGAATTAATTAATAATTAATTCACACCACTCATCTCTAGTGTATTAGCCAGTTAAACTAAATACAACTAGTTCAACTAAGTTGAACCGAACACAACTTCATCAACTCCTCAATCAACTCCACCAAAACTCTGCCACATGAGTCTAACTGAAGTCAACCATGCAATAGCTCAACCAAACCCCTAGGAATAGCGTAATTCCTTTGTCAGCTGCGTGGGCCACATCCGTAGCTCAAACTGAAGTGCGCCAAGAGGATAAGATAATGTTTATAGTCCAAATATTATTAAGAGCTAATAATATTTGACTGTTCTATTTTTAGCTCGATAGTCTAAAAATAGAAACTGCCCAATGTCTAAAAATAGAGGTCCATCTATTTTTACCAACTCGACCAATCATCCATAAATAGCATCCTGCAACTCATAGACCATGATCCATATGTCTAAAAATGGACATAGTCTAAAAATAGACTTTGCGCCAAAAATAGCCTGCGGGCCCACTTAGTGAAGGCGACTTCATTTCACTAAGCTCCATCATCTTGTTGCATTTTCAACACTCCCTCTCAACAAGATATGGATTATCTGCAACCCCTATCCTGCCTCTGTGGAATTCGAATTTTCTCCTCGTGAGCGCCTTCGTCAAGATGTTAGCATCCTGATCCTCCGTGGGAACATATGAAAGTAACATGATTCTCCGCTGCACACAATCTCTGATATGATGGTACCTAATGTCGATGTGTTTGGATCTATCATGAAATACTGGATTAGTTGAGAGTTTAATGCAACTCTGGTTATCACAATAAATCACAGTAGGCTCCAAATGCGACCCGAATAACCCGACCAGAATCTTCCTCATCCAAATAGCTTCGAATGCAGCCAAGCTTGCTGCCATGTACTCGGCCTCCGCGGAACTGAGTGCCACGGATCTCTGCTTCCTGCTGTACTAGGAAACTGCTGTCGACCCAATACTGAAGATCCCTCTAGATGTGCTCTTTCGGTCCGTTGGGCTCCCTGCCCAATCTGCATCCGTGAAGCCACATAGCTTCACCTCATCCTCCTGTCTGTACCACAAACCATATCCCGATGTGCCTCTAAGATAACACAATACATGCTTGCCTGCCTTCCAGAAGAGCTTGGTAGGCTTAACCATAGCTTGTGAAAGCTGGTTAATAGCATAGCATATATCGGGTCGTGTATTGACCAGATACATAAGCGACCCCACCAACTGTCGATAAATAGTGGCATCCACTACCTCTGTTGAAGTAGCATCCTCCTTCCTCCAACCTCCAGGAAGAGGAGTATCAACAGACTTGCAGTCATGCATGTTTAACTTCTCCAGTATCTCCCGGGCATACTTACCCTGAGAAACAAACAGTCCACCACTGCGCTGCCATATTTCCAATCCCAGGAAATAATGAAGGAGGCCCAAGTCCTTCATCTCAAACTCTCTTGCAAGATCCTCCTTGCATGAAAGTATCAACAACTCATCTCTCGTTAAAATCAGATCATCTACATACAGTACAATGATCAGCAACTTCCCCTCCACCACAATCTGGTACATGTTATTATCCGCCTCACTCTTGGAGAATCCAAGTCCGGTAAAGTAACTGTCTATCCGTGTGTACCAAGCAGTCAATCCGAGTGTACGAGCACGAGGTGCTTGCTTCCAACAAACTCAGCCCGTGCGGTGCTCTCTTGAGTGCACATCGACTCAGCTGCAGAGATCTCAAAACCTTAACGGGCTGCTCTGTGGCTGCACCTCCTCCTCGGCTCCGGTGAGACGCGGTCTTCATCCATCTGATGGATGTGCCACCCCATCTGCGCTGAGAGAGCTAGGATCGTCCGTATGGAAGAGTACCTTGCGACAGGTGCAAAAGTCTCCTCATAATCGATCCCCTCGATCTGTGAGAAGCCACGGGCAACAAATATTTCCTTGTACTTCTCCACACTCTCGTCAGCCACCTGCTTCACTTTGTAGATCCATCGCGAACCCACCACTGATTTCCCCTCTGGTCGCGGGACAATCTCCCATGCATTGTTTCTGACAATAAAATCATACTCTTCCACCATGGCATCTACCCATGCAGGATCCTCCACAGCTTCCTCGAAAGAGGATGGCTCTGTCACGACACATTTGCTCATAAGATCCATGTATCCAGTGTACCGGTCCGGTGACTGTCTCTGTCTGCGCTGTGTTGTAGGTGGTCCTACAACCTTCTCTGCATCTCAAGCCAGTTGCTCAGCTTCTGTAGTGTGCTTGCGCCCTCTGATGGTTGGCGCTGCATGAGTGGTCTCTTCCACTCCATGAACTTCCTCTTGTGGCTGATCCACATCTGGAAGCTCATCCTTAGGAACTACTAGCTCCTCATCTGCATGCAAGTGTGGCTCCCTCTCAAGCGAACACTGCATGGCTTTCTCCTCCTGAAATTTGATATCCCGTCGCATAACAGTCTTGCGACTATCTAGCAAATACACACGATAGTTGTGGGGCGTATCAGTGTACCCCACAAATATCCCAACCTCTGTGATCGGCTCCAGCTTCTTGCTGGCATCCTTCGTCACATGCATGTAGACAGGTGAACCAAAAATCCTCAAATGGGAAATATTAGGTCTCTTACCAGAAAACGCCTCCTCCGGTGTACTCATGCCAAGTATCTTGTGAGGACAACGGTTCTGCACATATACTGCAGTATTGCATGCCTCCGCCCACAAGTGAAGGGGTAGGCCCTGGTCATGCAACATCGCCCGTGCAGCACCCACGATCGTTCTGTTCTTCCGCTCAGCCACCCCATTCTGCTGTGGGTTATGGGGTGCGATGAGCTCTCTCCAAATCCCTTCTGCGCTGCAGAACTCCTTGAATTCAGCCGAGATGAATTCACCACCGTTATCACTCCTTAGAGCAATCACCTTCTTCCCCGACTCCTTCTCGACCAGTGCTTTAAACTCACAGAACTTCGCGAATGTATCGCTCTTCTTCGGCATGAAGAAGATCCAACACTTTTGAGAGAAATCATCAACAAAGATCACATAATACTTGTGCTTTGCTGTCGAAGCAACTGAGAAAGGACCACACACGTCTGTGTGAACTCTCTTAAGGATCGTCGTGGCGCGACTATCCTTCTCGTGAAAGGTGGCTTTCACATACTTCCCCAAGGTACACCCCTTGCACTGATCTGACTGCGCAAGAGTGCCCTTAGGAAGCCCAGTAGAAATCTGCTGCAGTATCTTCAAAGCTCCGTGGTGAAGGTGGCCCAATCTCCTGTGCCACAGTTCACCCTCATCATCCCGGCTCACCACTTCTCCCGCCTTGCATGCCATTGCTGCGCAGCCATCTACTTGCAACTGATAAAGGTTCTTGACTCGAACCCCTATCTTCCGGGTTTCTCCAGTAGTCTTACTGTGCAGGAAAGCCTTTCCTTCGCTGAAGACCACATCGTACCCCTTGTCTTCCAACATTGCCACAGAGATCATATTCTTCATCAATCCTGGAACATGCAATACTTCCTTCAATACGAAGGGTTTACCAGACTCCCTCTCAAAGGAAATGGTACCGATACCAGTCGCACTGTATCTACCATCATCGCCCATCTCGATGTGCACTCCAAGATCTTTCTCCTCCAGATCTGAAAACAAATCCCGATCTTCGGTCATGTGAAATGACGCACCACTGTCCAAGAACCATACTGATCCCATCACACTTGAGACCAAGCATGCGATCAGCGAAAAATCCAGCTCGAACTGGGAGGCCAATGCCTCTCCCGCTGCAGATCCAGCAGCATGCTTATTTTTCTTCTTCTGCGGACAATTTGTGGCATAATGTCCGTGTTGGTGACAATGAAAGCACTTCACCTTGGAAATGTCTTGCTTCTTGCCTTTCGCACCAGACTGAGAAGCTTTCTTGCTCTTCCCCTTCTTTGCTTTGGTAGCCAAAGCGCAATTTTCTTCATCAGATGCCTTTGATGAAGATCCGTCCCTGGTAGTCCGTCTTATCTCCTCTTGAATGAGATCCGACCAAAGTCGCTCCCATCCCAGCAACTTCTCCCGACCATTGACAGAGTCCTGATAGGAATGCCAACTCTTCGGAAGACCAAGGAGAGCCAGGTCCACCAAGTCCTCATCATCGACACACACCCACACTTCCCAGCTCATCTCTGCATTGAGTGAACTTCGTGAGGTACTTGGCGATACTGTCACCCTTCTCCATCTTAATGTTTCTGAGCTTATCCTTGAGCGCCAGCTTCCTTTGGTCGCTCTTACTCTGGAATAGATCTGTCAACGCTTTCTACATCAAGTATGGAGAAGCTTTTCCATGCAGGCTAGATACAATGTGATCCTTCACGCCCTCCAACAGAATCCTTCGACATTTCTCCATCTTCTTTTGCCAAGCCTCAACTTGAGCAGCATCAGTAGGCTTTGGGACCTCAGCATCTATGAACTCCTTCAGCCCGTTATCATCTAATACCGCCTCCATTCTGTCCTTCCATGCAACATAATTCGAACTGCCCTCAAGGGCATATTCCAGTCGCAAACCGTTGAAAGACATTTCAACTCTAGCACCAAGAAAACAAACTACTGCAAAATTTGAATTCTAGGCTCAAAACTCAACTGATTCTGGATCTGTGAGAACAAATTATTTCTAGCACAGAGATCGATTGTAGGGGAATTTACTGGATATATCACCTTTCAAGGAAAGGATGGATCCAGAGGCTACTTGGCTCGTTACAGACTCTATCTATCGAAATAATTGTAATCACTGTAATAGATCCCAATGATCAATTCTCTTCCTCTGATACCATGTAGAAATTTGCTGAATAATGAATATTTATTCACCGAGATTATCCTGGTCACACATTAATTTGAATTCATGCATAACACATAACCTCTTCTACAATTGATCATCAATATGCGGAAATAGAAAGCAGTCGCATGCGCTCATTAAAACATAATCAAGCACACATCTCAACACAGTATGTAATGGGGAAAGCTTATAGCTGAAAACCCCCAGATATTTTGTATATTATAATGGAAGAGAACATGTAACAATACATAGCACAATACTCCTCACAAGTACTCAGTACTATCTCCAAAAGTTACACACAAACTAGCTTAGTTTTGAACAAGTCACTGGTTCAAAACTCCTCCACTGTTTGCCTGCCTCTACTACGCAATCCAAGTGAGTAATGAATGAGATCCAAGTTCGAATCCCACTAGCTCCAAATGTGCAATCCTCATTGGAAATCTCCTCCAATGCTTGTGCAAATCTCATGCACAACTAATGTCACAACTAATAGCAAACTGGCTCTTTCACCTATCTCTTCCACTTGTCTCCACTGAACTGTCCATGCACTGGTGTTAACTGATGTGTTCTTTAGTTGAATAATGAGTTAATAATTAGTGAATTAATTAATAATTAATTCACACCACTCATCTCTAGTGTATTAGCCAGTTAAACTAAATACAACTAGTTCAACTAAGTTGAACCGAACACAAATTCATCAACTCCTCAATCAACTCCACCAAAACTCTGCCACATGAGTCTAACTGAAGTCAACCATGCAATAGCTCAACCAAACCCCTAGGAATAGCGTAATTCCTTTGTCAGCTGCATGGGCCACATCTGTAGCTCAAACTAAAGTGCGCCAAGAGGATAAGATAATGTTTATAGTCCAAATATTATTAAGAGCTAATAATATTTGACTGTTCTATTTTTAGCTCGACAGTCTAAAAATAGAAACCGCCCAATGTCTAAAAATAGAGGTCCATCTATTTTTACCAACTCAACCAATCATCCATAAATAGCATCTTGCAACTCATAGACCATGATCCATATGTCTAAAAATAGACATAGTCTAAAAATAGACTTTGCGCCAAAAATAGCCTGCGGGCCCACTTAGTGAAGGCGACTTCATTTCACTAAGCTCCATCATCTTGTTGCATTTTCAACAACGTAGCCCAAAATGAGTGAACCATGTATATCTATGTCTCTCTGGTTTTATGTGTTTCTTGTGTTTGTGTTTCTGCATATATTTTATTTGTTCCATTGCTCTATAATATATAATTTTCTAGCAAGCACACTACAGTCGATTCGCTCTTCATTTCAGGGGCGAGGAAACAGTGGCAGTATTGCAGAAGTATTTCTATTGGTCGAACCTTCGACAGGATGTCAGGAAGTACATAAGATTTGGCACTGCTTGCACCATTTCCAAACCGACCATCAAGAAGCAAGGCCTCTATACTCTGCTACCTACCCCTAGTCGACCTTGGGAATCCATCTCCATGGATTACATGTCGGGCCTTCCTTCTACTAAGCATGGAAACGACTATGTTTTCGTGGTCGTCGACAGATTCTCAAAGATGGAAATTATGGCGGCCTGCAAAAATAATATCACATCAGAGGCCACTGCTAAACTCTTCTTTGAACGAGTATGGGTGCACTTTATGATCCCACAGTCTATCATATCAGATCGGGACAATCGGTTCCTCAACACATTTTGGTCCAGCCTCTGGTCAATGATGGACACCAAGCTCACCAAGTCCACAAATTTCCATCCCCAAATTGATGGCCAAATAGAGGTCATCAACAAGATGATTGTACACTCACATATTCCACTTAGGGCCCTGCCATTGTCTCTTTCAGTTTTTCAGTTTCAGCATGACTTACTATTTTTAGTAGTTTTTCGGGTCTTGAACTTCTGGATCTTCACAATGGCAACAGTGGCATTGGGATGCACATCAAAAATCTGTTTCCCTTTGAAATTTTCCTTGTCAAGTTATGATTCAGAGTCGGACCATGCATTTGACTTAGAAGCCCTCATCTCGGCCACTAGCGACTGCTTGGCCTTACACTCACTTTTGTTGTGAGTGGAGCTCTTATGGAACTCACACCACTTTCTTGTGTCCTTCTTTGGCTTCACTGTGTTTTTCTTTGCTTATGGATTTGACAGGTTGTCTTGGGCTGCCATGCCCTGGCTTTGTCCTTTGTTCTGCAGTTTGGGGGAACCTTTCCCTTGCTTTTGATTCGAAGATCCAAAGCCTCACTTCTTCTGTTTGAATTTCTGCTCAATCTTAGCAGCATACTGGTATGCCGTACCAAGCAAGGAGATGTCAAGGAACTCCATTTCCTCCTAAATGTATTTGTGCAGACAACTGCGATACTTTAGCAACAAATTCTTTTCCGAACCTTTGATACCCAACTTTGTGCACAGGGTATGGAACAAATTCGTCAACTCATGCACATCTTAATCCCTTTGTTGCCGCAACGTGGTCCATTGTATGTACTTGTCCTCATAGCTCCCCACAGGATAATATTGTTCCTTGATGGAATCTTGAAAATAATTCCAAGTGTGTACATCGTAGAACAGAGAGGGTATTGTCTCGTCCTTTTTCTCATAGTAGGTTTCCCACTAGTCCTTGACATTGGGGGTAGGTTTGAGGAGTGAAAAAATAATCTTCTCCCGATCGGAAAAGTCATGAACCGAGAAATATCCTTCTAAAATATTCAA
This sequence comes from Pinus albicaulis, assembly GCA_034641835.2. NCBI lineage: Eukaryota > Viridiplantae > Streptophyta > Pinopsida > Pinales > Pinaceae > Pinus > Pinus albicaulis. The sequence continues at coordinate 1,220,937,982 of CM076574.1, forward strand.
ACATCTATCTACAACATCTGCATCTATTTGAACCTCAAATATGGGAATTTCAAAGTTTACTTGTACATTAAAGGGAGTCGTGCCTCTAGAGTGGCTGTTGGATGCAGATGCACTGCCGGTGGGTAGTCATTGAAGGATCTAGGCAAAGTTATCCATCATCGCGTTCCTTTGTCTTTCGAGGGCCTCCTTGAGAAATATTTTGATATGATGTCCTGCTCCCTCATCTTTCTTTTCGTCCCCCATGGGCAGTCGTCAGGGTTTGCGAGGCCGATCTTCCAAAGGTTCCACTAGATCTGGCCCTAACTCCTTATACCCCGACCTCGTTGGGGACATGCAAAGAAGGATCGAGAAAAAGAAGACTGTTTTGATACCATTGATCCATATTTATGCAGGAACGCACCAGAATACACATATAACCATAAATACAAAGATGCAGCGGAAATAACACTTCATTTCATTAATATTAAAGAACTGAAATTTACTTACAGAAAGAATGGAAATAAACTAGCTAGGGTGATGGTAGCTTATCTCTGAGAAGAGATGTGGCGGCTACAGGCCTTTGAACTGTGTTACAATCAGGCTTGAGGGCCTATTTATTATTTAGAAATAATGGAAAAACCTAAACATCCAAAACCCTAACCCTAGGAGATGAAGTGCCAAAACTATGGGCCCCATTTGGGTAAATTGGCATTTCAACTTCCCGGGCAAGTAAATTTGGCATACGATCTTTGTTTGACGTGCACCATACCTCGTTAAAAATATTTTTTTGAGGAATACAAATTTTGATGTAAGAAACACCAGTCCATGGACCCATGTTACTCCCAGTTTCACGCCCTCCAATAGAATCCTTCGACATTTCGCCATCTTCTTTTGCCAAGCCTCAACTTGAGCAGCATCAGTAGGCTTTGGGATCTCAGCATCTATGAACTCCTTCAGCCCATTATCATCTAATACCGCCTCCATTCTGTCCTTCCATGCAACATAATTCGAACTACCCTCAAGGGAATATTCTAGTCGCAAACCGTTGAAAGACATTTCAACTCTAGCACCAAGAAAACAAACTGCTGCAAAATTCGAATTCCAGGCTCAAAACTCAACTAATTCTGGATCTATGAGAAAAAATTATTTCTAGCACAGAGATCGACTGTAGGGGCATTTACTGGATATATCACCTTTCAAGGAAAGGATGGATCCAGAGGCTACCTGGCCCGTTACAGACTCTGTCTACCGAAATAATTGTAATCACTGTAATAGATCCCGATGATCAATTCTCTTCCTCTGATACCATGTAGAAATTTGCTGAATAATGAAGATTTATTCACCAAGATTATCCTGGTCACACATTAATTCGAATTCATGCATAACACATAACCTCTTCTACAATTGATCATCAATATGCAGAAATAGAAAGTAGTCGCATGCGCTCATTAAAACATAATCAAGCACACATCTCAACACAGTATGTAATGGGGAAAGCTTATAGCTGAAAACCCCCAGCTATTTTGTATATTATAATGGAAGAGAACATGTAACAATACATAGCACAATACTCCTCACAAGTACTCAGTACTATCTCCAGAAGTTACACACAAACTAGCTCAGTTTTGAACAAGTCACGGGTTCAAAACTCCTCCACTGTTTGCCTGCCTCTACTGCGTAATCCAAAAGGATTATGGATGAGATCCAAGTTCGAATCCCACTAGCTCCAACTGCGCAATTCTCATTGGCAATCTCCTCCAATGCTTGTGCAAATATCATGCACAACTAATGTCACAACTAATAGCAAACCGGATCTTTCACCTATCTCTTCCACTGGTCTCCACTGAACTGTCCATGCACTGGTGTTAACTGATGTGTTCTTTAGTTGAATAATGAGTTAATAATTAGTGAATTAATTAATAATTAATTCACACCACTCATCTCTAGTGTATTAGCCAGTTAAACTAAATACAACTAGTTCAACTAAGTTGAACCGAACACAACTCCATCAACTCCTCAATCAACTCCACCAAAACTCTGCCACATGAGTCTAACTGAAGTCAACCATGCAATAGCTCAACCAAACCCCTAGGAATAGTGTAATTCCTTTGTCAGCTGCATGGGCCACATCCGTAGCTCAAACTGAAGTGCGCCAAGAGGATAAGATAATGTTTATAGTCCAAATATTATTAAGAGCTAATAATATTTGACTGTTCTATTTTTAGCTCGACAGTCTAAAAATAGAAACCGCCCAATGTCTAAAAATAGAGGTCCATCTATTTTTACCAACTCGACCAATCATCCATAAATATCATCCCGCAACTCATAGACCATGATCCATATGTCTAAAAATAGACATAGTCTAAAAATAGACTTTGCGCCAAAAATAGCCTGCGGGCCCACTTAGTGAAGGCGACTTCTTTTCACTAAGCTCCATCATCTTGTTGCATTTTCAACACTTCCTCTCAACAAGATATGGATTATCTGCAACCCCTATCCTGCCTCTGTGGTATTCGAATTTTCTCCTGGTGAGCGCCTTCGTCAAGATATCAGCATCCTGATCCTCCGTGGGAATGTATGAAAGTAACATGATTCTCCGCCGCACACAATCTCTGATATGATGGTACCTGATGTCGATGTGTTTGGATCTATCATGAAATACTGGATTAGCCGAGAGTTTAATGCAACTCTGGTTATCACAATAAATCACAGTAGGCTCCAAATGCGACCCGAACAATCCGACAAGGATCTTCCTCATCCAAATAGCCTCGCATGCAGCCAAGCTTGCTGCCATGTACTCGGCCTCTGCTGAACTGAGTGCCACGGATCTCTGCTTCCTGCTGTACCAGGAAACTGCTGTCGACCCAATGCTGAAAACTCCTCTAGATGTGCTCTTTCGGTCCGTTGGGCTCCCTGCCCAATCTGCATCAGTGAAGCCGGAAAGCTTCGCTCCATCCTCCTGTCTGTACCATAGACCATATCCCGATGTGCCACTAAGATAACGCAATACATGCTTTCCTGCCTTCCAGAAGAGCTTGGTAGGCTTAACCATAGCTTGCAAAAGCTGGTTAACAGCATAGCATATATCGGGTCGTGTATCGACTAGATACATAAGCGACCCCACCAACTGTCGATAGATAGTGGAATCCACTACCTCCGCTGAAGTAGCATCCTCCTTCCTCCAACCACCAGGAAGAGGAGTGTCAACAGGCTTGCAGCCATGCATGTTGAACTTCTCCAGTATCTCTCGGGCATACTTACCCTGAGAAACAAACAGTCAACCACTGCGCTGCCAGATTTCCATTCCTAGGAAATAATAAAGGAGGCCCAAGTAAAACAACTCCAGAAGTTCAGGACCCGAAAAGCTGCTAAAAATAGTAAGTCGTGCCAAAACTGAAAAAATTAAAGAGACAATGGTGGGGCCCTAAGTGGAATAGGTGGGTGACCACTAATATCCACCTAGATCATTCCTTCCCCCTTAGGAAGCAATGGTCCCCATTGCATTGAGTTCCTCCATGAGATGAGGAAACTTCTACTGAACTTGGTCCCTGGTGAACCACTTGCCTTGGTGTAGGAGTTTGCCAACTTTGATAACCCAATATAATTAGGTATCCTGTTGGAAATTTTTCTTGATTTGCATGTCCATGCTACAATTTTTGGTGGACTATTCCATGTAGTGTGGGTTTAACTCTGTTGGTGTGAGTTGTTTTGTAATGTCAAAAGTGGTCCACATATCTACAACAGTTTCATTTGAACATCAAGTACAAGAAGGGTAGAACCAATAATGTTGCAGACTGTCTTAGCCGACCACCGATCATGGCGTTAACAACCATTCTCAACTCTTGTGGGCATAAGACTTTTGATTGGATTCTTCTCTACGAGAGCAATCCAGAATTCGGCCACACATACAAGGCACTCTTGGGGGGTACGCAAGTTCCAAATTTTCACCTCCAAGATGCACTGTTATGTCACCTTGGACAAATTTTTGTTCCTTCAAGCAAGAGTGCCAAGATGATATGGGAAGCACACTACAGTCGATTCGTTGGCCATTTCGGGGTCGAGAAAATAGTGGCAGTGCTGCAGAAGTATTTCTATTGGCCAAACCTTCGACAGGTTGATGGGAAGTACATAAGATCCTGCACTGCTTGCACCATTTCCAAACCGACCATCAAGAAGCAAGGCCTCTATACACCACTACCTACCCCTAGTCGACCTTGGGAATCCATCTCCATGGATTGCATGTCGGACCTTCCTTATACTAAGCATGGAAACGACTGTGTTTTCGTTGTCATCGACAGATTCTCGAAGATGTAAATTATGGAAACCTGCAAAAATAATATCACAGTAGAAGCCACTGCTAAAATCTTCTTTGAACGAGTGTGGGTGCACTTTGGGATCCCACAGTCTATCATATCAGATTGGGATAGCAGGTTCCTCAACACATTTTGGTCTAGTCTCTGGTCAATGCTGGACACCAAGCTCACCAAGTCCATAAATTTCCATCCCCAAACTGATGGCCAGACAGAGGTCATCAACAAGATGATTTTACACCTGCCTATTCCACTTGGGGCCCCACTATTGTCTCTTTCAGTTTTTCAGTTTCGACACGACTTACTATTTTTATCTATTTTTCGGTTCTTGAACTTCTGGATCTTCGTAGTGGCAAAAGTGGCGTTGGGCTCCGCATCAAAAATATGTTTCCCTTTGTTATTCCCCTTTTCAGGTTTTGATTTAGAGTCAAAGAAAGCATCTGACTCAGAAGCCTTCATCTCGGCCACCAACGACTGCTTGGCCCGACACTCACTTGTGTTGTGAGTGGAGCTCTTATGGAACTCACACCACTTTCCTGTGTCCTTCTTTGGATTTGCAGTGTTGTTATTTTCTTGTGGCTTTGACAGGTTGTCTTGGGCCGCCATGCCTTGGCTTCGTCGTTTGTTCTGTGGTTTGGGGGCACCTTTCCTTTGATTTTGATTCACAGATCCAAAGTCTCGCTTCTTCTGTTTGAATTTCTGCTCAATCTTGGCAGCATACTGGTATGCCATACCAAGCAAGGAGATGTCGAAGAACTCCATTTCCTCCTGAATGTATCTGTTCAGACAACTGTGATACTTTACCACCAGATGTTTCTCTGAATATTTGATACCCAACTTTGTGTGTAAGGTATGGAAAAACATTGTCAGCTCATGCACATCTTGATACCTTTGTTGCCACAACGTGGTCCATTGTATATACTTGTCCTCATATAAGCTCCCCACAGGATAGTATTGTTCCTTGATGGCATCTCGGAAAGAATTCCAAGTGGGTATGGCATAGAATAGAGAGGGTTTTGTCTCATCCTTTTTCTCACAGCAGGTTTCCCACTATTCCTTCACATAGGGGGTAGCTTTGAGGAGTGAAAAATTAATCTTCTCCCGGTCGGAAAAGTCATGAACCGAGAAATATCCTTGTAATAGATTCAACCATTTATCTACGAAATTTGCATCTATTTGACCCTCAAATATGGGAATTTCCAAGTTTACTTCTACCTTAAAGGGAGTCGTGCCTCCAGAGTGGCTGTTGGGTGCAGATGCACCGCAAGGCGCAAGTGGGCAGTCGTTGAAGGATCTAGGCAAAGTTATCCATCATCACATTCCTTTGTTTTTCGAGGGCCTCCTCGAGCAATATTTTGATAGGATCTCCTGCTCCCTCATCTTTCTTTTCATCCCCCATGGGTAGTCGTCGGGGTTCGCAAGGCTAACCTTCGAAAGGTTCCACCATATCGAGCCCTAAGGATCAAGAAAAAGGATTAAGAAAAAGCAGAACGCTCTGATACCACTGATCCGGATTTATGTAGGAACACACTAGAATACAAATATAACCATAAATACAAAGATGTAGCGAAAATAACATTTCATTTCATTAATACCAAAGAACTGAAATTTTCTCACAAACAGAATGGAAATTTACTAGCTAGGGCACTAGTAGCTTATCTCTGAGAAGAGATGTGGTGGCTACAAGCCTCTGAACTGTGTTACAATGAGGCTTGAGGTCCTATTTATTATTTAGAAACAACGGAAAAACCTAAACATCCAAAACCCTAACCCTAGGAGATGAAGCGCCAAAACTATGGGCCCCGTTTGGGTAAATTAGTGTTTCAACTTCCCGAGGACGTAAATTTGGCATACAATCTCCATTTGACATGCACCATACCTCATTAGAAATATCTGTCTGACGAATACAACTTTTGATGTGAGAAAAATCAGTCCATCAACCCATGTTTCTCTTAGTTTTCCCAGAAAATGTCGTTTAGGGCCTCAAAACAGCTCTAGAAGTTCAGGACCCAAAAAACTACTAAAAATAGTAAGTTGTGCTGAGATTGAAAAACTGAAAGAGACAATGGCAGGGACCCAAGTGGAATAGGTAGGTGACCACCAATTTCCACCTGGATCATTCCTCTCCCCTTAGGAAGCAATGGTCCCTATTGCGTTGAGTTCCTCCATGAGATGAGGAAACTTCTGCTGAACTTGGTACCTGGTGAACTACTTGCTTTGGTGCAGGAGTTGGCCAGATTTTACAATCTGATATAGTTGGATCTTCTGTTGGTTAGTGTTCTTGATTTGCAAGTCCATGATACAATCTGTGGTGGCCTGTTCCATGCAGTCTGGGTTTAACTCTGTTGGTGTGAGTTGTTCTGCAATGTCAGAAGTGGTCCCATATCTACAACAGTTTCATTTGAACATTAGGTACAAGAAGGGTAGCACCAATAGTGTTGTAGACTGCCTCAATCAACCACGGATCGTGGCGTTAACCACCATTCTCAACTCTTGTGGGCATGAGACTTATGATTGGTCGCTTCTCTACAAGAGCGATCCAGAATTCGGCCACGCATACAAGTCACTCTTGAGGGGTACGCAAGTTCCAAATTTTCACCTCCAAGATGCATTGTTATGTGACCCGGGGCACCTTTGTGTTCCTTCAAGCGAGCGTGCCAAGATGATATGGGAAGCACACTACAGCCGATTCGCTAGTCATTTCGGGGTCGAGAAAACAGTGGTAGTACTGTAGAAGTATTTGTATTGGCCAAACCTTCGACATGATGTCTAGAAGTACATCAGATCCTGAACTGCTTGTGCCATTTCCAAACAGACCATCAAGAAGCAAGGCCTCTATACTCCACTACCTACCCCTAGTCGACCTTAGGAATCCATCTCCATGGATTACATGTCGGGCCTTCCTTCTACTAAGCATGGAAACGTCTGTGTTTTCGTTGTCGTCGACAGATTCTCGAAGATGAAAATTATGGCGGCCTGCAAAAATAATATCACAGTAGAAGCCACTACTAAAATATTCTTTGAATGAGTGTGGATGCACTTTAGGATCCCACAGTCTATCATATTAGATCGGGACAACAGGTTCCTCAGCACATTTTGGTCCAGCCTCTAGTCAATGTTGGACACCAATCTCACCAAGTCCACAACTTTCCATCCCCAAACTAATGACCAGACAGAGGTCGTCAATAGGATGATTGCACACCCGCCTACTCCACTTGGGGCCTCGCCATTGTATTTTTTAGTTTTTCATTTTTGGCACGACTTACTATTTTTATCAGTTTTTTCGGGTCCTGAACTTCTGGATCTTCGCAGTGGCAACAGTGGCATTGGGCTCCACATCAATAATTTGTTTCCCTTTGTCATTCCCCTTGTCATATTATTATTCAAAGTCAGAGCATGCATCTGAATCTGAAGCCCTCATTTCGGCCACTAGCGACTGCTTGGCCCGACACTCACTTGTGTTGTGAGTGGAGCTCTTATGGAACTCAGACCACTTTCCCATGTCCTTCATTGGCTTCATGGTGTTGTTCTTTGCTTGTGGCTTTGACAAGTTGTCTTGGGCCGTGATGCCTTGGATTTTTCCTTTGTTTTGCAGTTTGGGGGCACCTTTCCCTTGCTTTTGATTCGTAGATCCAAAGTCTCGCTTCTTCTGTTTGAATTTCTGTTCAATCTTGGTAGCATACCGATATGTCGTACCAAGTGAGGATATTTCAAGGAACTCCATTTCATCCTAAATGTATCTATGCAGAGAATTGTGATACTTTAGCACCAAATGTTTATCTGAATATTTGATACCCAAATTTTTGCGTAGGGTATGGAACAAATTCGTCAGCTCATGCACATCTTTATCCCTTTGTTACCGCAGTATGGTCCATGGTATGTACTTGTCGTCGTAGCTCCACATGGGATATTATTTTTCCTTGATGACATCTCATAAATAATTCCAAGTGGGTACGACATAGAATAGAGAGGGTTTTTTCTCGTCCTTTTTCTCATAGTAGGTTTCCCACCAGTCCTTGACATGGGCGGTAGATTTGAGGAGTGAAAAAATAATCTTCTCTCAGTTGGAAAACTCATGAACTAAGAAATATCCTTATAATATATTCAACCATCTATATACAACATCTGCATCTATTTGACCCTCAAATATGGGAATGTCAAAGTTTACTTGTACCTTAAAGGGAGTCGCACCTCCATAGTGGCTGCTGGATGCAGATGCATCGCCGGTGGGTAGTCGTTGAAGGATTTGGGAAAAGTTATCCATCATTATGTCCTTTTTTTTTCGAGGTCCTCCTCCAGCAATATTTTGATAGGATCTCCTGCTCCCTCATATTTCTTTTCGTCCCCCATGGGCAGCCGTCAGGGTTTGTGAGGCTGGTCTTCCAAAGGTTCCACTAGATCGAGCCCTAATTCCTTATACCCCGACCTCGTTGGGGACATGCAAAGAAGGATCGAGAAAAATCAGACCACTCTGATACCACTGGCCCGGATTTATGCAGGAACACACCATAATACACATATAACCATAAATACAAAGATGCAGTGGAAATAACACTTCATTTCATTAATATCAAAGAAATGAAATTTTCTTACAGACATAATGGAAATAAACTAGCTAGGGCATTGGTAGCTTATCTCTGAGAAGAGTTATGGCTGCTACAGGCCTCTGAACTGTGTTACAATGAGGCTTGAGGGCCTATTTATTATTTAGAAATAATGGAAAAATCTAAACATCAAAAACCCTAACCCTAGGAGATGAAGCGCCAAAACTATGGGCCCCATTTGGGTAAATTGGTGTTTCAACTTCCTGAGGACGTAACTTTGGCATACGATCTCCTTTTGATGCAAAAAATAGCTCGTTAGAAAGATCTGTCCAAGGAATACAACTTTTTATGTGAGAAGAATTGGTCAATGGACCCATGTTGCTCCCGGTTTTCCCAAAAAACGTCATTTAGGGCCTCAAAACGACTCTGGAAATTCAGGACCCGAAAAACTGCTAAAAATAGTAAGTCGTGCCGAAACTACAAAACTGAAAGAGACAATGGCGGGGCCCCAAGTGGAATAGGAAGGTGACCACCAATATCTACCTGGATCATTCCTCCCCCCTTAGGAAGTAATGGCCCCCATTGCGTTGAGTTCCTCCATGAGATGAGGAAACGTCTTCTAAACTTTGTCCCTGGTGAACCACTTGCCTTGGTGTAGGAGTTGGCCAGCTTTGACAACATGATATAGTTGGATCTTTTGTTGGCGAGTGTTCTTGATTTTCATGTCCATGATACAATTTGTGGTGGCATGTTCCATGCATTCTAGGTTTGAATCCTTTGGTGTTAGTTGTTATGCAATGTCAGAAGTGGTCCACATATCTGCAACAGTTTCATTTGAACATCAAGTACAAGAAGGGTAGCACCAATAATGTTGCAGACTGCCTTATCTGATCACCAATCATGGTGTTAACCACCATTATCAGCTCTTGTGGGCATGAGACTTCTCATTGGCTACTTCTTTATGAGAGCAATCCAGAATTCGGCCACACATACAAGGCACTTTTAGGGGGTATAAAAGTTCCAAATTTTAACCTCCAAGATGCATTGTAATGTCACTTGGAACACCTTTGTGTTCCTTCAAGAGAGCGTGCCAAGATGATATTGGAAGCACACTACAATTGATTCTCTAGTCATTTCGAGGTCTAGAAAACAACAGCAATACTACAGAAGTATTTCTATTGGCCGAACCTTCGACAGGATGTTGGGAAGTACATCAGATCCTGCACTACTTGCGCCATTTCCAAACAGACCATCAAGAAGCAAGGCCTCTATACTCCGCTACCTACCCCTATTCGACCTTGGGAATCAATCTCCATGGATTACATGCCGTGCCTTCCTTCTAATAAGCATCGAAATGACTGTGTTTTTGTGGTTGTCGACAGATTCTCGAAGATGGAAATTATGGCAGCCTGCAAAAATAATATCACAGTAGAAGCCACTGCTAAAATATTCTTTGAACAACTGTGGGTTTTCTTTGGGATCCCACATTCTATCATATCATATCGGGACAACAGGTTCCTCAACAAATTTTTGTGTAGCCTCTGGTCAATGCTAGACACCAATCTCACCAAGTCCATAGCTTTCCATACCCAAACTAATGGCCAGACAGAGGTCGTCAACAAGATGATTGTACACCCACCTATTCCACTTGGCGCCCCACCATTATCTCTTTCAGTTCTTCAGTTTCAGCACGACTTACTATTTTTAGCAGTTTTTCGAGTCATGAACTATTGGATCTTCACAGTGGAAACAATGGCGTTGGGCTCTGCATCAATAATCTGTTTCCATTTTTCATTCCCCTTTTCAGGTTCTGATTCAGATTCAGAGCATGCATCTGACTTAGAAGCCCTCATCTCGGCCACCAACGACTGCTTGGCTCGAAACTCACTTGTGTTGTGAGTGGAGCTCTTATGGAACTCACACCACTTTCCCGTGTCCTTCTTTGGCCTCGCAGTGTTGTTCTTTTCTTATGGCTTTGACAGGTTGTTTTGGGCCACCATGCCTTGGATTTGTCCTTTGTTCTTTGGTTTGGGGGCACCTTTCCCTTGCTTTTGATTCGTAGATTCAAAGTCTCACTTCTTCTCTTTGAAATTATGCTCAATCTTGGCATCATATCGATATGTCGTACCAAGCAAGGAGATGTCGAGAAACTCCATTTCCTCCTGAATGTATCTGTGCATATAAATGCGATACTTTAGCACCAAATGTTTCTCCAAACCTTTGATACCCAACTTTGTGCACAGGGTATGGAACAAATTCATCAGCTAATGCACATCTTGATCCCTTTGTTGCCGCAACATGGTCCATTGTATGTACTTGTCCTCATAGCTCCCCATGGGATAGTATTTTTCCTTAATGGCATCTCAGAAATAATTCCAAGTGGGTATCGCATAGAACAGAGAGGGTTTTGTCTCACCCTATTTCTCATAGTAGGTTTCCCACCAGTCCTTGACATGGGGGGTAGATTCGAGGAGTGAAAACATAATGTTCTCCCAATCGGAAAAGTCATGAACCGAGAAATATCCTTCTAATAGATTCAACCATATATCTACGGTATCTGAATCTATTTGACCCTCAAATATGGGAATGTCAAATTTTACTTGTACCTTAAAGGGAGTCGGGCCTCCAAAGTGGTTGCTGGATGCAGATGCGCCGCCAGTGGGCAGTCGTTGAAGGATCTGGGAAAAGTTATCCATCGTCGTGTTCCTTTGTTTTTCGAGGGCCTCCTCGAGCAATATTTTGATAGGATCTCCTGCTCCCTCATATTTATTTTCTTCTTCCATGGGTATTCGTCGGTGTTTGTGAGGCTAATCTTGCAAAGGTTCCACCAGATCGAGCCCTAACTCCTTATACCTCGACCTCGTTGGGGACTTGAAAAGAAGCATTGATAAAAATCAGACCGATCTGATACCATTGATCTGGATTTATGTAGGAACGCACTAGAATACACATATAACCATAAATACAAGATGTAGTGGAAATAATACTTCATTTCATTAATATCAAAGAACTGAAATTTTCTTACAGATAGAATGGAAATAAACTAGCTAGGGCGCTGGTAGCTTATCTCTAAGAAGAGATGTGGTGGCTATAGGCCTTTGAAATGTGTTACAATGAGGCTTGAGGGCCTATTTATTATTTAGAAACAATGGAAAAACCTAAACATCCAAAATCCTAACCCTAAGAGATGAAGCGCCAAAACTATGGGTCACGCTTGGATAAATTGGTGTTTCAACTTCCTGGGGACGTAACTTTGGCATACGATATTCATTTGACGTGCACCATACCTCGTTAGAAGGATCTGTATGAGGAATAAAAATTATGATGTTAGAAACATTAGTTAATGTACCTATATTTCTCTCGGTTTTCCCAAAAAAATCTTCGTTTAGGGCCTCAAAACAACTCTAGAAGTTCAGGACCCGAAAAACTGCTAAAAATAGTAAGTCGTGCCGAAACTGAAAAAATGAAAGACACAATGGTGGGGCCCCAAGTGGAATAGGTGGGTGACCACCAATATCCACCTAGATCATTCCTCCCCCCTTGGGAAGCAATGGTCCCCATTGCGTTGAGTTCCTCCATGAGATGAGGAAACTTCAACTGAACTTGGTCCCTGGTCAACCACTTGCCTTGGTGCAGGAGTTGGCCAACTTTGACAATCCGATACAGTTGGATCTTCTGTTGGCGAGTGTTATTGATTTTCATGTCCATGATACAATCTATGGTGGCCTGTTCCATGCAGTCTAGGTTTAACTCTGTTGGTTTGAGTTGTTCTGCAATGTCAAAAGTGGTCCACATATTTGCAACAGTTTCATTTGAACATCAAGTACAAGAAGGGTAGCACCAATAATGTTGCAGACTGCCTCAGCCGACCACTGATCATGATGTTAACCACCATTCTCAACTCTTAGGGGCATGAGACATATGATTAGCCACTTCTCTACAAGAGTGATCCAGAATTTGGCCACACATACAAGGCACTCTTGTAGGGTACACAAGTTCCAAATTTTCACCTCCAAGATGCACTGTTATGTGACCTGGTACACCTTTGTTTTCCTTCAAGAGAGCGTGAAAATATGATATGGAAAGCACACTACAATCAATTCGCTGGTCATTTCGGGGTCTAGAAAACAGTGGCAGTACTACAGAAGTATTTCTATTGGCTGAACCTTCGACAGGATGTCAGGAAGTACATCAGATCCTGCACTGCTTGTGCCATTTCCAGACAGACCATCAAAAAGCAAGGCCTCTATACTCTACTACCTACCCCTAGTCAACCTTGGGAATCCATCTCCATGGATTATATGTCGGGCCTTCCTTCTACTAAGCATGGAAACGACTGTGTTTTCGTGGTCATCAATAGATTCTCAAAGATGGAAATTATGGAGGCCTGCAAAAAAAATATCATAGCAGAAACCACCGCTAAACTCTTCTTTGAATAAGTTTGGGTACACTTTTAGATCCCATAGTCTATCATATCATATAGGGACAACAGGTTCCTCCACACATTTTGGTCTAACCTCTGGTCAATGCTGGACACAAAGCTCACCAAGTCCACAACTTTCCATCCCCAAACTGATGGCTAGATAGAGGTCGCCAATAGGATGATTATACACCTACTTATTCCACTTGGGGCCCCGCCATAGTCTCTTTTAGTTTTTCAATTTCGGCATGACTTACTATTTTTAACATTTTTTCGAGTCCTGAACTTCTGGATCTTCACAGTGTCTACATTGTCGTTGGGCTTTGATTCAATAATCTGTTTCCCTTTGTCATTCCCATTGTCAGGTTTTGATTCAGAGTCAGAGCATGCATCTAGCTTAGAAGCCCTTATCTCGACCACCAGCGACTGCTTAACCCGACACTCACTTGTGTTGTGAGTGGACCTCTTATGGAGCTCACACCACTTTCTCGTGTCCTTCTTTGGCTTCGCGATGTTGTTCTTTGCTTTTGGCTTTGATAGGTTGTCTTGGGCTGCCGTGCCTTGGCTTTGTCCTTTTTTTTGCAGTTTGGGGTCACCTTTCCCTTTATTTTGATTCACAGATCCAAAGTCTCGCTTCTTTTGTTTGAATTTATGCTCAATCTTGGCAGCATACCGGTATGCTGTACCAAGCGAAGAGATATCGAGGAACTCCATTTCCTCCTGAATGTATCTGTGAAGAAAACTGCGATACTTTAGCACCAATTTTTTCTTTGAATCTTTGATACCCAACTTTTTGCACAGGTTATGGAACAAATTCGTTAGCTCATGCACATCTTGATCCCTTTGTTGCTGCAATGTGGTCCATTGTATGTACTTGTCCTCATAGCTCCCCATGAGATAGTATTGTTCCTTGATGGCGTCTTGGAAAGAATTCCAAGTGGGTACGGTTTATAACAGAGAGGGTTCTGTCTCATCCTTTTTCTCACAGTAGGTTTCCCAGCAGTCCTTGACATGGGGGGTAGCTTTGAGGAGTGCAAAAATAATCTTCTCCTGGTCAGAAAAGTCATGAATCGAGAAATATCCTTCTAATATATTCAACCATCTATCTATGACATCTGCATCTATTTGACCCTCAAATATCGGAATATCAAAGTTTACTTTTAGCTTAAAGGGAGTCGCACCTCCAGAGTGGCTGCTAGATGTAGATGCATCGCTGGTGGGCAATTGTTGAAGGATTTGGGAAAAGTTATCCATCATTGCGTTCTTTTTTTTTAAGGGCCTCCTCGAGAAACATTTTGATAAGATCTCCTACTCCCTAATATTTCTTTTCGTCCCCCATAGGCGACCGTCAGGGTTTGCGAGGTTGATCTTGCAAAGGTTCCACCAAATTGAGCCCTAACTCCTTATACCCTGACCTTGTTGGGGACATGCAAAGAAGGATCGAGAAAAAACAGACCATTCTCATAACACTGATCTGGATTTATGCAAGAATGCACCATAATACACATATAACCATAAATACAAAGATGTAGTGGAAATAACACTTCATTTCACTAATATCAAAGAATTGAAATTTGCTTATAGACATAATGGAAATAAACTATCTAGGGCGCTCGTAGCTTATCTCTAAGAAGATATGTGGCGGTGTTGGAACAGGGTCTCGTACAAAGCTTCGAATTTGGTCCATTTTGTATATTTTTGATTATATTTAGTCTAACACAGGGGTTTTGGAGTGGGTCAAAGCCCTTAATGCATTGTAAGTGGGTCAAGGGTAGACCAAGAGTCTACAAACCACGGTTTGTGGACCATTGGAGGTGTAGGCTAAAGTAGTATAAGTAGTTGAACCTTTTTTGAGTTGTAAGGCAGACAATGAACTAACATTGGTGCGAATCGTGAATTAGTAGATCTGTTTTTGGTTTTTGGGGAAAGGAATCTTGTTGGCTGTGTGCGCAGAGATCCTCATTCCTGCTGTGTGCGGACCCTGCTGCTGTGTGCGCAAGTTGGGTTTTGGGTATTTTAAAAGGATTTGAAGTATTAATGAAAGCGGAAGGTTGTTGGAATATCTGAATTTGTTAATGCGACTCTATGATATCTGTTATGTTATGCATGATTCTATATTGAGCTCCGAAAGTAACTATGTTATATGCTTATGCTGCGTTGACAATTGATCTGAATCTATCTATTATACTTTATGCCAGAATAGCTGCGATAGTGGCTTTATGTCTGTTGTTTAATGTGATTATAAGTGGTATTGCACACGTGGATGTGAAGGGATCGATAGATCTGGGTTCTATAATATGTGATCTGATATTTGTGGAATTGAACGCAGCTCTGCCTGACTTACCTGCCCTCTTCCAGGGTGCAGAAACCTAGTTCCAGCACCCTCCCATACTGCTTCGGGTGAGAATTTAGCTTGCGCAAGCAGGTCACTGCTAAAAGGGCCAGTAGTATAGGGGTTTGTTGGCAAACCTTAACCTCCGAACTTGGGTCGGGACGCCTCGAGCCAACAAATGGTTCCATTGCCGGGATCGAGAGAATTTTGAAAGAGGGATGGGGTAATGCCAAGGCCATACTGGAAACTTGAAATAAAATAAAATGATGAATGGTTCGAGCAGCAAGTTCAGGAATTCGCAGTAAAAGAAAATCGCAGTAAGAGGTTGACCACCGAAGAGTGGAAAAACAAGTATATTTTCACGGAGATCTATGAGATTTTCTTTGTAACCATTGTGATCAAGCTCCAGGATTGGCTTGCAAGGTTGGTCGATATTCATAAGTGTTGGAAGGACGAGCGGGTCACAGAGTGGACCCCAGAACTGATCCAATAGTTAGAAAAGACTGACAACACCATCACTCACACGGTGGACCACTGTGTGGATAGCATGCTAGGAGTATTCATGACTGAATATGCCATCGATCAGTTCATCTCCTACTCTGAAGTAGAATGGAGATTATTCAAAGGATTCAGGGGTAAGTTTCTGAAGACATTACCATTACTAATTAAGATATTTCTGTGCGAAAAAAATGTTCTGTGTAGCCACACCAAATGAATGACCTCTGATCTGGATGGGAGTACGACGCGAAGTGGCAAATACTATCGGACCAACCGAGAAGGAGGTAGATCTGTCTACAGGCTAGTAAGAGAAGAAGTTGCATAGAGTCCTCCAGCCACACCACTTTAGAACCAATGTAGGGGTAATAATTCACCTACACCTCCACCACTAGAAGACGACATGGCTGCGCACATGAGATTTACTACCTTTAAGGGTGTGGGAGATGAAGACATGGACCCGTTCTGGTTTGTCGCAGAATCGATATGGACTACGCAGAACATAGCTAGTGATGCGGTGAAGAGGGCACAACTATCTCTTGCCTTCGAAGGAAGAGCTTTGGATTGGTACATGGGATACATCAGACAACACACAAACTCAACCATTGAATAGATCAAGAATGCCTTGAAACAACAGTTCAAGAAGCCTAAGTCCTATTCTCAAATAGTGGTCGATCTAAAGGATTTCAAGCAATGGCTTTCTGATTCTGTGTGGGAGATCGATCAACGACAGAAGAAGGTGATCAGAGAAGGAGGATTTCAGTACGATGACAGAAAGCACACAGAATGGTTCATTGCTATGGTGCTACCTACCCGGCGCTGCATCATGGGTAACCATACTTTTGAATCACCCGAAAAAGCCCTGGAGGTCGCTATGAAGTTAGAAGTTGCACCCAGAGATGATACCCATCTAAGCATCCAACAGATCCAAGGACAACTAGAGGCGATGCACATGGAGATCTAGAATCTGTGAAAGGAGTGAGGAGTAGAGGCTAGCCCTGAAAGATGGTGCATACGATGTGGGACGAATGGTCACACCAAGAATAACTGCTCTCTGTTAACATACTACATGTAGGTCAGGGGGACCTAGTCCATTGCGCCCTAGGGAAATTGCAAGACCAAGTGGGCTGGCACTATGGTGCGATGATTGCCGCACTACAGGGCTGCATGAAACAACCCATTTTCCCTACCTTGCTGCGTACATCCCCAAAGTAAATCAGCAATGGTGCAGCATCTGCAAGTCAGAAGGACATGATGAATAGAACTGTCGAACATATGATATGATGATCGATCGAGGGAACCTCTATAGTGTACAGTCGGATACATCCTCACCAAGATCCCTCTCGAGCATAGGGGGCTCCCTAGCTAGGGGCAGGGGAGGTGGAAGAGGTGGAAGCATAGGCCAGGGACGAGGGAAACTAATATATTATAACTGTGGAGAAGTAGGACACTTTTCCAAGGACTGTCCAAACCCTACAAGACAGTCCTGCCGTTATTGCAGGCAGCTGGACCATCCGATTGAATATTGTCCAATCTTGATAGCAAAAATGCAAGAGAAGCAGCTGACACCTACACAGAATGTGTAGAGGGTTAAGGCCGAACTACGAGACAAATATCCAAGCGTGAATGTCGTAACACATAGCAGGATGGCCACCAGGGTGCCTGGGGAGAAACTGCAACCGAGCCTCTAATCCAACTAGTAGTTATCAAACAGGAAGGTTTGGATCTAAAAAAGGAGAAAGAAACATTTGTCGCAGCTCGCAAAGAGTTTGCTGAGGCAGAGGCATCTACTTCGCAGCCACCTGAAGACCACAAGGCAGATGAGGAGGTCAAACCCTTTTTACAAGCATGTATGAAGCTGTTGCGCAACCCAAAGGCTGTGGAAAATCTTCAGGCATTAATAGATAGCTGCGCAACATGACCTATCCTACCTTTGGAAGTCAAGGATGTACAAAAACTCTATAGATATAAGAAACACGCTGGTAGGGAGATGCGGTTAACTACGCAGATCGGTGATTACGAGATGGATCAGGTTATTTTGGACCTAGGGTCAAATGCAAATGTATTACCTAAACAGACTTGGAAACGAATGGGGGAACCTAAGTTGGAATGGTCCACTATCCAGCTGCTTATGGCCAATCAACGGAAGATCATACCCCTAGGAATACTATCGAATATTGTGGTGGATATCGCAGGGGTTAAGGTCTGGGCTGATTTTGAAGTAATTCAGATTGTCGAAGATGCGGACCCCTACCCTACGCTCCTAGGCTTGGATTGGGCCATCGATATAGGGGGCATCATTAACCTAAAGAAGAGAAACATGGTATTCGAAAATAACGGTACAAGGGTAATAATACCATTAGATCCTGTGGAAGGCGAACGATACATAGAACCAGTGTGCGACGAAGAGGATGTGGATCAAATATATAAGTTGACTGTGCAAGATGAATATTGGATCAACCCCATGATAGAGGGGGTAATCTACTGGGAAAATGACAGTGAATGTTTCTTCGACTCTGATGGGGAGATAGAGAATTGGAAAAACCGGTTACATGATGTCTCTGCACTGCGATGTCTTCGGATCACAAATAACTTCCGCTGCATCTCCTCAAAGGTAATAGATCTCCCTTACTTTGATGGTTCTAGTAACGTTAGGGACTTTTTGCGAGCATTTGAAGCCGAGGTTCCCAGAGAACGAAGGTTATGGGCCCTTAACCTAGCTATGTGTGCAACCCCTGCACGATGGTGGGAGACACATAAGGAATTTTTCCCAAAGTGGGAGGATTGTCGGGGCGTGATGCTCTTACGATTTGAGACTCTGGTGGAGGTACGGGTCAAGATATTCCTTGGCCCAGGAGATCTACGCGAACACCTGGTTGCATGGATGGAAGCATGGGGCGGCCGAACTACAGAAGAGTGGGTTCACTTATTCACTCACGCACTGGGGCCAATCCCTACTTATTGGTACCTAGATGTGGAGCTACATCAACGCACTCGCCATTGGGAAACTCTGAAGAATGACTTTATAGGAACATTCAGACTGATAGGGGGTTCCGAGTGTTGGAAATACTGAGAGGGGGGGTGAATCAGTATTCCTTTCAATTAGAGCATTAGTTAATCTTCAATTATTATCAGTGTTTGTACAATGATAGTAGAAAACAAGAGGAACACAAATGCACACAGTTTTTAAGGTGGAAACCCACTCTGAGACAAAAACCACCTAATTCTTTTCTAATAATTCTTTAATATTCAATTCCAATTGAAAATAAAGCTCCAACTTCCTAGAATCTAGAAAATAATTCTTCTCTAGCTCCCACTAGATGGACACTCCAACACCCGATATTCTTCAGTAGTCAACTGAACGGATGCCCCAACACCCAATGAGCTACAACTCACCCTAGCACCACCCTACCACCCTATAGAATAATAAAAGAAGAATGGACTCCCGTACCAGGGAAAATGGTCCACTTTACAATGATATAAAATGTTGCAGAAGAAGAAGATATACTAGACCATAAACCCAAATTTGAAACAACCACCTAATGATGATCATAGACCTCCCAACGCCGCCTCTTCAACCCTTGGTAGATAGACACTAGTACAATTTGTACAATAATGTATTTACAATGACTAAGTACAATGATACCTTTACAATGATTGTATGCAGTGCTGCCCACTTGAAGACTTCATATGATGAACTTCTTGCTGCTTTTATGCACCTTGGTTTCTGCTCTTGTCATGCTACCCTTTGTTGCACCTTGCTTTTCTTTGCTGCCGTAGAAAGTCTGGTCCTTTGCAACCCTTGACAACACATGATCTAGCTTTTTCTTGCCTTCTAGGAGCTCGATATTGAATCTGGTGTATCTCTGTTATTTCAGTTCCTCAATATCTGATTTTTGGTCCTGTAGTATTCCTCTGAGTTTTATTTCCAATTCCATAGGTCTGACCCAATTTGGATTCTTCAAGAGAGAGTTATACCCAATCTCTCACAATGCCCTAATTATGGACTGTTTCAGCAGAGCGCACTTGTGTGGCGTGCCACATGTCATTGTTGTTTCATTTAGCTCTAAAATTGATAGAGAGAAAATTAAAGACTGTGCACTATCCTCCACTTTTTACAAAATTCCAATCTGATACTCAGAGAGAGAGTTATGACGAATTTACCAAGGTCACTTCTTTGAGATGAATTTCAGGAGCCTGCAAAAACCCTGACTTCCACAAATCATATATCCAAAAATATTGTGCACCTTGATCTAAAATTTTCATAGCAGCTTCCTCAGGGTTTTGGCTTTGCCTCATAAAAATTTCAGCTTCTGAACCTTCGTAGAAAAAAATTTAGAGCGCAAATTCCACGATGACCTGTTTCAGATGGCGAAATCCCTTGCCTAAGGAGGAAAAGAAGAGATCACAATTTATATAAATGATTAAGTTGAGAGGGGCTTCAACAAGTGAACGTGGGAGGGATTTTAGCAGCATAAAAAATATTAATTATGACTTTTAAATGACCCATGCCACAACCCCATGGGGTTTTAGCCCACTAACTGGGGGTACAAGCTTCAAACATGAATATCTCTCAAACCGTGAAGAATTACATGGCGTGCCATATATCAACGGAAACATCTCGACAAGAAGAAACCATCAAAATAATTATTGACCCATAATCATGGAAAATTTTAGGGGCTAATATTCGCAGGTGGGCTAATTTTCCATGGTTTTTCAAAAAAAAAGATTCGCCAATTTCCATTTTTTTATAAAAATGATTCGCCCAAATTTTACAATATAAAATTATTTTATGTTAAAAATTGCCAACGTTATATAGAAAATATATATAATATCATTTTAAATTTGAATTATTTTGCAAATACATCCATAAACATTTTATAGTTTGCATATTAGGGACTAGTGAGATTCGCCAATTTTTTAAACTTCAAGATAATTTTCCATCCTTAAAATTATCCCTGCCCATAATATATTAATTTTGTAGGTCAAAATTCCCATGAAATATTGGGTTAGCCCCTGGTGCTGCTTGGGTTGACATCAATGACAATCGCTGATCAACAATCTCCCCCTTTGGCATTGATGGCAACACAAGTACTCCCCCTGCGATCATGACACCTCTTCCTACAACATTCTCTCCCCCTTTAACATCAATGGCAAAGGGTAACTCCCCCTGAAACATAACCATCCTGCAGCCCTATACACACTTACACTCCCCCTGACACACAACCGTCCTGCCGACCTGTAATCTACTTCCACTCCCCCTTTATATTCTAAAAAAGGAAAATCTAATGAGAACTTGGGAGAATCCCAAGCTTCTGGTGAAGATATTCCAATGGTGGTGAATACTTAATATGTGATTCTTTTGGTGCTGCTTGGAATCTTGCTACTTGTCCAACTGCTTGTATAACATCTGGTCGGGAGGCTGTTACATATAGAAGACTACTAATCATAGATCTATACAACCTTTGATCCACATCCTTAGATGAGTCGTCTATGCTCAATTTGAAACCTGTTACCATTGGAGTAAGGATGGGTTTGCAATCTTCCATTTTAAATTTCTTGAGAATTTCCTTGATATACTTGGCTTGACATGTAAATATTCCTTTCTCTTGCTGAGATATTTGAAGCCCTAAGAAGTATGTCATTTCACCAAGTAAAGACATCTCAAAATCACTTTGCACCTTTGTAGCAAAATTCTTACTTAGTCAATCATCATTGCTACCAATAATTGTATCATCCTCTTTAGCTATTAGAAATTCTTTAGTTGCTTCATCCAGAACATATATGTCATTTGGAGCTCGACTTGCTGTAGCCACAATTTCACCATACACGCCTTTCCTGATTTCACATTTCATGGAGTTGAATAGTATTGTGTTTCCTTGATCACACATTTGTCCAACACTGAGCAGATTGTGATTCATGTTTTCAACCAATAGAATATTCTTGGCTAGAGCATCTTTGCTTCCAATAGTGATAGTACCTGATCCTATAACATTTGAAGATTCATCATTTCCAAAGGACACGGTTCCGTCCTTCTTCTCTTTCAGAGATACAAATTTATTTCTATCTCCAGTCATATGCATTGAGCAACCGCTATCAACATACCACACATCTTTGTTCTTTTGATCCTTGAAAGCGAGAGCACAATTATCATTCTTCTTCTTCTTCCATGTTTGTTCGTTCTATGGCTTCGAAGATTCTTTTGGAGGATTTTCAAGTCTACAATCTTTGGCTATGTGTCCAAAGTTTCGACATTTGTAACATTCAATATTATTTCTTAAATGTTCAAATCTATTGATGTTTCGCTGAGCCTTGGGAGGTTCATATTTGACAGATCTCCTGGAATTGTATTCATTCCTAGGGTATGTACGACATTATACAACTTTATGACCAAATTTTCCACATGAATAACAGTGGAAATAAAAAATATGTTGGTACTTGGATGGAAATTTTCGTCAAGGAATTGTCTTCCAAGGCTGTTCTTGCGAATCTTGTCCACCGAAGTCTACATGCATCTTAGATCTCATAGGTTGATTGTATTTTGTTGTAGAAGGTCCTGTTTCTTCTTCTTTGTAACTAATGCCAGTTTTTACGTTGTAAGATCATTGATTGTTGATGAGTTCTTCCAATGCCCTTGAGCTGTTGGCATAGTTTTGGATAGTTTTTCCTTTCTTCACTTCCTCACACAGCGAGACTACTTCGGCTTCTAATTATTACCTTTCTTGGTTTCTTTCTTCCAACTTATGTTGAAGTGACTCTTCAATGCATTTGTGTTCTTCAACTTTAATTTTGAGACCTTGAACTTGTTCTTCAAGAGCTTTGGAACGGATCTTCTCCGCCTTGAGATCTTTTATAAGCTTGATTGCTTCCTCATAAAATTATTCTATGGTCCATCCTTCTTCTTCGTTGTTTGATACCTCTTGTTTATTGTGCTTGGCCATAAACAATACTCTCTCATTGTCTTCTTCTTCACTGTCATTGTCTTCATCGGATGATGAGCTATGTTCTTTAGAGAGAAAGTTCCTTTTGGTTCCTTGCTTGTTGAAGTTATTAAAGCCTTTATTTCCTCTTGAGTTGCCATTACTTATGTTTGGACATTTTTCTGCAAAATGCCCAACCTCGTTACAGCTGAAACATATCAAGGGAAGTTTACCTTTGAATTGTCCCTTACCAATTTTTAGTTTTCTCGTGAAGTAAGCATATTCTTCATCTGAAAGACCTTCTTCATCATCTCCCTTTTCTTCACACTTGCAGGTGCATGTCTCTTCAATTGAAGGTTGTTTATCCTTATTGGTTTTATTAGATGCAATGAACGCAATTTCTAGATGCGAAGTACCCTCTTCTTCATCAAGTCTCATTTCATATGCTATGAGAACTCCACGTAATTCCTCTTTGCTGAGTTTGTCCAGATTTGCACTATATTATAAGACTCATACCTTTGGGTTGAATCTCCCTGGTAACATTCTAAGAATCTTCCATATAATAGTCTTCTCGTCAACTAGCTCTCCCAATCCTTCCAGAGTATTGGTTATTTCATCAACGTATTGGAAGTATGCAGCAATGTTGCAATCTTCTTTCATTCTGAGTTGCTCAAATTTTTCTCTATAGATTTGAAGCTTTGCTTCTTTGACATTTGAGTCACTTGCATATATATTCTCAAGCTTGTCCCATACATGTTTGGTAGTTTTACAACCCAATACCTTATGATAAGCAGATTCAATAAGTCCACTGATAATGATATTATTTTCTTTTTCATCACTTACCAAATTCTTCTTACCTTGTTCATTCGTAATTGATGTAAATCCATTTTGAACAGTGTCCCATACTTCGTAACCTTGCTCCAAGAGATAGACCTCCATTCTTCCTTTCCAGAGTGCATAATTATTTTCATTGAATATAGGTACACCATTCTTGGTATGCTCCATGACCTCCTTCCAGTTGTTAAACTGCTATTGAAGGAAACAAGCTCTCATACCAATTGGTGGAAATACTGAGAAGGGGGCGGGGGGGGGGGTGGGTGAATCAATATTCCTTTCAATTAGAGCATTAGTTAATCTCCAATTATTATCAGTGTTTGTACAATGATAGCAGAAAACAAGAGGAACACAAATGCACACAGTTTTTAAGGTGGAAACCCACTCCGAGACAAAAACCACCTAATGCTTTCCTAATAATTCTTTAATATTCAACTCAAATTGAAAATAAAGCTCCAACTTCCTAGAATCTAGAAAAGCATTCTTCTCCAGCTCCCACTGGATGGATGCTCCAACACCCAAGATTCTTCAGTAGTCAACTGAATGGATGCCCCAACACCCAATTAGCTACAACTCACCCTAGCACCACCCTACCACCCTATAGAAGAATAAAAGAAGAATGGACTCCTGTACCAGGGAAAATGGTCCACTTTATAATGATATAGAATGATGTAGAAGAAGAAGATATACTAGACCATAACCCCAACTTTGACACAACCACCTAATGATGAACCTAGACCTCCCAACATTGCCTCTTCAACCCTTGGAAGATAGACACTAGTACAATTTGTACAATAATGTATTTACAATGACTAAGTACAATGATACCTTTACAATGATTGTATGCAGTGCTGCCCACTTGAAGACTTCATATGATGAACTTATTGTTGCTGTTATGCACCATGGTTGCTTCTCTTGTCATGCTACCATCTATTGCACCTTGCTTTGCTTTTATGCTATAGAAATTCTGGTCCTTTGTAACCCTTGACAACACATGATCTAGCTTTTTCTTGCCTTCTAGGAGCTCGATATTGAATCTGGTGTATCTCTGTTATTTTAGATCCTCAATATCTGATTTTTGATCCTGTAGTAGTCCTCTGAGTCATATTTCCAATGCCATAGGTCTGACCCAATTTGGATTCTTCAAGAGAGAGTTATACTTGATCTCTCACAATGCCCTAATTATGGACTGTTTCAGTAGAGTGCACTTGTACGACGTGCCACGTGTCATTGTTTCTTCATTTGGCTCTGAAATTGATAGATAGAAAAGTACAGACTATGCACTATCCACCACTTTTTACTAAATTACAATCCGATACTTAGAGAGAGATTTATGACGAATTTACCATGGTCACTTCTTTGAGATGAATTTCAGGAGCCTGCAAAAACCCTGACTTCCACAGATCATATCTCCAAACATATTGCGTACCTTGATCTGAAATTTTCACAGCAGCTTTCTCAGGACTTCAGCTTTGCCTCATAATAATTTCAGCTTCTGAACCTTAGTAGAACAAAAGTTAGAGTGCAAATTCCATGATGACCTGTTTTAGATGGCGAAATCCCTTGCCTAAGGAGGAAAAGAAGAGATCAAAATTTATATAAATGCTTAAGTTGAGAGGGGCTTCAACAAGTGAACGTGGGAGGGATTTTTGGAGCATAAAAAATATTAATTATGACTTTTCAATGAACCATGCCCCAACCCCATGGGGTTTTATCCCACTAACTGGGGGTACAAACTTCAAACATGAATATCTCTCAAACCGTGAAGAATTACATGGCGTGCCATATATCAACGGAAACATATTGACAAGAAGAAACCATCAAAAGAATTATTGACCCAAAATATATTAATTTGGTAGGTCAAAATTCCCATGCAATATTGGGTTAGCCCCTGGTGTTGCTTGGGTTGACATCATTGACAACCGCTGATCAACACCGAGGCGCTTGAAGAAGCTCTGTAGGACATAGATGCATTCGTGTTTGGAAAGGCTAGCTCTTCTATAGTATTCGGGATGCCGACATTGGAAATGCAGTTGCAGGATATTTCCAACTGCCGTAGCTTGGCAAGGGAGGAAGGTGAAGGTGATCCGTGGTTTGTCTCTATCCCAGAGTCAAAAGGGGAGCGCGCCGTTGAAGGACCTCCACTGAAAGAAGTGGATGTCACTAAGCCTCTCAAGCTACGTGAAGTAAACATTGGGACGAAAGAGCACCCTAAGTTGGATAAGATTGGGGACTACTGGGATTAGAATATAATAGGTAAAGTGGCCGAATTACTTACAGAATATCAGGACTTGTTCCCTACAAAGTTTTCCGAGCTGAAGGGGATCACGGGGGACTTAGGGGTCATGCATATCACTTTCAAACCCAATGCGTAGCCCATAAAGCAGCGACCTTATAGGTTGAACCCCAAGTATAAGTAGAAGGTCAAAGATGAGCTCGATAAAATGCTTAATACAGGTATCATCGAACTTTTTGAACAGTTAGATTAGGTCAATCCAATGGTGGTTTAGGAGAAAAAAATGAAGGGGGAGATTCAGATCTGCGTGGACATACGCAAGTTAAATGATGCCTGTGTTCATGATCCATTCCCGACACCATTCTTAGACGAAATCTTAGACAGTGTGGGAGGATAGGAAGCATACTCCTTCATGGATGGATTCTCAGGATACCATCAGATCAAAATCGCACCTGAGGACCACAAAAATACCACGTTTGCCACTGAGTGGGGATCGTTCTAGTACACTGTCATACCGTTTGGACTCAAAAATGCCCCTGCTATCTTCTCGCGGGTCGTTGTTGCAGTATTCAAATAATTCATTCACAAGTTCCTCGAGGTGTATTTTGATGATTGGACTGTCTTCGGCCTGGTAAAATCACACATATCAAACCTGTGCATGATGTTGGATGCTTGCCAAAAACACCAGATTTCCCTAAATATCAAGGAGTGTATCTTTTGCATACCCTTCAGAATCTTGCTCGACCACATAGTTTGTTGGTAAGGAATAATGGTAGATCCTGCCAAAATTGCAGTTATCATAAACTTGCCAGTACCAACCACGGAGAAACAGCTACACTCAATCCTTGGACACACAGGCTACTATAGGAAATTCATTCAGGGCTATGCACTGATTATTGCCCCTATGGAAAAAGTTCTCAAGAAGGATGTTTCATTCTTTTGGAATGATGAATGTCAACAAAGCTTTGAGTTACTTAAAGAAAAGATGTTCTTGGCACCTATTCTCATCTTTCCGAATTGGGAGAAGTTATTTCATGTTCACGTCGATGCGTCGGGCATTGCTCTCAGGGCTATCCTTACACAGCCGAGAGAAGGAGATATTGACCATCCGGTTGCCTTTGCAAGTAGGAAGCTCTCTGGTGCAGAACACAACTACTCCACCACAGAGTGGGAAGGATTGGAAATGGTCTATGCGTTGCAGAAATATCGGCATTACTTGTTAGGAGGACACTTAATAATGTTCACAGACCATTTATCTCTAAAGTACTTGGTCAATAAACCTATGTTGGTGGGGAAAATATGTCGATGGCTACTGGTATTTCAAGAGTATGACTTTGAAATCATTGTCAAGCCGGGAAATCTGAATGTTGGGCTAGACCACTTGTCCATAATCGCGAGTGGCGAGGAGCCAACTGACCTGGAAGCCGGATTACTTGATGCGTACCTATTTTCTATTAAGGTAGTAGATGCACACTTTGCCGATATCATTCAGTAATTGACTACTGGGACGGCACCTCCAGAGTACTCTGTACAGCAGAAGAAAGAGTTAGTCACCCTGGCAGTAGACTTTAACATCATCGTAGGTTAATTATATAATATGGGGGTAGATGAAGTATTGCGGCGATATGTTTTGGAGCACGAAAGGCATGCTATCTTGGCAGAAGCTCACAACAGAGTATCAGGAGGTCACTACACAGGGAAAGAAACGACGCAAAATATCTTGAGGGCAGGGTTATGGTGGCCAACCCTGCATAGTGATGCCCACGAATATTGTAAATGGGCTATCTATTTCATCGGGCCTATCAACTCACCAGGGAAGAAGATGGGTGCACACTACATTATTACGACCACTGATTATGTCACCAAGTGGGCGGAAGCGCAAGCAGTAAAGGATTGTACTGTAGATACCACTATGCACTTCATATTTGAACAAATACTGACCAGATTTAGATGTCCGAAGATTCTCATGAGTGACAGAGATATGAACTTTGTTAATGAAACAATCCGAGCTTTGACCGAGGAGTTCCGGATCCATCATGCAAAGAGCACACCATATCACCCCCAAGCCAATGATGCGGTTGAAGCTTTTAATAAAATCTTGGAGCAAGCACTGAAAAAGGTATGCAATGCTGATCGCATCGATTGGGATGTGCGCATCCCATCAGTCCTCTAGGCCTATTGAACAGCCTGCAAGAAGTTAATAGGAAAAACCCCATTCAGGATGGTTTATGTTAAATAAGCCGATATTCCCATGGAGTATATTTTTCCTAGTCTACGTATTGCAGCATTTACAAACATGGCAGAACCTGACATCATGGAGGAATGATTAGTGTATCTTATGGCTTTGGAGGAAGATCGGTTTATTGCAAATTTCCATGAGCAAGTCCAGAAGGCCTGCGATAAAGCCTGGCATGATCGACACATTCACCAAAAGGCATTCGCGGAAGGTGAACTTGTCCTCTTATACGATAGCTAGTTTGCAAAGCATCGCGGGAAGTTCCGGAAACATTGGCTTGGTCCCTACATAGTTAAGGAGATCACATATGGCAGAGCGGTTAGGCTGGCTACCCTACGCGGTGATATGCTCCCAGGCTACATTAATGGTAGCCAGCTCAAACTGTATCGGATCAAATGACACTATGGCCGGAGTAGCCATACAGGCGCAAGTGGAGGCCCCACTGCCCCAGTGACTTGGGACGAGTCACAAGGTTGTGTTGGGGGACTGTTGGAACAAGGTCTCCTACAAAGCCGGGAATTTGGTCCATTTTGTATATTTTTTATTATATTTAGTCTAATGCAGAGGTTTTGGGGTGGGTCAAAGCCCCTAATGCATTGTAAGTGGGTCAAGGGTAGACCAAGAGTCTGCAAACCATAGTTTGTGGACCATTGGAGGCGTAGGCTAAAGTAGTATAAGTAGTTGAACCTTTTTTTAGTTGTAAGGTAGACAATGAACTAAGATTGGTGTGAAACATGAATTAGTAGATCTGTTTTGGGTTTTTGGGAAAGGACTCCTACTGGCTGTGTGCACGGAGATCCTCAGTCCTGTTGTGTGTGGACCCTGCTGCTGTGTGCGCAGGTTGGGTTTTTGGTATTGTAAAAGGATCTGAAGGATTAATGAAAGCGGAAGGTTGTTGGAATATATGAATCTATTAATGCGACTCTATGATATCTGTTATGTTATGCATGATTCTATATTGAGCTCTGAAAGTAACTGTGTTATTTTCTTATGCGGAATTGACAATTGATTTGAATATTTCTGTTATACTTTATGCCAAAATAGCTGTGATAGTTGCTTTATGTTTGTTGTTTACTGTGATTGTTACACAGCAATTTGTCACCGTCCCTGCAATCCCCATCCTGCACATTGGAGGGCCCATTCTGTGACCTGTGAGCAGAGACAAGACTTGAAAATAATTTCATTGCATCCCTCTGAAGATGAGCTTTCATTGCCCTGAAGACATCTCCTTGCAAAAAACCCTAAAAATAGCTCTTTTTCCATTGGCGCGGTTCCATAGTTCAGCCCTCGCGCCAAGGGGGAAAATCCTCCAAAGAGGACGCTCCAATTGGCACTCTGTCATAGAGTCGCACCCGTGCCAACCATATTAAGAGGTGTTTTTAAAAAATAAAAGGCGGAAGTTTCATCCTAACAAATTCCTGGACTGATATCTATCTTGAGTTGGGTGGTTTGGCTACGGATTTCCATAGAGAGGAAGTGGTTTGCCACCTCTCATGGAAGCTTCCTTGATGATAGGGCCAATCCCATAATTATAGGGATCCCAACTTCCCTTCCTCCTTCTATAAAAGCTTGCCCATTTCCCTTGCAAGCTAGTTCCAGAATCTCCAAGTTCCCAAGAGCTTTCATATCCTTATGCTGCAAGAGCCTTATTGATTCCCTAAGGCCAAATCCAAGCAAGGAGACTATTTCCAAGTATCCGGAGAGAGAGGCTTGTCCCATCCTTGACAGGCTTTATCGAGACATGTTCTGCTGACGACCCGCCAAAGGAGAATTCGGCGTCGAAGCTTTGGTTGTATTCTTCTTTTTGACTCATTAATATTAAGTGACTATTGGTTATGGTTCCACTCTTGTTCTTGATCATGTTCATGAGTTATGTCCTCTTCGACTAACATATAGTTGTATATACTGGATTTTATGCTTGCGTTTGTGTTGTTTCTTGCATGTGCAGGTGTCCGATCACGGAGATCGTGAGGATTGTGATCTGCCAGGGCAAAGGAACGGGAGCACCACTTCTTCTACAAACGACAACGTTGGATTCTAGGTAAGCCTTCCTCGCAAGTCAGTTTATTTACAATTAGGAACCTGCACTGTAGCATGTTTGATTGTTGCTAGACCCGATCTGGGCTAGTAGGGATCGCCTCTATCCGCAGAAGGGATTTACCTCCTCAACAATTTGGCGACTCCGCTGGGGACTCAGCTTGTTGTTTGATTTGTAAATGATAGACGGAGCCTGAAGCACAACCAAATAGCCTTCGAAATGCTTTTGCTCTGCATTAGTGGAGTAGATCAACGCTGCTTCAGTCAATCTCCAGTTTGGTTTATGGACTGAACAACTTGGAGTTTTGTCTTCTCTTTCCGGTCAACTTCTTGGCCTTGCTTGCTTGGTCAGCTCTTTGGACTGGATTTTCCTGTTTGTTTGGCTTTGTTTTAGCCTTGTCATCACTTGTCTGTGTCTGAGATTTCTTGTTTTTTATTTTTTCCATAGTAAACTCGGCTGGCACGCTTTTCAGCGTGATAGTCGTGCCCATTGGCGCAGGTTGCCTGTGTATCACCCACGCCATTGCGTTTCTGGTGCTAATTTCAAGCTCACAATTGCGCCAATCCTGTGAGCTATTAGGGTTTACTGTGTTTCATGCTTTCTGAGGCTGACTTGTGATTTTGATCTTGTTTTTTCGGCTGTTTGAGTGCACTAGAGCCTAGTTTGACTGGTTGGAACCTCCTTCCTTTAGTTGTTTGCCTATTTCTTTCGATTTTGCATACGAGCCCTAGGGCATCTAGGTGCCTTTGTGAGTCGAGCCTCCCATGGGAGTTTTTGGTTTTTCGTTCGATCAATCGACTTTGGGATTGCTTCCTTGCATTCGTTTGACAGTTTTCTATCATCTTATTGTGATTTTTGAGTGACTGATTTTGTTTTCATTCGAATTTCGCTTTGCTTCGTTCTGGGCCTAGATTACACGGCTCATTGGTGTCCTTGGGACTTTCTTGGTTTTGAGAGACTTTTGGTCGATTTGAGGTCTGATTGTTTGTGCCACTGAGTGAAATATGTTTGTTTTTCTCTCTTATTATCATTTCTCAAATCACTTTTTATTTTTTTTCGGTTTGTTTAGTGCATCTAGCTATCAAACATTGAAAATAAAAAAAAATCTCTTTTGCTTTGATTGATTAGTGCAAATTAAAACCTTTTCAGTAATTGGTGAATTTGGAAGAAAAGTTTTAAGTTTCATTAGTTGCATTAGAGATATCATTGATTTTCTTCTGATCATTTTGTTTGTGTAAAAAGCTCTTAACTCTTCTGTAGCTAGCTTTCATCGAACGAAATGATATACTATGGCATGTAGTTTTGCATTTAGGAGATTTTTGAGACAGCACATTCGTTAGGGCCTGAAAACTGAAACGTAATTGAAGATCAACTTTAAAATCTACTCAATTTACACTAAGGCAACATTGAAATCTAACGAAACACATTTAGAGGTCTAGGCTAGAGACGTGTTCCGGCGTCTTAAAACCTAGTAGCTATCGTTCGCCTCTTGGCTTTAGACAGCACTAGTACGGACTTGTGCTCCCCGTACCGTCGCGTATATAAAGGGAGACCCCACTAGGTTTCAATCCTTTATCCATAGGAAGCCGAGTCTGCCGCCCTATACCCGTGATACACCGGACACAGCATTCGGGGAGATTGCCTGCACGTACGTTAAGTCCTTGGTTGATTTCTTTTTCATTTTGAAACCAAGGTGTATATTGCAGTTCACGGTTATTTGGTACACCCTTTGCCTAGTATTCCTGAGTAGTCATTTCGATCTTTTCTGACTCTTTAAATTTGAAAAGGTCATCAAGCGCTTGTCCTTTCACGCTTGTTTCCAATCTGAAAGTGATAGAGTCACCTTTTGTTGTTTCTCGACTCTTAAAAGATGAAACGATAGAGTTTTGTTTCAATGTTTTAAAAATTAACTGCCCATGAAATATTCGTGGTTAAAGTTAGTTTCCTTAGGGTGTTGTTCTGAAGATCGTTTCTAATGGCAACTTTTTCAGAGTTCACCAACCAAGGAATCCCCTCCGATGGGAATCTTGGTCCTTTTCCTCCTTTTGGAAATGTTGGCGCTCCTTATATGGCAATGTTGTCCCTTCCTGGGTTAACTGTTGGGTTGCATGTTTGGTTGTTTTCAACCTCTGTGGTCCCGAATGTCCCGACTACTGTTCAATCAGTTCCTCCACCTGAGCAACATCATGTTGATTCCAAGGTGGACCTCTCCCCTTCTTCGCCTGTTTCTGCATCCTCCTCTTCTACTTCGCCCGGTGAAAGTCTGGATTTGAGTAACCAGGTGGCTAAGAAGAAGAAGAAGAAGACAAAGAAGGAGAAGTCTGATAAAGGAGAGGCTAGCTCTGCAGATATTGCGCCTAAGAAACCTCCTCTTGATAAACCTTCCAACCCTCCACAGAAAGTCAAGTTCCCTTGCATGTTGTGCATAGGAGACCATCTTCTTCGAGACTGCCCTGGCATTCCCAAGGTGCTTGAAGAATGGTCCAGCGATCATCCGCCGTTGCCTTTGGCTTCCGGGAGTCAAGTTGGGGGCACGTATTCAATTGGTGCTGGTAAGGCTCCTAAGAAGCAGGGTAAGATTACCAATCCCTGTAAGTTGTGTGAAGGGCACCATGCCATTCACCTTTGTCCTTATATGGATGAAGCCAAGAGAGTCTTGGACAACTCGACCGGTTCTACACCATGCCTTCCAGCTGGTTATAATCGGCTTTCTTTGAGTCCTCCACCAGCCGATCCTATGATTGGTCAAGAGTCATCTTTGGTAGATCCCGCTCCCCCGGAAATTCCCATTCAGGAATTCGTTCCTGATGAACCATTGGTTGTGGGATCGGTTGAACTGGCCCCGTCTACGGTGCACCAGGTGTTTTTCGTTGAGAGTGGATCTCACACCCCTCAGGTTCTTCTTGTTTCTTCAGATTCTTTGGATTTGGAGAAAGATTCTCCTGTCCCCATACCTCAAGAAGCTGCTCCTCCACCTCTTGTGATGAGGGTCCCAGAGGATACTCCTCCCACCTTCGAGATGGAGGTTGTGGAGGATGCTCCTTCTTCTTCTGTAACACCAGGGGAAGACCATCTCAGTTCAATGGTAGCCCCTCCGAGTAGTTTGGTCGCTTCCTTTGATTGGAGTCGATTTTCAGGATACCGCCTTTCGTCTTATGTGCCTTTCGAGATCACAGTACAGGCTTTTGGTCTGGTCGTACCCAGCACCATTATGGACGAAGGCGCGTCTGTTAGTATTTTATCCTCAACTACTTGGCAAGCTTTTGGCTCACCGCCGCTTGCGCCTGTTACGCAGAATCTGTTGGAATTTAACAGAAGAACGAGTCAACCGTTAGGGATCCTTCCAAGGTTACCTGTTACTTTGGGAGGTAAAACTGTCCATATGGACGTGATGGTTGTTCCAGGCACCTTGGATTTCAATCTGCTCTTGGGGCGCGATTACACCTATGCCATGGGAGCGCTTGTCTCCTCCCTTTTTCGTGTGGTCTGTTTTCCGCATGAAGGACGGATCGTGACCATTGATCAGCTTTCGTTCTTTGGTCCTGATGTGGCAACTGGCCCGCCATCATCCCTTCCCAATTTTTATCCACCCGTTGTATCTGCCCCACCGCAGGTCAACTATGTGGCTACCTACCCCATGCCTGTGATCAGTGATGATTCCATTGTGCATCAGGTGCTGGGGGCATTGGGTCCTGATTTCTGAGATGTTTTCCTTCCATCGAGAGTGGAACTCTTGGAAGCGATGACTTCTTGGAAGCGAGCCTGGTTAGTACCCCCACGGAGTCGTCGCATCGCCTCTCTGCGTAGGAAGCCTTTCTCAATCCTTTACCCTTTATTGGTGTGCTACTACACTTATTTTTAAATGTGCCCAAGGAACTTATTTAGATGTGCTCCTGGCACTTATTCGAGAGAGGCAATTTTGCCTAGGCGGATGAGGGATCCCGAATTATTTTA